>CM070033.1:140624254-140663387 GCA_036250615.1 Ptychadena robeensis
TTGCCTAGCCAGGGGTGCCACAAACACATTGGTCGATTACCATGTGTATTTTTTGTATTCTAAGTTGTAACAAATCCCTATTTACTATAAAATTTCTTAATAGTCATTTTTGACAGCAACCGAAATTCCATTGGGAAACTCGAAATTTAAGAGAAATCAAATGTTATCCATTTTGACCATCTCTACCCCTTAGTAGTAATTGATCATCGTTGAAACGCCACAGCCTACCTGAGTATTGTTGCTGACAATGTCCATCCCTTTATGACCCCAGTGTACCCATCTTCTGATTGCTACTTCCAGCAGGATATGGCATAATGTCATAAAGCTCCAATCATCTCAATTTTGAACATGACAATGAGTTCACTGTACTCAAATGGCCTCCACAGTCACTAGATCTCAATCCAATAGAGCACATTTGGGATGTGGTGATACGGGAGATTCGCATCATGGATGTGCAGCTGACAAATCTGCAGCAACTGCGTGATGCTATCATGTCACTATGGAGCAATGTCTCTTAGGAATGTTTCCAGTACCTTGTTGAATCTATGCCACGAAGAATTAAGGCAGTTCTGAAGGCAAAAGTGGGTCCAACCTGGTACTAGTAAAGTGTGCCTAATAATGTGGTCGGTGAGTGTATTCTTTGTATATTTGTATGTTTTAATGTATAGTTGATTTTTTTATACATGCATATATACTGTATAATCAGATCTAATAAAGACCTTTTTAGCTATTGGATATGCTTATACATTTCTATGTGCCTAAAAACCCTGCTGGGCTCTTCCCCTTTTTATTCTTATATATAGAATATATAAATGTATATATATATCTGAAATAGGTAAATTTTCAAATGTATAATGATTTCCATTCACTATTTGGCTGCTTTGCTGTGCCACAAAAGCACATTGAGAACTGTTGGGAATGCTGTTGGCAGCATACCAGAGTTTTCAAGGCCAAACTTGGATAGAAATAAGTAGGACAATCACTGTGAACGCTAGGATTGCCACCTTTGTTTTAAACCCAACACATATAAATTGCCTGTGGCTGATTAAATACAGCTAGGATACTGATTGAATCAAATAAATCACATAATCAACCACAGAGCCTGTATAACTCATATGTGTCAGGTTTTAAAGCAATGATGTGGCACCTCTAGTGAATTCTAGTGAACAGACAGCCAGGCAGAAGCATTATCATAGTATGTTTTCAATAAACTAGTTTTTTAAGCTTTTATTCTCTACATTAGCAATAAGCTATTATGGTATGGCTTGAAAATAGACCCAGTTCATTTATTATATATGGGACCTGGATCTCCATTTTGTCCAAAAGTAGACCTGATTCAAATAGTGTGGCACTTATCTGTTTTATACTTAAGCTAGGAATACATGGGTCGATTTGTTCACAGATTTTGAACAGTCAAGCGCAGTGCTAAAAAAAAATTAGCCTGTGTATGTAAAAAAAAATTATTGTGTATGTCGTTTCTCAAGCGAGATTTCGCTGGGCCGAACAGGGTTCCAACGTGTTGAAAAACCCTGTTCGATATCCTTTATTTTGGATGGGACCGACGGGCCTTTAGAAGGGCTATGGCTAGGACTGATGTAAATGAAAGCCTCCGTTAGGTTCCTGTGGACGCAGTTGGGCTGCGTCCACATCAAGGTGACAGAGGCAGCATGAAGACAGCTCTGTCAAAACCCCATTTCTGTCAATGGGCAGCTTATGCACTCTATTAAAATTCCTATGATCCGGGCATGGTCCTCAACTCCTCCTGTGTCATAACCTGTACCTGTATGTTATATCTACTCTAAAGCTGGGAACACTAGTATAGATATGGGCCAGATTTATTGCCGCTTTGAGTTTCGTGTGCGCTCAGGGCCATCTATCTGGCCCATATGTAATGCGGCCATCCCTGTTTTAGAGCAGAACCAATCAATCCTGAAAATAAGGATATCGGACATGACTGTGTAGCACTGACACCCGTAGGTGCTGCTGTGTGTAGTGGGATACCGGGTAGCAGAAATGACCAGAGACACTTACTTGAAAATGAAGTTGAAGTTTATTCGGCACATGTCATCAGGTGGAAGGAGGGTTGGGGACAAGGCTGTTCCAGCGACTGAGGTCCTAGCTCCTCTCTTGGCAGCTTCTCCCTCTCAATAGCACAAAACTCACAGCAGACTCTTCCCCTAGGCAGCTTCTTCTCTCTCAACAGCACGAGCACAGCACAGTCCTTGACTAATTCTCCTGGGGACCTTGGAAACAGACCTCACTGCCACTGATCCGTCTGCCTCAGAACCTGGATAAAGTCCCCCTTTAACTTTTGGAGATTGTCCTCGACGGCTGCTGCTCTGGAGAGCTTTACCCTTCCGCAGACAAGGTAACCGGCTCTCCCTTCTAGCTGGACGCCCCAGACTCAGATCCTCTCTCTTCTCTGGTCCCCAGCTAGGCACAACTCATCACCATCACTTTTCCATCACCTCACTCCCAGGGCCCCATCAGGGGTAGCTCCCTGGGCAAAGACTGACTTCACATCCTGTCCCTAACCCTTATATCAACTTCTCCCCTCCCATTCAACAAATTATTCTTTTAGTTGAATGGTTCACATGCAACTCTGCCCATGTTTTATACAACTATGAATACCGGCAAAAAAAAAATTCTCATTAATTTTCATTCGAACTCTATACAAATATTAATCATTTTAAACTTTGATTTAAAATGACTGCTGTTATAACTGAAAATAAATGTTAACTGAAATACACTATACCTTCCCCTTTAAGTACACCACACAGACATCGATATGACTTTCATGATTAAAAATGCCTTCTAGCTGGACGCCCCAGACTCAGATCCTCTCTCTTCTCTGGTCCCCAGCTAGGCACAACTCATCACCATCACTTTTCCATCACCTCACTCCCAGGGCCCCATCAGGGGTAGCTCCCTGGGCAAAGACTGACTTCACATCCTGTCCCTAACCCTTATATCAACTTCTCCCCTCCCATTCTCTGGAAAAGGCGCAATTTCCCCTAGGCCAATCAGAGATAGGGTAGAAGAACACACAAAATGATACATACACAGACTTTGGCAGAGAGCCAAGGCCTATGCTGACAGACAACTTTAGCTGCACCTGTCTGTGACACCAACGCTCCCTCCTAGACAGATAACTCTATCAGCTCCTGTCCCTGGCTGGGGCTACAACTGTAAACCATTGCATCGATGTCCATTGCTTTGCATTGGGACCCCGGGTCACCAGTTCCTTTCTCCAGCTCCTCCAATATCAGGCAGCTCCAACAGCTCCTATATCGAGCCATGCGTTTCCTGCTTAATTTTTTTTACAACAGAAGCATAGTGTAATATGCTATTGAAATAAAAGTTAATAATAATAATTGACATATAGATGCAGGTCTCCAGTAAGATCAGGAATAAGTCATGGGCAGCAATGGGAGGGTAAGAGAGTACCAGAAACAACCCAGGTCAACAACTGGCAGGTAGCAACATACAAGTATACAAGGTAGAAGACTTATTTGGTGCAGGAGATGGATTCAGTGCAAGAGGAGAGGAACAGACAAGTAGCCATAGCAGAGGGGCCAAGAAACAAGCCACGCTAGTCATAGGAATCAGGATCCAGTAGTGGAATGACTGTTGTAGAGCTAAGGACCTCCCAGCACTGGAGGTTAACAGGGTTACATTTTTATGCTATGAACAATTATTCTAACAAATTAGAACATTTGTTCTAAACTAACTAACACTATACCTTCCCCTTTAAGTACACCACACAGACATCGATATGACTTTCATGATTAAAAATGCAATATGGCCTGCATATTTACATAAAACATTTAAATATCAAAACAACTTCTTGAATTTTACATGCAGTAATATTATGCTAAATGTCTGAGTTCCTTACTAGCATCTGTATGTTTCAAGATCACAGAAGCACACATGTGCATACATAACTCTAACCAACTCAATATGTTTGTATCAGCAAGTCAGAAATACAGCTATAAATCCCTGACAGTGACATTTATTTGCAGCCAATGTTCCATGAAAAAATAATGAAACAAGCTAAGAAAAAGTTAACACCATAGGACTTATTACATTGTGGGGAATATAAAGTCCTCTAACTTATGGAAGAAAAATGAAATACCTTCCAGAAAATAACACTGAGCTTTAGGTTAACATAAAAGGAGAAGCCCATAAAGATTATAGCACAGACTGTACAATATTGAAACAATTAGAAGGTAGATTACAGAGGCGATCATTGACCAATCTTCTTTGATAGTTTTACATTATGTTCTGTACATCTGTGAACTTGCCTTTTGGAGCAAAATGTATTTAAAGCACATAATTGGTAGTAAGAATGGCACAATGTTACTTCTTTGGCACCAGCAATATTTAGTGACCTTAAAGGGAGACTGCACATTCTCAAAATGTGCTTGTTGGGGGGCAGGGGTCTATAGATCATACCTAAACATAAATCAGATATTTTAGCTTTTTTTTCAGCTCCATCATAGAACCCAACTAAAATGAATACATTTATGAGCTATAGCTGCTACAGGCTAAGCAAAGCAGTTTTGAGCATCCTTTTCAGATTGTGTGTAGAAAAAGTCCTTTTATGGGCCCAATAAAACCAGACCTCAACCATTGGCACCTCTTGCCTAATTGATGTAGTTTTCCATTCCTATATATTATTTTTACCAAATCATTCTTTCCGGAGCTTGAACGATTGTTTCCTGCCAATGCACTTTCTCTGCTGCTTCCATTTGACTGTTACTTTGTTACTAAGCTTTGCAATTAACTCGAAATCGTCAAATATCTGAAAAAAATTTGACCATCTCTAACTACGAATACTTTTGCAAGCCACTGTATATCCTTAAAAGGCTTTGATGATGGTGTACTGTGTTAGCCACTAATAAATACAGAAGATATAGAGATTAAGTGATATACGTTTTAACTTTTCAGGAATATTATTATCGATTGTACAACAATTGAACTAAAATCCTAGCATTTTGTTTGTTGGTCGGGTCAACTGTATTCGATAAACATATTTGCATATGACTGTTTCCTGTGTTTTTTTATTAAATCTAAAATCATCGATTTTGTTCGTATTATGATTGAACCTTCCAGGTGGTACTACTTTCGATTATGACTGGTGTTCGATGAGATGATAAAGATCTAAAATCGAATCGAAGATCGAACATGCTAAAATCAAACCATGTATGGCCAGCTCAAGGCTGAAATAAAATAGCCCTCCCCATATTAGCCAACAAAAACTTGACAAATTACTCCTCCTGATCTTTTCTCAAATGTTGACCCAGCTAACCATTTTTTCTTGTTAAAGAATCATTTATACCTAGATATCAATGCAATAGGTAATACTTGTATTTCCTCCTTTTCTCTTACTCCAGTATGAACTCTAATCCATAGTCTCGGCCAGTTTCTCAAGGGTCAGTTCTCCAATAGTGATGAGCAGTAGAGATGGATGAACTGTCCACAAGGCAGACAGTTTGTGGCGAACATCACGTGCCGGAAAGAAGAAATTTGTAAAAAGATTTTTTTCACTAGAGACCTTGTACATGCGCATATTGCGAGGAACGCATGGTACTTTCCACAAATTACTTTCATTGCACAAATTGGTACTTGCACATCACATGGTAGTACATGGTAGTTCGGGTTACTAATGAAAATATCTTTAACATGGATCGCCAATAAAAAAACACAGGCCTAAAAACACAGGCCTAAACACGGACAGCCCTGATGCCCTTGATGTCATCAGAGATACTAGGGCCATCTGTGCCTTTGCCTACTATTTAACTGGATAATGTCCCTAAAGCTGGGCATAGACGGGACAATTTCCCGTCGACTGCCGGGCCGACCTAGCAGGCGTGATGACGTCCTCACGCATGGCCGCTAGTGCTAAGAAGCGGCCAGCACCCTATGTGTGCTGGCCATTACTTCGGCTGGTGACGGCCGCCCCCATCTGAACTAATGGGATTGGATCTCAATTTACCGTCATGTCGGATCACTGTGCGATTTGACATGCAGCAGATTCTTGGTCAATATGACCAGTAGGTGCACCCGATTCCCTGCCGACCTAATCGGATGCGGGAATGAGCACAGCATCCGATCGGCTGTCGAGTCGGGCAGAAATCGGCCCGTCTATGCCCAGCTTAAGTCCTCAAAACTCCTAGTATCATTGATGATGTCTGGGAGGTTCTGGGGTGGCCAAAAGTAAGTGTAATAATTTTAGAACCCTCTTTTGCCACAGAAAATTGGACTGAATCAGACCACCATGTGTTTAATGCTTTTTTATTTTTAAGGAAAGAAGGAAGGTTGGCTGAAATTTGAACCAACTTGTGATTAGCCTCGACAATGACTATATTAGGAACAATTAAAGAATATATGGCAATTGTTATTTACACATAAATGTCTCTGCATTGTTTTATTGTCACTTTATTTGAATAATATTTATTTTAAAATAATTACTACCGGACTTAGTTGCCTCGGCTCAGGTCTTCTACATTATCTGGTCCTCTGCTATCAGTTAGATCTCACATATGAAAGTTAATAAATAAGCAGTTGAGTTGGCAACAGAAGTAGATAGTTTTCCTGATTGTGTCTGCAAACTGTCATCTCTCACAGCTGATTTTACCACAACATCTCGAGAAAAAATGGACCTGAAAAAAATGATATAAGATAAATTTACAGGCAATTATTTCCAGATGTTCTCAGCTGTCATTGGATATGCATTTTTTTCACATCACGCTCAATGTGAGATTCCATGCTTCTATTTTTGTTTGGTTGTCTTTGTCTGGGAACTCAGTCTGAAGTATTGTTTGCAAAGGGCCCCATCAACCAGCGCAACTTGCATTTGTCAATATATTACCATCTACTGAAATTGTCACATTACTTTAAATAAATATAGTATATTCCAAGGTAGCTAAAAAAAAACAAATGAAGTATCATGACACTAGGCTAACTATAATATGTAAATTCACAAAGTTTTTGGGTACATAGTGACTGAAATAATTGTCTCACATATTTGGCCAACCACAAACTTAAACAAATATTGAATAAGAAAAAAGTGAGTACTAGTGTTGATCGCGAATATTGTAATCAAGAATTTTTAATGTTAATATCGGCATTTTGAGAATTTGGGAAGAACTCATATATAGTGCTATATCTTTGTAATTGTTAATATTCAAGATTTTCTACACAGTACTCAGAACTATGGTGCATTGCGTTTTTTGCCGATTTGTGCAATGAAGGTAATCTGTGGAAAGTACCATGCATTGCAATATGCGCATGTATAAGTGCGGATTTGCACAATGAAGGTAATTATGACTGGAGATCATGAATTCTTCTTGCCACCACCAAAAGGGTTCTTAACCCCTCCACTATTTACCAAAAATGTGTAGTGACAGTCACACAAAATCAGCATGTCACCAACATCACAAAAAATATCCATTTTAACCTTCATGGCACTGTCGAAGACCTGCAATCAGCTGTGTAGCTAAGAAAAAAAATAACACAAGATACAGATCAGAATATCATAAGCCTAACAAAGCAATAGAACATATATCTATTGGGAGGGAGGGGTTGCGGTATAGCACAAAATAGACTCTCTACTAGATAAACTGTCCTGAAACTAATCTTCAATACCATCCTTTATTTAGGCCTAACCCAATCTCTTTCAATCCCAGTCTACCCCAGTCAAGCCTATACACACTGTTAAGTCTCTACATCCATACAACATACGATACCACAGTCCTCCATCTTTTAATGAAGAAAGGCTCAGAGTACAATGACAAGAGGCATAAGAGCAGGGACTACATTAAGATGGGGTTGACCTGTAAATGGTTAGCATGATAAGTTATATAAGATAATAATTTAGGATAAAGCTAACTTAATTAGTTGCACTGTATTATGAAAGTCCTTCTGGAGTTAGATTAAAGTGTTCAGTAAAACTAAATTTGGAATATAGCTGAGGGGTGATCTTTCTCCCTTCCCACTATATATATAATTTGCTTAGTAAGGTTTGTATTTATTATTTGTTTCTTGATATTCTGGTATTGTCATGGCAGAGAGGCTGTAAGACCCATTGAAGGTGGTCTTTTCAGTTAATTAGTATATGTCATGTTAAGCTGTATTAACCTCCCTAGCGGTTTGCCCGAACTCAGTTCGGGCACAGTTTGATCGCCCATCAAACTGTGCCCGTACCGGGATCGGGCAAAACCGCCAACTCCCTGTGTGCCAGCGGCTCTGTAGAAGAGCCGCCGACACACGGGGCCCATAAAAAAATGGTGCGAAAAGCTCAAACCGCCCAGAGGGTTAATAAAGTGTAAAAAAAACGCCAATCCCTCGACTGGAACCTCTTTTAATATATTCACCTTAAAAGTCCATTGGGGCTGGCCACCCCTGAGGGTTGGTTCCCCCCTCCCCCCTCTAAATTCTCAATTAGTATATGTTCATGTATAAGCTGAAAAAGCCCCCCTCGACTTAAATTCGAGTCAGGTCCACTCGCCTGTCTCATATGTTTGCCTCCTCTGGGGATCACAGAGCCGGCAGCCTCTGACTTCTTACTTATTCGCTTGTGATATGTAAACAAACAGCACCACACTACCATCTGATGGCCTGTTAATTTTTACTAGAAAAGGTGGAAAACTCCACTACTTATAATTCAAACATGAAAATAAGTTTCCATTTCCATTTCATTTATTGGTCTCAAAAATAATAAGACTTTTCTAATGGAAACTTATGTTCATGTTTAAATCATAAGAATTGCCTTGAAAACCCATCCTGTTATAACAATAAACCTGTGTTCTCTTAACTTTATTGAGGTTGTGGCACTAAGATTCACCTGTTTGATTCATTTGTAGGGGCAATGGGCCTTTCTCTATAGTTTTCTCATTTAGAAAACGCCACCATCTGATTTTGCATTTCCCACCCTCGGCTTATACTCGAGTCAAGACATTTTACTAATTTTTGTAGATAAAATTAGGTCCCTCTGCTTATTCTCCGGTATATATGGTAGGTTATTTAAAAAGAGACCATTGTATTTACAGAGTCACACATTTTTGTTAAGGTTGTCGGAGTGCCAACACACTTTTTTTATTTAATGTGGTAACTGCATTTTGTATAATTGTTTCCAAATCTGTGTTCTGCAACTGGAGGCCTGTTTATTGGGTCACTGGGTGCCTCCAAGGGACCTGTAACATTTTTCAATATGCCATATCTTATTTGTAGCCTGTGGTGCTACCCACTTTGTAAATGGCCATCTAACTAGTCACTATAAACAATTGATCATTAAAGCGGGCCTACCACCACAATTTTCTGTTTGCATCAATGACAATAGAAGTACCTACAATAGAAAAAAACATATACATAATGAGTTAATTAAGAAGGTCCGTCGCAGCCCCTCCTCTCTCCCTGTCTCTGATGACATCCGCCATAGCATCCCGGGGAAGCCTGACATTCGGGAAAGTCTTTGCTTTGCATTGAAATATATACAGACGATCTTCTCCATTGAAAACCATTGTGAACGCCACCAATGGCCACTCACGATATTACACCCTGAATCAACCCCAAAAACCTGACAGATAAAGATGTAACGTCTCATTTGATTCTAGGGAACTACAGGCGAGTATAGCAAGTTAGGACTGTGTGGCAATATACCACCTTCGTACAAGCACAGGGGTATGTCAAACTTTATTTTATTTTTTAGATTTTGAGTGTACATCAGCTTTAAGGTTGTTATTTAATAAATATGGTGAATATGACATACAAAATGTTCCCCAAATCCAGTTTGTGAATAAATAGCACCATTTATCTGACAGACAGCCTGTTCACCCATATAATAGGCCCCAGATCTTCAGGTGCAGAGGTTGACTTGGTGCTAATCTGTGACAGACCCATGTAATTCCTCTTGAACAGACAAGTGTCACCTGCAAAAGTGTGTAATTAATTGAAGAGCCTTCACACCCACGGTTCACTCTTAAAATGGCCATGACCTGGAGACTGCCCGAGCATTTTAGTACGGACACATATCCATGATGTCAGCTTACTGAGTGTTGTATTTTATTTTGGTAGGCACTAAAAGGTGCCCTTTTAAACTTACTGACTCATAGCATTCTAGGAACCTCTCTAAACAAACAGAGGAAGTTTGCTGTATTTAGTTACGGGTAATAGAGCATTGCACAGATTTTTGCAATCTGCCTGTTTTTTTTACATTACTCTAAAGCTAATGAGGAAACCAGAGCTAAACAGGCTTCCTCCAGAACATGTTATACCGTGCCCTCTAAAAAGTTATATACCTTGATTTGTTTTCTGAGTGTGACTTTGGGGTTTTGCACTTCATTGTCCACCTCCCTCTAAGCCTCATTTCCACCGCTGATGAATCATGTTGGATATGGAACATCACTATGCTGGGATACGTTCCTTTCTTTACAGCTGCTGAAGTGCTTTAGGGTCATTTTAAGCTGATTTTAAGTATTTTGGTGGAAGTTATCCATCAGTGGAAATGAGCTGCTATGTTCAATCCTACTCAGCGTGAAAAAATTTGGATTAGAATAAAAAAATAAAATGACTAACAAAAGTTGTTTAACTGCCACAAGGCTTTTGCATAAACATTGAAGAAGTCATTTAAGCATGCAGCATGTACAATCTAATAATCTGCCTTCCCCCGGTTCCTTTGTTCCATCATTATCCATAATGTCATTGTAATAATCTTTTTTTAATAAAACCTTAATTTTTTTGATAACATACCTCATTTAAAACACCAGTGACATCTTCAGTCTGTGTCTGTTATTTGTTGAGGAGAGCGATAAGGTGCAATATGCTAAGGCAATGCTCAGGTATGATACTGTAGTGTAGTGAAATGAGCCACCCCCGTTATATGTTGGTACTGCCCATGTAGAGCAGTGGTTCTCAACTCTTTAAGTTCCAGTGACCCGGGAGATGTCACTTATATACCGTAAGTAGCACTCCACCGCATGACTTCTGGCACGGTCAGGTATGTTTAATGTCCCCTCCCTCCTATTTTCCCACTCTACTCATGCAAATCATGTGCGGGGTGGGAAGTTAGGAAGCAGAGTAATACCCCATGCCTCCAAAGTTAGGATGGTAGGGGAGTTACTCTCCCTCCTAACTTTCTAACTTACTTGCGGGCATCAGCGCTGTCCCCCTGAGGGGGTTCCAACCCACAGGTTGAAACCTGCTGATGTAGAGGGCGGTGCTGGTGCCTTAAGGGGTTAAAAAAGGCCTAGAATAGAAGGGGCCAGGGTCATTTGGTAGGAGTACATGTGGAAAGCAGATTGAGACATAAGCTGGATGTGAGACTTCAAGCACCAGACAGATAATATTTGGAAGTCATGTATTGCCTTAAGGTGGCAATTTTTCCATACAATCAACTTAAAAAGCAATAGTTTTAAGTCGGAAAAAGCATAGCAAAAAATTTATCAAAAAGGGATCAGAAGTGTTTGTAAATTTCAGTCAATCGTTCAAGTATCTGATTTCATGTTTTTTTTTTCGATTGATTGATTTGTATTTGATCGTACTGTGGAGCACGCGTACAAGGAAAGAGGAAAGGAGAGAGGTAGTCATTCTCTGTCCAATTAGGTGACAATACTCCTCCACCATGGATAAAGCGATTGAGGGTTGTCACCCTAGGACAGGAGGTGTATTACTGACTTGATTACCAGGTTCAAAAAAGAAAAGATATTTGGCAAACTGCATGGGCTTTGATCCAATTTTATTTCCTTCTGCTGAATTTGAAGAAGACATACATTGCAAATAACGGTGATAAAATAATTCGGTTTCCTGAACGCAATCTGGTGATGTACATTTTGGAACAAAACAGACTGACAGCAGGGAAACACATCTGGAATTGAACAGGTGTTTCCCTCTCATTTAGATAATACTTACACAACTAGGATATGCAATCTATTGCCAATACTGAGCTTTTTTAACACACTAGACATACTAATAAAGAGATCTTTGATGGATCTAATCCTTTACAAGTTTAGTTATTAGTGCAACCTTAGTGTACCTTAACAAAAAAAAACCCTGAGATAAAGGCAGCTCCCATCTTTTTGTCATGACAGGTTAATTTGAATTGGTCATATGTGCAGAAGAATGAAAACTTAATAGTTAAAGACAAGATTTTAGTTCTGTACACAATTAGTTTTAAATGAAACTCAGGGACTCAAAAGTAATGGGTCAATTGACCCAAATACTTTTTTATGGCTATGTGTGGGCAGTCTCTTCTGTATGTCATTATCAAATAGGCAGATTTGCAGCTGATCGGATGTGGTATGCTTGTACATGGAAGATTTTGCTTTGAACATGTGGTCAAAGGAGCTCTACATGCAGGTAAAAATAAGCAATCCTAAGGCCCCCCCCCCCCATACTCATATCCATTAGCGGACGGACTCTGGATTCTTAGAGGAATCGATGTGTGAGTGTATGATTGGATTGGGCATACGTGGCTGCCAGTGGTACTGGGACATGAATATTTATCAATGATGTGACAAAGGACTAAATTAATTCTGAGGTGTCAGAGATATGCTGTCTACTCAATGCCAGCTTAATGTGGTCACATTAATGGGAGCCAATTTACAGATGAACAATGACCCAAAACATACGACCCAAGCAACCCAGGATTTTATGAAAGCAAAAAGTGGAGTATTCATTAATGTAAATCAGAACCCACTGGAGCTGCTTTTCACTTGCTAAAGACTAAACTTTAGCCAGAAAAGACACAAGTAAACAGTAACTGATTTATGAAATGTTGACTTTGAACTTAATTTGTGCAAAAACTATTTGTGGTAGAGACATACTTTTTTTTGTAGTATACCCCCAACCCTTCTCTACATCTCCAGCAAGTTTTGTGATGATACGATGTTAATTGCAGGGGCTTTGCAATTAACTCGAAATCGTCGAAAATAGTTTTTCAAAAATTCCACTATCTCTAGTGGTAATGTAGAGAACCCAAATTAGAAAACAAGGTGTTTCTGTCCAAATATTTTTAACCCCTTCTCTATAAACCATTATTCCATCAGCAGACCAGATCAGCAGTTACTTTGGTATTATAATGACAGGGTTACTTTAAATAAGCATTTAAAAGGTAAAGTAGGTGAATTTTACAAAAAGATTTACAAACCAATTACAGTGGTGTGTAAAGTCCTGGCATATAAATACGTTCAGAAACTTTTTTATATTGCTTGTATGTTATAAATCACTTATGAAAGTCAAGACTTATGAACATATGAACAGAAGCAATAGTATTTATGACTCCGTAGTCTTTCCATGTAATCACCACTTAGAAATGCCTGACAGGTTTCCATTAAAGCTTTGTTATCTGTAATTATAAAACACATTGGGTTACAATCATATATGATAATTAATCAACCCTTGCTCTCTGTGATTTTTTCAAAGCAAATCAACTTATCTATACAATCACATTTCAAATTAACAGCTTCTCTGAACTGAATTCATTTGGGGAGGATTAATACACATCAGCCAATGTTTTTTTATATTTCATATCAGAACACACAGGCCTGTTGTTATATTTTCAGACAGAAGGTGGCGCTGTCTCCTATTAAACTTCACTAAGCACGTTCCAGGTCTTGCTGCTTGAATTAACTGTAGAAAATTATTTAAATGTAATATTTTTGTATACTGTTTGCAATACATGCAAGTAAAATACAGCAAGGAAGAAAATATTTTGTTATAAGCTGTGACACACATTATCACAGATATTTTTTAATAAAATGTTATATAATTGCAATGTTCATGTTAACAGGCTTAACCCAGAATATTTTTTTAAACTATTTAATTGTGTCAAATGAGGACAAACTAAAATGCTATAAATGTTAATGTTAATGTTTAGTAGGCTGCCTTTAAATGTTTAGCAAATCAAATGCATGTTGGGCCTACTCCTTTCTTTAATCTACACACATCTAAACAGGGCCGTCAGAAATACCGGGGCCCCAGACTTAAGCAGGGAACAGATGGCTCAATATTTGAGCCGTTCGGTGTTCCCTGCAGCGGCATGATGACATCATCACGCTGCTGTCAGATATCGGCGGAGCTAGAAAGACAGCCCTCTCCTCGGCTCACCCAAGGTTTCCATGCAAAGCAATAGACATCCGCCGTATTTAACGGTCATGTCTGATATGGCTGTTTTCGAGCGGGATTGATCCTGCGGATGCTAGCTAGCCGTTGTTGGGCAGCCTGGAATGCACCCGCAAGGGCTCCCTACCTGCTCGAGTCCAGGACAGGATTGTCCCTTTTCCCCCCTTGACGGCGGCCCTGCATCTAAACAATAGCATTGCAAACATAAAAAAGAAATCATTGCCTTTTGTACTCACCTAAAGCTGGGGTCCCATAATACTCCATTACTAGGCCTTCTTCTATTTATGTAAGGCATGGTCCTTCTTATGGCGTCCACATCACCACCTATATGATGTTGGCAGCCCCATTGGAAAGTGTCTTTGCAACCTACAACGCAGACACCGGGGAAGTGGTCAGAGACGCAAGTTTGGTGATGAGTCCATGCTCAGGGGAAACCATACTTTGCAATTAGTGATGGCCGAACTGCCCGCAAAGCGGACAGTTCGGCCGCGAACAGGCATGTTCGCCCTCCTTCTCGCAAGCGGACAGTACGGGTGTTCGACCCGCCCTGTCCGCCGGTGTGAAGGAGCCCTCTATTCTTCCTCCGGTGGGATCATAAGCAGCGAGATCCCGCCGCAGGAAGAATGTTTCCACTAAAGACCGGGTAGAGAACCCGGTCTTTCAGTGGAAAACCGGCTCGCACACCCGGATGTGACGTCAGTGACGTCACATCCGGTAAGCACACCAGGAACTATGCGTTCCAGGTGCCAGATGTGACGTCACAGACGTCACATCCGGGTTTTCAGATTCAAATTCCCTGGCCATCACTATTTGCAATCAAATCACAAAGTTGAACTTTTCAAGTTTAAAAAAAAATAAAACACCTCTAGTCGGTGTTGGTGCATCTGCAGCTCTAAATTAAATATTTTTCCCTATAACCAGAAATAAAAGATGGTGGTTAGATGGGTTATATTCTGACAGAAATTTGTATAAAAATATACCCGTAATACACATACTGATCAACCATTGCTATAACTTGGGCAGGGCTAATACATAAGAAAATGTGGAATGGCCAATGTCTCATTCATCCAGGTCATTGTATATCTTTAGTGTTAAATTCACACAGCAAGTCCAGTTGATGTGAATTAAACACTACAGATATGTTATGGCCAAGTAGCCATCACCAAAAAATGTTATATTTATATCTTACATTCAGGGCAGCCTTCAGAAATCATGGGGCCCCGTACACCAAAAATGTCCAGGCCCCATGACAGGACTTGTAAGGGGGGGGGGGGAGGCAGGGGTGTGCTAGCAGAAAAAATACCCTCCACCACCCTAACCACCCCCCCCCCCCACGGCTGCTGCCTGATCGGTGCAGCAGCTGTCAGCCCGGACTGCCATAGCAGCACATCGTACACAGTGGCAGTCCGGGCTGACAGTGAGCAGAAGCTGCTGTACTGTATAGATCAGCCCCTAGTGCTGACGGTCGGGCCCCCTAGATGCCAGGGACGGGAGTCCCTCTGTTGCCCCCATTCATACCTAGCCCCTACTTGTGAGCTGCAGGGTATGTTGTAAAGGGGGGGGAATACCGATCTTGGTGAAGCCTTGCAGGGGTGGGCCCTAAGGATACGTGACACAGGACACCAGGTGACGCAAAGAAGACAGCAGTCTTCTGGATTGCTTTTTCTTTCTTTATCCATCTGGGCCGCCATCTGGGTGATTCAGTGAAAAAAGTACTAAGAGTGAAGTAGGTGGGAAGATAGCACCCTCCTGGAGGAGAGAGTTCATCTATTACATTATGCACAGATCTATTGTGGTTAGTGTAATCAGTGCTGACTTGGGGGTAGATGGGAAGAGGCAAAGAGAGACAGGGGTGGGGGGGTGGATGAAAGTGAGAAGTTGTCAGGCTACTATAAGAAGACATCCACAACCACAATAATACACCACACCCCACAACAACACCCGCACACAACATAATACCAGCCAAACAAGCAAAGGAACACGGAAAGCGAATGTACACCAAACCAAGTTACCACACCCCACCCCAACCCCCCCCCCCTCCCCCCACACCAACCCACACCACTCCCATCCCGCCCCCCCGAACCCCCCCCCCCCCCCCCGGTTTAATAAAGGAATATCCACATACTAGTTTTGCTTTAAACCAGGATATTCTTAACTACCAGTTTTGGTATCAACAGGCTTGACACTAAGTACAGACTTTGGGATAAAACAGCTGCAAACAGTCTTAATATTAAGGCCCAGTCACTGAGAGGTGCACTTGTAATCCAATAGGAGGATAGGCCTGTGGAATCTGCCTGTGAACAGGCGGACTATTTTAAAAGTCTGATCCGCCTGTTCGCGGACAGACCTAGCCAAAGTTCGGCCATCACTAATCTTAAATTCAAAATGATCTTTCTTTACCGCACTTCCCTTTTTCTTTCCACTTACCTCCAGCCTATATCACTATGTGCACCAATTATTCTACCTTCCACCATTTTCCTTCATGGTCCACCCAGTCATGTACCCATAGGCTATGTTTCCATTGTACGTCGGGACCCCCTCTGCTAAGCGTATTGCTTGGCGGGGATCCCGACGTAGCACATAGACTTACCTGCTCAGCGGAATCTGTGTCTTCACTGCGCCGAGCCACTCCGCGGATGCAAGGCTGAACGTAGTCGAGTATGTAGAGCCTCTGCATCAGCGGATGTCTAAACACAGTATCCGCTTAGCAGGCAATGTCTATGTGCTCCATCAAGATCCCCATCAAGCAATACGCTTAGCAGAGGGGGTCCTGACGTATAATGGAAACAAGCCCTTACTGGCTACCCTACGTCAGTGTGTACATTCTGGTTTGAAAAACTAAACGAAGAGATATTAAGCCCTAAGGAAGCCCTTGTGTATATAGAAAGTCTGTCTGCACTTCTGTTCTTAAAAATAAAACCTGTTTTGAAAGGCTTTAGTAAAAATAATTTTGAACTCTGTAAATGCTAAATCTTGGAATTGGTAGTATTTCATTATAATGTGATTAGCTGAAGATAAGGAATGAGCTCCCATCATCTCACACATGCTGCTAGAATCCCAGATCTTCTGATAGACCAGACCTGCTGTATGTCCCTGTAGGGTCCTATAAATTACAAAACAGTTTCCCACACTGTGCTGTAAAGAATTTTGTACCTACATGTATGATTGAATTATGGAATGGTAACAAATAAAATTATACCTGGATCTGAGTTTGTTTAATGCTCAATTCCAGCTTCTGCACAATATATTAGATACAATCCACCAGCAGATCGATCAAGCATTGTTGGATGATACAATAAATCAATCTCTGGCCAGCTGGCCAGAATGCGATGTCAGTAGCAATCAGAATGCGGAATATGCGTGCAGGGTAGGGGACCATCGAGCCTCCCAGGGTCCTTGAGGCCCCGTGCACCTGCATACTCTGCATAGCAGTAGAAACAGCCCTGATCTCACTTTTATGAGATACTGAATGTTTCAATTCTGATTTAGGAAATGTGTAGTTCATTAAACACAGTGGTGTAACTCAGTATAAGTAAACAGTTAACATCTATGAGACCACTATGGACGGCTAAGGATGTAGAAATAGAACTGGAAGATGTGTTTTGTAAATGGAATTCATTGAAAGACATTAAGAAGTGTGAACACCAGCTGCCCCTCCCCTTTGTTAGTGGGGTCAGGGCAAGTGGGGGCATGCTCTTTTACTAACCTTTTCCAGCCCTTTAAAACTGAGAGAGCTGAGAGAGCCTGGTGTAAAAAAAAGAGCAGGGGCCACATTCATTTGTTACCATAACCCCCTAACCCCCCCCCCCCCCCCCCCCCCCCCCCCCGATTTCCTAGGGACCAATTATAGACAGTAGAGGGGGCGCACATGCTACAATGCACAATTCTTACAAACTTACTGTCAAATCAAACTCTTTGACAAGAAATTTTTCAAATAAATCAAAACATTAATTTAGTGAAGTTAAAAATCAAGGTCCATGTAACTGGGGATGTGCTCCCTGTGAGAGGAATCCTCTTAGGTCTTTAATCGTTTCCAAAATAAGGGGGAATTAAAGAAGGCAAGTAGGGTATGGGTGAAAACCCACAGTCCAATGTGCTTTGTCCTGTGTTAGAGCTTCTTCCCGGACAGTTGCCCCCCGTGTTCAAAGGTTGTTTTGATTGTTGCTGTCTGGACATATCTTCTTAGACAGAAACAAATATTCAGTTATCATCAATCTGTATATACACCACAATATACCAATCAAACAAAGATCTCTAACAGTCATATGTTGACAGTTGTTATCATGGGTGATACTTCCAGAGAAGATGGGCCAGGGTGGCCTCAAACAGCCCACATATTGCCTCAACTGCCAGGGTGCTGTACACATATTTCGTTAGACTGCTCATGTATTAATATTATTATTATTTATTATTAATGCACCATCATGACTGTAAGTTTGTCCCTCAATATGTATCATAATTGCCAAAAATTGTGGTTGTCACAGTATCAAACCCAGCCCCTAAAAACACATCCTTAAGCCCCCCATACACGTTCCGATTTTTCGTACGAATTTTGCCCGACCGACCAATGTGGTCGGGAGATTAATCGATGGGGAGATTAATTGGATTCGGAATTATGTACCCGACCGATCCCGATTTCTCAAAATCGGCCGAAAAATCGGTCGGGACCGCTTCGGACCTGTCCGTACATTTTTGGACGATCTGCTGTTAATAAATAGGGTCGGGCTGATGGATCGGTGATAATTCGAATTCCGATTTTTCGTGCCAGCCGACCGACCATAAAACTTTAGGTGAAAATAGGGGGACAGGATCGGACGAAAAATCGGTCGGGAGAATAATCGGAACGTGTATGGGGGGCTTTAGGGCTTGTTTCCACTAGATCGATCGGCAGGTGGTTAATGATCTTTTAATACTTTTGCCGCGTCCCATCTCTCCCCTTGCAATTTTCCTGATCGCCCCTGATTGCGAGTGATTGCGCCAATAGAAAATCAATGGACCCAGTCGGGCGCGATTTTTCACTAGAGGATGCGATTGGAAGCGGTCTGTAATAAAAAATGTGATAGGGTGGTTTTCAAAATCGCCCCCCTAAATCACGTCTGCGTCCGATCGCGCCCATCCATGCCCGAACGCTAAAATGGAGACTGACAAATGATTTTCAATGGGAGCGATCGGCGAAATTATTTAAAACACGTCCATCCGTGGCCGATCGCTCTAGTGGAAACAAGCTCAGATTTTAGGCATGTTAATGTCTACCAACAAGTGGATAAGGAATCCTAAGCCAGTTATTAATATAATTCCAGTCTTCCATTATGAATACTGTATGAACCCAACAGACCCCAGCCTGTCCTATGTACATATTTACTTGCCATCATCAGAAAAGCATACAGAAAATAGCTTATTTTAGCTTCTAGTAATTTTAAGGCAATACAGAGTATAAAAGTAACACTGGACAGTGGATTTAAATATTTTACTGTTTCATCCCTTTACTAGCTCTTTTCTGACACTTGGCAGTATATCTACATCCACACAGATTTGTGAAGAAAGCCAGGTATTAGGAGATTTAGCCATCACTATTCTGCAGAAGCTTCTAGTCATCTCAGTTGCAGTGTGTGTATGTAAGGACTGACCAGTAATCCCTGGTTGAGTTTTCCCCATAGAAAAGTAACTATTGCTCAATGGTCATAGATATTTACTAACGTTTTAGGTTCACCTTTGACCCTTTCACTGCCTGGATATCACAAGCAATCCCATTAATGTATGTCGACTGTGTATTTACAGTAGCTGCTTGCTTGGAGTTCAGCTTTCCGATGCACATTTCAGCTTTTATTTATTACGCTGTATATGAAAACGTCTCATTCCATTCAATTTCATCCCGAAACATAAATCCTTTACAGGAAAAAAGATAATGAAAGGAGATGACCCACATGCAAGCAGTTTTCATGTAGTTGTTGAAATTCAACTATAGCTCAGAATTTAAAAGATGAACTTGATATCCCGTTTCCGATCCATTTGCACCCACAGCTTAATTGCAGATGTTTTTTTTCCGCTAACAATCAATGGCGTGTAGCTCTGCAAGGTCATGGGTTATATTTTATTTATTGTCCTGCTGGTGCAGGTTCATAAAACTGAATGAACAGAATCATTTAACATCATAAAGTGTGCTGATCAATTGACTGGAAGTCTTTTTCTTTTTTTTTTTGTACCGTTAAATTTCAATATCTAATTTAACTCTCTACTTACACAGACCACAGGGGTAATCATAGTGTTGTGTTGCAAGGTTATCCTCTCTGTACAGATCAATGGAGTAGCGTCTTCGTGTAGCTGAGCCTGTGCTGTATTTACTGCAAGCACTGAATCACTTAACTCTCCATTTTTAACTCTACAACAGAAGCACAAATTCATGCATTAACTATAATGATTGCTTGTAAGATTATTATGTACACATATGGCATATTGTTGAGACTCATTTGTTTGGGTACACAACAATGACTTGGAGCAAAAAGGCCAAACAAAAATAACTCCACACCTCCTGTCCCACTTACATCTCAAACCTTGTGCATAAATATACCAATAACCGTCCCCTCTGCTCCTCCAGTGACCTACTAATGACATCCCCGCTCATAACATCATCTCATGAGCGACTTTAAGATTTCTCTAGGGCTGATGCTACTCTCTCACTTAAATCTCAAACCTTGTGCATAAATATACTCCTAACCACCCCCTCCCCTCCTCCAGTGACCTATTAAAGACATCCTGCTCATAACATCATCTCATGAGCAGCTTCAGGACTTTTCTAGGGCTGCTCCTACTCTCTCACTTACATCTCAAAACTTGTACATAAATATACTCCTAACCACCCCTCTGCTCTTCCAGTGACCTACTAATATCATCCCCATTCATAAAATCATCACATGCACTGCTTCAAGACTTCTCTTATGCTGCTCCTACCCTTCCTCGTCCCATTAGACTTTCTCCTACATTATACACTTTCATAAAAACCCTGAAACCCCTCCTCTTTATTCTGACCTACGTATCTTCTAATTCCTAACATCACCGCCATGACAGTTTCACCCCCTACCTATTGTATACTCTGTTTCCCAACTCGATTGTAAGCCAGATCGGGCAGGGTCTTCTGCTCCTCCTGTGTCATAACCTGAACCTGTGTGTTATCTTGTTGCAACTCAGCTCTCAACTGTAATTTAATGTACAGTGTTGTGTAATATGTTGGCACTATATGAATTAAAGCTAATAATAATAAGAACATTCAGGGTTAAGATCAAAACCCATAGCTGTTTATATCTTTAATACGCAGGATCCTCCAACCATTTTTTTAATGCGTGGGTCATGAGTCTTCCCATGCAACTATGCTGTTTCAGTGTCTTGTTTAGACATTGTTAGACGCTGGCATCAAAGACACAAACTCAGAGTTTTTCACTTAAAGTCCTGGGTTTCTGATGTTCAATTTTCCAGGTATGCAGGTGTATTACTGTCTCAGGCTTAGAAAACCAGGGTCCTGGGGGGGGGGGGGGGGGGGGGGTAGGAATAGGAAGGAGAAAACAGACATGTGGGAATGATCCTAAGTGTAGTATTTGTATATTCTATTATGTTATAATAATTAATGATAATAGTGATTGTATGGATGGTATTACTTTCACGTCCATCCTTAATACAGATGCTTCACACTGACCTTATTCAGTGTTATGTTGGTCGCTCACTTCCCCAGTCATAGATTGACCGAGATGGAGTCATTCTAGGTGCATGCACCTCGGTAAGAATAACCCAGTAATGCTAAATGCAAAGAGGTAACCAATAAAGATTGGCTCAGTGAGAATAGGCTCAGCACCTGGAATAGAAAATGTTCCAAAAATGTTTTCTGTAATGTAAAATAAAAATCACATTAAAGTAATGCACCTTTCAATGTGTCATGGGGCAATATAAATTTAGGATATGGATTAAAAAAATATTCTTTAACCTCCCTGGCATTGCGCCTTGTTTTTATGGTGTGAAAAGCCGCCGGATGGGCAATCGTACATTGTACTCCACCGTGATTCCCCCCGGCTCTCTTCACAACGTAGTGTGTGGGGTAAAGCAACTCATAACATGAACGTCTATTAAGCCACTCCCCCACCCCCTTATGGGGACGGAAGACATCAGTGAGAAGCACTGCAGGTTTACGGAGCATCTGTAAGGAACCCAAGCTTCGTCTGTCTGTCTGTACAACCATTTAAAATCCAAAACAAGCAAGGTAATTTCTTTCACTCCATGATTTAGAACAGTAGTGGGCAACTGTGTTTTTTTTACAGACAGATGCCAATAACTAATGTGATTACACATTCAATACCCAAAGCACAACTTCCTGATGTTTATATGTCTTTGATTACTTTGTAATTCATATTCCTTTTTAAATCAGCAATTTATTAAAATGTTGATTTCAACCATGTAATTTCAATTATGACTGTAGTTATAGCTGATTAAGACCAATCTAATGTTTCGGAAAAGGTGATTATATTAATCTTCCATTCACACCTAATTCTTTAAAAAAAGATAATGCTAAATTGCAACAAACTTCTTCATAAATTGATTAAAGATATACCAAGCACATTGGAAATCTCAGTGTTGCAAGTAAGTTTTGGATGCTTTTGAATGTCCTAGTTTCTGACGTATGAATAATTTTAGTAAGGGAACAGTTACTAGCCTGAAAAAAAATGGGCCTGAATAAGAAACAGTCTTGTTCATTTTGTACAATGATTTTCTACAAGAACCATCACAACATTTCACCCTAGGTGTTCAGGAATGACCTGGATTGCCAACCATTTTGTGCTGCTCTTT
This sequence comes from Ptychadena robeensis, assembly GCA_036250615.1. Taxonomy (NCBI): domain Eukaryota; kingdom Metazoa; phylum Chordata; class Amphibia; order Anura; family Ptychadenidae; genus Ptychadena; species Ptychadena robeensis. The sequence continues at coordinate 140,647,205 of CM070033.1, forward strand.
TCCTACCCCTTAGAATTACAAGATGAGATGACAGTGTCATCTGTGCCGAAAGAGACAGATTGTCTGCTCTGTATCAGTATACTCAACAAGTCACACATTACTATAATGTGTTTTATCATGCATAGCAGTGACCACCACTACAGTGCTATACTATAGTCCCCTTGGTAGACATTCCTTACTCGGCAGCAGTACTCTATGTATTTATACATGGAGGTATTCCATGTATTTGGTTGTTAATGGCAGATACTCCATGTATTTGGGTGTAAATAGCAGCAACAATGCAACTATGAGAATAAACTATTGGAAAGCTAGATCACACTAGAAAGCTTGCATACAGTAAAGGAGTAGTAAAAGGATAGGCAACACTTCTATAGACACTGAAAAGCTGTGATATACTGATTAACGCATATCCATAGGCTTGTAAACAGAGCGTGATTACGACTTTTCTAATGTCAAGACTCATCAGAGGGTAGGAGCAATGTGCGACAACATGACTGATCGTCCATCTCTATATTGGTGGGGTTTGCTGCAAGGAACAAAAGGTGAGCATGTATCTATATTTATGTTTTGTTTATAATAAAAACATTTTTTTTTTATTACAATTGTAAATATGGTTTTTTTTACTTTGAATTGTATTGGATAAAGTTATCACTGTATCCAATACAATGCCCTTTGGCCCCCTCTGTGGGGAGAAAGGGTTAACTTCAAAGAGCACATCTGAAAATCAGACTGGGAACGTCTTCTGCATAGAATACTGTTTCTGTGCAATTTACATTTGGTGTAAAGGTGCAGTGTTATCTGTTATCAGAAGATAACCTGACTTCCCAGCCAAAACAGTAGGCTTGACAGGTATGTATGGGCCATAAGGTGAGATGTGTTAGTGAAAGCAACAGTCCGCAAATGGTTTGTAAGGAATATCATCAATATTCACAACTGGATTTATAAACTCTAAAGGAGAGTGTTCAACACACAGTCATTGTGCTTGGGGTGAACAGGACAGATATGCTGAATTTAGGCCCAATTTAAAGTGACCCTATGAGGGGTAAACGAAAATTTCAATCTTTTGTCTAGGCTGTTCAGGAAACCTCACTCTCTGCTAGAGCTGCCACCACTAATCTTATTTGAAATATCTGGGTGTGTGGTGAAGCCCCTGCATGGCAGCTGTGGTTCATCCCATCCACCCTAACATCTATACCTTATACTTTATTGATGAGAAGTCAGCAGTAGGAATCCTATCAATCAGTGAAAGGGATTGCCATTTAACTAGCTCAGGGAATTAAATAGGATCAGTATCAAAGCATGATGTGATATGTTGGATCTTACATTAGGTTGGTGATGCCCTCTCACTCCTCTTTGTAGGGGTTAACATGCTTTCCCCATATCTGGAGACCACAGGTATTGTCCACATTCCTGGATGAAGATGGATGGAGAATAGAAGTGAGTTTGGGTGGGCTACCACTTTATTTAATGACAGTCCTTAGGACCATATGAAGACCATATACTGTATTTAGGATGGCCACACGTATTACAATATATTAAAAAAATTGATCTAATCCAGATCTAATTAGCCTTTATCTAATTGTGTTATCTAAATGAATGGTTTAGGCAGACCTTTAAAATAAGCAGTTATTCATGTATTGCAAAACTATTATTTCAGTACAATGGCTGAACCATGAGCCAGCTAAAAATTCCACCAATTATCGAATATTAACTCAAATATAAGAAAAAAATTTCAGTGCACATAAAAGTAATTTCGGCTTATTCTTGACTCGAAAAATGAAAAATCGTGGCATTTCACGTGCAGATTTTGTGAGTGAATTACAAAGCCTCTGAACCAAATTTGCTGGAAATGTATAGAAGAGTTGGTGATGTTATTATTATACACGTCTAGATTTTTCATCCAATCAACTTAATTCAATCAATTTTTTTGGTTGATTGATTGAAAATCTATGGCAACCCACATTTTTAGATCAACCTAAAACAATTAAAATTGGGAAAATTTTTTATTAAAAAAGGATTGGACGTGCTGGTAAATTTTAATTGGTTGTATTGAAATGCATTACACTTTCAATCGATCCCCCAAAAAGTTGATCAAATATCTGTTACTACAGTTGACAAACATACAATCAATCACAGATTTCCCTGACCCCCAAAAATTTATCTTTTTAAGTTGATTGAACAGAAAATCTAGACATATATGGGGGGCTTTAGAGTATATACTGTAAAACCGGTTCTGTTCCCCTACAGCAATCATTTTGAAGAATGTTGATACAGTAGAACTTCCAGGAATTCACTTTCTCTAAACCTTCACTACAGCCCAGCAGGAGAGTTGCTTAACATATGTCTGAGTAGATGGACGTGACACAGGAATGTCTCTTGTCTATGGACAGGTCCTTTATATGATACTTAGTTGTCTCTTTTGATATTTCGAAATAGATTATTTTGCAGTTTTATTCCCATTTCTTTAGTTTGCACAGTTTAGAGGACAGCTACAGTATATGGAAAATTACAAACTAATATTAATTGGATAAGCTATACCAACATCATGAAAACTTTAGATCTTTAAAAGTTAATCACACATGTTCAATCTTGCTGAGAAATCTACAAATGTAGAATAAGCATCTTCTTAATAGGATAGTTTAGCTCCTCCTAGCATTATATCACATTGCATACTTTGATAAAAATAGACTCAGGGCCACCGAGGCAATGCTAACAGAAAAATCCCAATTCTTCTTGTCCCAGTGAGTCCCAGTCCCAACATTTAAGAAGAATTTCACCCCATTACCACTACTCCAAAGTACTGAACTTTGTCATGCTCCCAAAGCAATTCTTTTGATATTTTTCTTTTTTCCTCATGTTTTATGAATCAACTCTGTTAAATCCAGAGCTCACAAATAAGACTAAGCATCCACCCTAGAGTGTGAATCATATATCACAGTCTAAGTTTTGTGTAACTAACACAATTTATTTGAGGGGTAAACCATTTAACCAGATTACCATGAGTAAGAAGGGAGGAAACCAGATTACCGTGAGGAAACCCATAAAGACAAAGCAGCACCCTCACTATGGGTGGCCAGGCCTGTACAATCACGCTAGTATTTTGCTTGCAAGCTAGTGATTTTGCTTGCAAGCAGAATGGGATGTCCCACTGAACTGGCATCGAGGAGTGTCACTTCCAGCATTTGAAATGCAGAACAGACACTCAGTAATGTTGCTTCCAGATTTTGCAACACGAAAGTAGCACTCTTCTTCATCACTTACTGATTACATAAAGGGACGTGGCATGGAAAGGTGCCCCCCCATGGCCATCCATTCAAAATGCACTGGCGCTGATCCTGAGACACCGTCAAAAATACAATCGCCTTGAATATAGTGCCCAGATCAAGATTTGAACCTGGGACAGTATGGCCAGAGTGCTCACTGCTACACCAGTGTGCAACTTGTACATAATCCCTATGATCAGCTAATCAGATTGATCTTCCCTGATTTGCTGGTTAAGATCATTTGATCATGTTGGCTAGATCAGAATTAGCCAATCAGAGCACTACTACTTACTCAGCTGATTCAATTGAGCATATGCTTATAAATAATGCTTATTCCGCCACTAATGATTTCCCTCTGCGGTATGTACAAAGAAGTTACATCATCCCTGGAACCCAGCAAAAGTACCTCCTAGTAATGTTGTATTTGATCATTTGAGTTCCGCTATATAACAAGATCTTATATGTTCAATGCTATTTATATATAAAGTTTATCACATGAAAAATTGTCCAGTGGGTTGTAAATTTTCACTAGACATGTCTGATGCATAGCATGAGCAATTCACATTGGGAGATATACAGTTTTACCAGATGGTTTGTCCGATAATGACCAGGAACTTTCTATGCATGCGGTAATCTTATGATATTTTAGACATTTTTACGATCTCATTAAAGGATTATTGCATATGTCACGTTTGGCGGTGTTATATAAACATCCAACGATGAAATCCGAAGGAAAAGCGAGTTGCAGCTGAAATGATCGTACCATGTGCGGCTATTATTACACTGCTGTTCCATGTGTAACCAGCCAGCTGTAGTAGAGTATCGTGTCCTTCATACAGGACCTGGGACTACTGCTGCCTGCCTGTGTGGTCTTTAAACAGGGCATGCATTACAGTCAGCCTGGGTCACCTTGTTAGTGGCTCAGCCACAGCCCAGGAACTTATGGAATTTAACAAGTTTAATTTAAGAAATAAGGAGCTAGGTGGAATTTTAAAGTCATATGAAAGCTTTAAAAGAGCAAATCACTAAAAATCACCTCTTCCGTTGCTTAGGAATATTCAATTTTCTTTATTGAGTGTCGCTTGAAAAATCATATTCAATTTCCTTTCTTTTTGAAGCAAATTTGACAAGGTGGTATAAAAGCCTAAATATATGTATAGGCACTTTTTTATTACCTTGTCAAAACGTTATAAATACATTGGCCCTCATGTAAGCCCACACACATAGTGGTCTATACTAGTGTTAAGCTCAAAAATTCGAATTGCGAATATATTCGACAAATATAGACTATTTGAGAACTCGCAAATTTCGTGAATATGGTGGCAGATACTCGCAATTTTAATTAATATTTGCAATATTCTGCATTGGGATGCTTATGGCCATGCATTGCAAATATTTATTCGCAATTTGAAGATAAATAGCATATGTGACTTGATCTTGAACGTAATCGCGAGGCGATTCTCGAGAATATTCACAACTATCGAAACGAATATTCGTAAAATTATTCTGGAAATATCGCAGATTTGCATATTGCCTATGCCACTCATCACTAGTCTATACAATGTTTTATTATTAATGTTTATTTTAGGGAATATAAGTAAGTAAACCAGCAACAGCATTGGGTTTTTGGAATGATTAGGGATTGGCTTACAACTTGCATAACATTCTCACAATGTTAGTTAGTTACAGTAGTTACCTGGTGGTTACCGGCTCCCCCACAGACTGCTTTTGAAATGGTGGTTGTCTTTTCTTTGAAAATTAACTTTGACCAATTCCCAAATGGTTGCCTATCTATTCAGTAGACATTTGCCAAACCCATAACAAATTGATGGATGTTTTCCTCCATCCCTTATAAAATTAATGAACATATTGCCAGGTACGTTTATGCAGGTGAAGACATGGCTTTTAATTATGCATACAATACACTACTTGATGTTGGCAAATGACTCCAATATTCTCAGCAGGGTATAATGAATTTTTGAAAACCAGAGAAGTCATCCAAAGTTTTCCTTCACGTCTGGAGACCTTTTCAACTCATTATATTCTTATTATCCTTCTACGTACCAACTAATTAACTATGACTGAGGAATGACATATGTGTTACTAATTATAATAGTGTTGTGTGATTAATCTTGTGTATGTGCCATTGCGTCACATATTTCTGCTGATCTTCAGGGTGGACAATCACTGGCAATTTTGTAGCAAATTTATAAGCTTCCCATGACTGGATTGAAAACACAATTGGTATTGAACAGCAATCTGCCATTCATGGTTTAGATTGTTTTCCCTTTTGCAACAAGTACTGGAATGAACCTGAGGTAGAAATTGATTGAAGATGTATTTTGTATTGATTCACACCTCAATTGTCACTGTATGGTGATTCAGATTGGAAAAACAATTGACGCAGTAGGCGGCAGTCTGATGTGGACAGTAACATCCCAAGTATTTTTTAAAATTTGAAATCTCATTGAAAGTTTGCACACCTCCAGTAAATAAATCATTTAGTCCGATTATCTGAAATGAAACCATATGAAGTTTAATTGCTCCACATACATAGTTTTTAAACCAGACGTAAGGGCTCTTTCACACATGTCAGTAGCGCATAGTGCAATGCAGAGACTCTGCATTTTTGCTTTAGGGTGTTAATCGTACCACAAAGGCAAAGTGAAAATGCATGTTACCTTACAGTAGGGATTTAAAAAGTGCATCCTGCAATTTTCATTTCCCTGCCCTTTCATTAAGTATCACTCCCAAACACATTGATGCTAAGGCTCCACTTGGGCAGTTTGGGAGCGTATGGCGCACGTTTTTTTAGCAGCACCCAAATTGGAAAAAAACAAAAAGCTGCTTACTTTGTTTTTCCTCACGCACTGCATCCAAACCGTACTGCATCCAAAACATCTGTGCGCCTCCATTGAAATCAATGGATGCGGTTTTGGTGCGTTTTTTTGTCCATTGACAGCAATGGGCAAAAAATAAATAAATAATTTTAAAAAACGCAGCGATTGTACCAGAGGGAAACCACAACTAATCTGCACAGAAACCACATGCTTACTGCATGTGTTTTCTGTCCACATTAGTGGAGCCTCAGTCTGACAAGTATATTGTGAAAGTACTCACTATTGTGAAAGTAATCACTAAATCTGTAGACGCTTTGATTTTTCGTACGATTTCTGAACAATCAATCATAGTGATCGATCGTTCACAAAGTGTGCACATAAATCAGGCACATAAATGGGGGATAAATCGTATCCTGAAAATCTTGCAATCGATGTACAACTTATGATCGAACACTTAATTGTATGTTCCGAACACATACATGAACGATCACTGCGAAATCTATGACCAGCTTAAGTATTATCAATATTGAGAACATTGAGTTTAGGTTCATGGTCATACTTTCTTTATGTTAGTTTTCAAGGCTACTGACAGTTGGTCACAACCTGAAAAGCATCTGTCCATCCTGCATGTGGTGCTTGCACATAATGTCCACCCAAACATTTTCCTGGAAAGAGAAAATGTCGTGTTCGCCAAGCTGCAGCACTTTTTTGCACCTGGGTCCTGGTGGCGCAAATAGAGGCCTGTTCAAATGTAGCCGTACACCAAACACTTGATGTAAGGCTCTGCTGGTGTTTTATTAAAGTACTATAAGTATCCCAACACCCCACAGAGACCTTTTAAAACACTGTGATCCAGTGAGCCAATATATATATACAGCTTTTGCTTCAGCAATCAATATCATTTGATTTTCTATTCAGTTAGTAATTTCACATAGTAATCATAGAAAATGTAATGACCCCACTGAGAGAGATTCACCTCTTCCCCTTTTCATGGTCAACAGTGTCATTCAGAAACAATAGTGTGGAAATGACTGTATGTGGAAGAAGAGAAAATTCTCCAAGGGGGGCCATGTTCTGTCTCAAGCTGGGCATAGACGAGCAGGAATTTGACAGGCGATCGGCCACCATGCACGTTTCCGCAATCGATCGGCAGTCGGCAGAGAATCGGGTGCCCCCTGGTCATATTGTACAAGAATCTGCCGCATGTTGGATCGCACAGTGATCCGACATGCCGGTTAATTCAGAGCCAATCAGTAATGGGCGGCACACAGAGGGTGCCCGGCCGATTCTCGGCACTAGCGGCCGTGCGTGATGACATCATCACACCCGGTCGGTCGACTGGGCAGTCGATTGGGAAAATGACCCGTCTATGCCCAGCCATGCACCGGAGGATCTCAGTGGGGACGCGCTCTATCTAACTACTCTACCTGACTAACTCAAAACCTAACCCGTACACCAAATTAAGGATAATTTATCTACCATACAGTGGCCCCCCGTTCCTCTTGTGCGGTTCCATGGCGGACTGGTCTATACATCGACTTACAGCACCCGAAACCAAACCTCCTGATGAAAACAGCTTGTTGAAACGCGCGTCGAGGTTAATGGGACAAAATGCAAATCTAACAGATGTTTTGGACATTGGATACAATTTATTATCATTCTAGTCCGGAGGAGTTATTGACACTTGGTTTTATCTCTTGAAGAATAAAGGACCATGCTTTATTTTTACCTATGGACTTTAATTGAACTAATTAATCTCTCATTGATTTACTTTTTGATACACTGTTTTGCTACTTTGACCATGCTTCGATTGGTACCTACTAGGCCAATTTTCATAATTTTATCTTAAATCCCCACATGGGGTAATATACCAAAAGTAGGATGGCCTCGAGAAAGTCCCCCTGTCCTTACCCTGGTAAGGAAAAATTCTGATGTTTGGGGAGACTGGGACCTCTGGTCTCCCCGTTCATCAACCCCTTTTTTGCTATTGTTTTTGGGATGTGGGCCATGTACCTACTGGGGTTTAGTGGTAATCCCTTTGTAAAATATGCCCAGCTTAAGGTGTCTCCACTGCATGGAGGACCGACAAGCACATACATATAACCTGCCTGATGGATCCTCTGTTCACATGGCATTGAGCTGATCCGCCGATGCAGGGGTTAACTTAGTGCAATACATCAACCTCCGGCCAGCAAATCTGCAGAAGGAAGTGAGAACAGTTGGTGGCCGAGACAGGTAATGTGGATCGGCTCTGTCAGGTCCCCGCCAAGGAATGCGCTTAGTGCAGGGGGACCCGACAAAGCTGAGAACGAAGGGAGACATACCCTAACTGTCTAAGGTTTTTTTTTTTTACTCACTCATGCACTTCTGTGATGATTGTCACAATTAATGTCTTGTTTTACATTCTGAGGGCCCAATTTATAACAGGTCCTGGATCGCTAGAGCTTCCAACTCTTCCATTAAAGTAATGGTCAGCTGTCATTTTCCTTTAATAATTCATTCCGTGTAAACTACCATATTATCGAACACATGCACATTTATAAATCCTATCTGCATGATATAGGTCAGTGATGGTGAACCTATGGCACGCATACCAGAGGTGGCACTCGGAGTCCTCTCTGTGGGCACCCAAGCTGCCAGCCAGCACAGAGGAGAGAACTGCAGCCTATTGGCTCTCAATGCTGTCAATTCTCTTTCCCTCAATTCTGAATGCACACAGTGCCCCATATCCTCCCCTATTCTATCTAAGAAAGTAGTTGTGTATGTATATAATTCCTGTGTATATGAGTTGTGTTTGTATTTAATTTAGATTATCCTGCCATTTTGAGATAAATAAGTAGGTTTGTTTTCAGTTTGGACACTCTGCCTCTAAAAGGTTCGCCATTGCTGATATAGGTCAAGGGTGCACAACAGGTAGCAATGGGAGTAGATGTTAGTATCCTGTCTTTTTTTCCCTCATAGTTCGGTAAGCAAGCGTGAAAACCCTTGTTCGATTGATGTCGCTCCAATAAATGTCCATTGAACAATGTGTTCAACGAGAACTAAAGCTAGCCATACACGTGTAGGATTCCATGGCCAATTGATCACTCACCCAATTGATTCTGGCGATCTCAGCGGGAATGGGAGCTGCAATCAATCTGCCAATTAAGAGTATCCGATCGCTGCACACCACCTTGTCCAAGTGATCACGTCCAATTGATCTGGGGCTCAGAATTGGATCAGAATTGGATCAGAATTGGATCCGACAGAGAACCAACATGTTGGTTCTCTGTCGGATCCAATTCTGATCCAATTCTGAGCCCCAGATCAATTGGACGTGATCACTTGGACAAGGTGGTGTGCAGCGATCGGATACTCTTAATTGGCAGATTGATCGCAGCTCCCATTCCCGCTGAGATCGCCGGAATCAATTGGGTGAGTGATCAATTGGCCATGGAATCCTACACGTGTATGGCTAGCTTAACATGTTGGTAAATCCCTGTTTAATTGCCATTTGGACCCTGGTCCCCATACAAAGTATCAACTGTAAATCGATCACAAAAAGTGGTGAACATTCATCCGCTCTGATTGATCATTTGCCAATCGAACAGGTATCGACCTATGTATGGGTACCTTAAACCTATATCTCCAGTGCATGTTTTTTTTGATAGGAAAAAATTGCTGTGTTAATCCCATGTCAAGAAAACATGAGACGATTGATGTCCTCACGTTTATGAATGTGTTACCACCATAAGACATCATTAGAATCCCAATATATTAATATAGACGATGTGGGCTAATTCCCTACTAAACCACCCCTTATGTTTCAATACTAGTGTTGAGCTCGAATATTCGAACTGCAAATATATAAGACGAACATTGTCTATTCGAGAATTCGCATATTTTGTGAATATGGTGGCAGATATTCACAATTTGTGAAGATTTGCGATATTATGCATTGGGTAGCTTATGGCCATGTATTGTGATTTTATATTCGCAATGCAAAAATAAATACCACATGTGACCATTCATTTTGAAGGTAATCGCGATGTGATTATAATTGCGTAATGCATTGGCCATACACTTGAACTTTGACTCAAGTTGAATATTAGTGGAATTATTAGCAAACTATTGCAAATTTGAATATTGCCTATGCCCCTCATCACTATTCAATTACTATAGTGACGTTCCAGGTTAACACTAACATGTCCATAAAAGTGGTGACTAGTGTTGAGCTCGAATATTCGAATGTCGAATATTTTTTGCGAATATCGGCAATACGAGAATTCGCCAATATCTCGAATATCTCAGCGGATATTCGCAATTCCGAATATTCGCAATATGGCCATGTATTGCGAAAATAATATTCGCATTGCGAAAATAAACATAGCATGTGACCATTCATTTTAAAGATTTTCACGATGCGAATATGATTTTCGCAATTGCGATTAGGATTTTCGCAATCCATGGTATTACCGCGAATATTCGAATTTCCGAACATAGAATCGAATATTAGTAGAATTATTCGCGAAATATCACGAATTCGAATATTGCCTATGCTGCTCATCACTAGTGGTGACATTGCCTTGGGGCTCCTGCATGCTTGTGCTGGCAATGCACTTGTTTTGTGCTGTGCTTTGGACAGTACACACTGTACACACAATTGGGCGCACTGCACTAGCATCTCTGTTGTATACTAGTAAAAAAACAGTGTTTTGCACTGCGCTGCTCTACGCTTGCAACTCCCATCAAGTGTATAGGAGACACTTGCACTGTGCCTTTAGCCCTCTTTCACGAGCTACAGTGAGATTTCTGGCAAATAACACTACTGTAGCCTCTAACTGCGTCTGTTACTCACAAAAAACCCTGCGACTTATAATGCAATTTACTTGCGCCTCCCATACAGAACAAGCGTTGGGCAGTGTGAAAAATGGACATTGTGTACCTTGCGAAAATGCTAGCTAAGCTGTGTTGTGCACTGCAGCTGAATCGCGACTAGTGTGAATTGGCCCACAAACTTGCTTGCAGTAATTCGTGTACAGTAACATGCGGCATTACATTGGAAACCTTTGTACCTTGAGTTATCGCTAGCCTACTGTGAACAAGTAGAGCGTTTACGGTAACATGCGGCATTACATTGGAAACCTATGTACTTTGCACTGACGCTAGTCGCACTGCATTGCGGTACTACAAAGGGCCCTAAGGCTATGTCCCCACATGGGCCTACTGCCGCTATCACGGTGGGGAGACCACGGGAGATCGCTTGCACCTATCTGTCTCTCCCTGTCTCCTGTGATTAGAATTGTGGCACGGCAACGGCAGGCAGGAAGTCCTGTCCCACCCCGTCATGGAGTGGTGATCGCTAGCGATTTTTCTTGCTAGCGATTAGGCATCATCGGGTTTGATTTGGGCGCGTTTTTCTGGAGGTGTTTGGGGCAGACAGGATCGTGCTCGATCGCTCCCATCGAAAATAAATGGGGGCGCGTATAAAAATTGAGCCGCAATTCAGTGAGACATGATTTTAAAACGCGCCCATTTAAGTCTATGGTCTGCGTTTCAGATCAGGGTGAGACATGATTTTAAAACGCGCCCATTTAAGTCTATAGTCTCCTTTTCAGATCACGGGCCGCACCGCGTCCGTGGCTGATTGCGGATGTGGAGGTTACCCCATTCAAAAACAATTAAAATCGTGTGTGACCGCAGAAAATCGCTTAAGTGGAAACAAGCCCTTACAATGACACGCGATATTGAACCGCACCCATCCATCTCTATGGCCACACGCAGCCGATCGTGGATGTGGGAAACAGCGCCATAAAATTCATGGCAGCGATCAATCATGATTGTCCCAACGCAATTTAAATAGCGCCACGGGTGATTGCTCATGTGCGGACAAGCCCTAATAGGCAAGTCTTTGCGCTGTATGCGATGATTTAAATGAATGGAGTTGGTTTGATCTTTAGGTTTAACAATTAAATGTAGATCTGCACTGTATCTATGTGTAGATATTAGACAGATAACATCTCCCCTTCACTCTCGTGTAACACACATGATCACACACTTGCCATCGTTTCACTTTTTGTCATCTGTCTCTTTCGCTATGTTCTCCCTCCTCGGACGGTCCATGCAGCTGTCAATCATGCTGTCCTCTCAGCCAGTCAGCGCGGCGGCTGTCAGACCGGCCCCGCCCCCAGGAGGTGCAGCAGCGGCAGAGGAGTGGTGAGGATCAGTATAGGAGGGGGAGTGAAGCGCTGGAAGCACATAGAGTTGAATGAGTGAACTTTGTTTTCTAGTTTGTGCTGCTCTCCTGCCTATGTCCCCATCCCAGAGATCGCAGTGCTGAGCGCAGACATGTACAAGATGTGTCGGCAGGATCGCGGCTCCTCTATGACCCATGCCTTGTGGATTATGTTGCTGTGGGGCAGCCTGATGATCAGCAACACGGCTGCTGCTGCTGGCGCTTCTCCTCGCAAGCAGGATGAGTCTTTCTCCACCATGAGTGTGTATAGAGCCAGATGTACATCTAGGTGTCTGAGCCTGCACATCACTCGCATCTCTGCTTTCTTCAAACACTTCCAGGTAGGACTTCAAACTTCTCCCTCCAACCACAACTCTGATAGCTACTGCTTATTGTCATGACAGAAGTCAAGGGATGACCATTCACAATTCCATTCATATTTATTGTAGATATTGGACTTTTATTTGTAAATGTATTGCACAATAAGTTCATATATTGCCTTCTGAATTGGAGATGACCTGTCTCCCCCTACAAGGCTATGGTGGTAGATGAGTGTAGCTAGCTCATACTTCTTCATGGTGACCTCTTCTGAAAGCCCTGAGCTAGCAGAGGTTGGTGCTGACTCCAGAGTCTATCAGTCATCCCAGAGACAATCATTTCAGAGGTTGTCTTCACAGATACAACTGAACTTGTATAATGCTGTAGAGGTTGTCCATCTAACCAAGAGCCTTGTGTTGTCCACAATAGTGTCAAGATCATACACAACATTTACAGCCACATGGTGGGGTACAGTCTGTCCTCACTAATTGTTATTGGATTGGGGTGTCTGTAGGACTCCTGTGCCAATGAACACTGGGGAAACTGTTCCTGAAACTCATTTGAGCTGAGAAACCTACTTGGATGAATGATCTTCCGAATTATAGACTACTCCAGATTAATGTGACTAATACTGTGCCATACCATGATCTGGATAAATGAGGAGCTCACTAGACACAGTGTTCTCATGTATCAGCCCCTTTAACTGTAAAGGGTAAAATATGAACTTTGTACCCAAACCCACCATTTATTTCTTATAGGGACCCCACACACCTTTAGATTTCTCTGTCAGATTTCCTTTAGATCTCCTTTTGTTTTACCAAAACCATGTAATATGAGGGACTTTATAAACCATCAAGTCTACCTGTGTTCAATCACAGAGGACCCTATACTACATAGTTGTCGGTAGATCTAAAGGATATCTGACAGAGAGATCTAAAGGTGTATGGTCAGCTTAAGTTTGAATGTAATCCCAGGATCTTGTGTGAATGTCCACGAAGTTGGTGTAGCATTATGTGGCAGGTATTGAACATTATTATAGAAGCAGGTTGAATTTCATGTACAACAACCAATGTAGCCTATTTGTTTGTGTAATGCAAATATAATGGGTTTTGGAAATGTTTCTACTCTAATGATACTGACGGGGGATTCCTAGAGAGTGATATTATTTCTCACATTGGCTTCAGTAAAAGTTTCTTCTTTTTGAGTTGAGGGCTTTTGGATTCCTTTAAACCCTTCTCACCATAATCTTCATGGTTGTTCCTCTATGTTCTATTACACTTATGACGGATAGCAGGTTTGGTACTCTGATATGACTCTGGTGTTTTAGTTAGTAAGTAATTTTTGGGGCTGGTGTCGCTCCAGAAGCATTGTTATGTATATTGCTGCATTTGTCAGAGCATGGACCAGAGACCGTACGTTGTTATAATAGGACTTGACGTTTCAATGCAGTGTGCTAAAAGTCCTGCAGGCTGCATCTTGGATGGTTTCTTCTACAGTTTACGATTCAGGTCAATTCTAATGGCTCTTCTCAACACTGCAAAGCAACTGAATGTCAACACTGTGATAAACAAGCCCTTATTATCTTTCCTAAAACTTGGTTCCTCTGACCACTTAGGGTCCCCATACACCTTAAGATTTCTTTGTCAGATTTCCTTTAGATCTCCTTTTGTTGTACCAAAACCATGTAATATGAGGGACTTTCTAAACCATCAAGTCTACCTGTGTTCAATCGCAGAGGACCCGGCACTACATAGTTGTGGGTAGATCTAAAGGTTATCTGACAGAGAGATCTAAAGGTTTATGGCCAGATTTAGTAGGTCTGGTGTATAACCCCCCAACCCCCTCCAGAAAATCATCTTCTTATCACATGGATACATGAAATGAATATTATATAAATGCTTAAGAAAGTTTTTTATTTTAATTAGAAGATATTTGTCCCAGTGTTATAGTCCCCCGTAGACTATGAAGACTTCTATGGTGTTTGTTTATGCTGTGCTCTCTATTTGTTTATTTTGTCTGCTTTAGCCAGTAATTGTCTAGTGGAAGGGACTTGGCACCTGTTGGGCATTAGAGTGACAAACGCCACCTCGGTGAGGTCTGTCCCAGCATGCTGAAGTAATAAAAACCGAGAAGGCACATCTTCAGAAACATAGAGCTGGCCCCAGGCTCCTCATTGATAAGTCAGCTTTAGCTTACACTTAAAGACAAGGGGGTTTTATTTAAAACAAGAACAGAAAATCCCTGCTCACCTATTAACCTATGAAATCCACATCATTATTAGTTGACCTTTTGGGGGCAGAAAGCTGAAATGGAAAAAGCTGGGAGTGGGTTTTGGTTGAAGAAGACTTACATATGCAATACATTTATGGAGAAAGATGGCTTTCTGTGGGGTAGCAGATAATGAACCACACAGCGTAAACATTGTCCTTTAATGACTGAAACATTGAACTCAGATTATCTTACTGCTAGATGACATGCAGAAAATATTACATACTTTGTGGGATTTCTATGTAATACTAGACTAGACGTAGGGCAGTTCACTTGTTTACAATTATCTACAGACCTTTCATATGGTTATGTCTTTTATGTTTGCGTCTGGTTGGTTTTTTTTGGGGGGTGTCTGTTTTTATCAACAGTTTTGTGGTTTTGTACTTGTTCAGATCCGATTTTTTACAATTTGATACAATTTAGAAAAAAAAAAACAATTAAACT
Organism: Ptychadena robeensis; assembly: GCA_036250615.1. Classification (NCBI taxonomy): domain Eukaryota; kingdom Metazoa; phylum Chordata; class Amphibia; order Anura; family Ptychadenidae; genus Ptychadena; species Ptychadena robeensis. The sequence goes on from CM070033.1 coordinate 140,662,552, forward strand.
CTATCCTAAATATTTAATATGACAACACAATTATTGCTGAATCCTCAACACAACTAACCAACCAACCGTGATATCTATTTACCTAACAATAAGTGATAAGTCCTTGTTTTAGTATAGTATATTTTGGCATAAATACCCAGCCTATCTGTATGATATTTTACCACTTATTTCCCACATTGAACCACTGATAGAATAATTCCAATAGGTGGAACACTTTATATTTACATAGCTCATGAGACAGGCCCTCAGACTTCTACATGGCTCTGCATATAGGTATATACAATAGAGTTGTGGTAAATGTCAGGACTGACATCAGCTAGTCTGCCAGAGTGGCCATGACATTTGTGTATGTTCAGATAGAAACACACACAATGTAGTAAACACAAACTTGTTATTTTTGTTGCCTCAGAAGGAGCTTTTGGCCATAAAACATGACAAAACACAGTTTTGTGGTCTGTGGTTTGGTAAGACGCAAAAGCAAAACATCCGTGGACCGATTGACCACAAATTGATTGAGAAACCCCAAAAACCTTGAATGTAACAACTATCTATAGACATAGAGCTGTAGAAGTTTTGATTTTAGAGATTAAAAGTACAAGACGTGACATTCAACTTATAAATATATATAGTCTGAGTCTTCTGGTGTGGGAAAGTGGGAAGACCACCATTCCCATACTGAGAGGGCACAGTGCCCCGGAGAGGAAAATTATGGTTGTGGACAGAAGAGGGAGCTGCAACGTTATTGTATACTGATTGAGAGGACAGAGAAAGAGATGAAGAGACAGATAGATAGATAGATAGATAGATAGATAGATAGATAGATAGATAGATAGATA
>CM070033.1:140663897-140678281 GCA_036250615.1 Ptychadena robeensis
AGATAGATAGATAGATAGATAGATAGATAGATAGATAGATAGATAGATAGATAGTGATATATAGAATAGATAGAATAGATAGATAGCTAATGATATGTAGATGGATAGATAGATAGAGATAGATAGATAGATAGATAGATAGATAGATAGATAGATAGATAGATAGATAGATAGATAGTGATATGAAGATAGATAGATAGATAGATAGATATAGATAGCTAGAGATATCTCCTAATGATCTATGTCTACATGTACAGAGCTGCGGATTAGTAAATGTGCTTATTAGGGGAAGTTATAGATTGGAATGAATCTCTGGCAGACAATGCATTTGCCTAATTACCAAGTCAGTCCTGTAATATTCACTGCTTTATACATGGCGTGGGTGATATATAAATCCGCCTTTCGGTAATTGCTGTGATGAATATTGATGGCAAACATGTGATAATAGACCCAACAACTTGGCATATACAAGATTTATATGTTATGGCTTACTAGTGGAAATAGAATGAAGAAAAACTTTGTACATAAGGTACAGAAGTAGTTGTAGGACATCGTATTATTGGCCTGCTGTGACATATATAATCTGTAGGGATAGTTCCTTTGTATTACAGAGTGCAGTAAATGGTCATAGAGTGATTGATAGATTGCACAGGTAAAGGTCAGTCATAGCATTGTATGGGCACATTATTGTGTATGGATTACTATGCAGCTTGATGATGAAGTGTAATGAGAGCTGTGTTCTGTGAGGCACCTCGCTGACAATGCATCTGGGTTAGTGGTGCACAAATGTTGTTTGTGGTCACTATTGTGACTTGGCTTTCAAGTGACAGTAAGTGAAATACGGATTGACATTTTCCCTCGGGCCATTTGCTTGCGACCATTTGTGAAGCACCAAACTGCTCAAGTGCAGATCATTTTTGTTGAAAAAACTGTTTAACTGAAGTGACCTTTATCTCATGTTTCTGATGCTGGGCAATAATTCAAACAGACTGTATTCTGTGAATCATAGGTAAGATTTATGGAGGAGTTCAGTGCTCCTTTAGGAAGAAGACACCATATATTTCCAGGGAAGTAGACACCTGTGCTGTATTTCGGAGGTGTTGAGTTGATCAAGTGTAAATCCCAAGCAGAAATTCCCTCTAGGCAACATTCAACCTATGACTTTTTGTATTTATAGGTTTGCTCAGATATAAATGATTGTGGACAGCTTTATCCAGAAGCAAGGAATCAATATATGGCTGGTGTAATGGGCTCATTTATTCCCTTGTGTATTACATAGGGAATGTATGACATATGATATTGGGGTAGATATCACTAATGCATGGATTGGAACTAAAATGTATCCCTGGATTTGTATATGTGGCCAACAAATGACTACAATAGTGAACTATTAATATGAAAAGACTTGGAACATGGTCCAAGTACAGAATATCTGTAAGCTGCAATAAAATTTGACTTTTATGGAATGAGTGCTGGTTGAAGCTTGCAGAATGTCGCTTACAATAAGCAAACAGAGGACACCACCACCATCAACAGTGCATTACAGAGAGAGAGTAAGTAAGTTGTAATTTTCATATGGCATGTCCTGTGATATGGGGCTTTCCAATGTGTACAGCAGAAGCAGCTTTCAACTTTATAAAAAGGAGGAGACACTCCAGCCAGCCTAGGTCAACCAACCAGCCTAGAATAACCAGTCAAGATGTAGGGCAACCAGCCAGCCTAGGACAACCAGTCCAGAGGTAGGACAATCAGTCCAGAGGTAGGACAATCAGCCCAGAGGTAGGACAACCAGCCAGCCTAGGAAACCAGTCCAGAGGTAGGACAACCAGCCAGCCTAGGACAACCAGTCCAGGGGTAGGACAACCAGCCAGCCTAAGATAACCAGTCCAAAGGTAGGACAATCAGCCAGCCTAGGACAACCAGTCCAGAGGTAGGAGAACCAGCCAGCCTAGGACAACCAGTCCAGAGGTAGGAAAACCAGCCAGCCGAGGACAACCAGTCCAGAGGTAGGAAAAACAGCCAGCCTAGGACAACCAGTCCAGAGGTAGGACAACCAGCCAGCCGAGGACAACCAGTCCAGTGTCTGTTCAGATTCAGCTTTGAAGGTGTATTAAACATTATGAATGTAAAAGCAATTGGCTATTTTAATACTCTTCAAATGAATTGTGTGTGCATGTTTTTGAATAGCTAGGGTTCCCTTCTGCTATAAATATGGGGAAGTAAAGCAATTCTATCATTGTAGCTATACAAATCATACAGGAGATACTTCCATGCATAAACAGGGATGGGCAGTTTATAGAGTATTTTGCTCTTTCTTTAATTCTCAGATATGGACCCAGTCCGAGGGGGGGGGGGGGGGGGGGGGGGGGGGGGGGGGGGGGGGGGGCTACTCCTGCATCTCAAACATAATTTAGTGTAGGTCAAGCTGGCCTGACTGGGTGGGCCTGGCTCCTCCATGGCCAGCCCTTAGTGCTTACCCTGACCTTGTGCTACCAGATCTGGGAGTACCCCAGATTTATATGCTTTGTTAAGATCACAGGTTCATGAGTTGTAGAATATGGTAGTAGAGGACATAAATAATGTCCCATGGTGAACGTATGATATATATGTACACAGGGGGGTGGATGGTGTTGATTAAGGTTACAATTTTCAATATAAGATTTTTATTGCCATTTTTCCTTAAACATAATGCCAGTGTTCATCTCATCTCATCTTTAATTAATTGGGGTTGGCTTTTCTAGTATCTCAATATGCTTAATGCCTGATTCATCAGAAGCAGCACATTACTTCCATTAGGACAGAGGCTTTTGCGATTTTTCTATTATTGTTTCTGCTATATAACTTGGTTATAAGCTCCATATGACTTTTTTTGCATGACATTACTGTTGATCTACCTGGAGTATTAACTGACATGATATACACTGACTAACCACTAGCCATTAGTGACCTGTTTAGGCTTAGCATTTTTTGATACATGGCTTTTTCTGCCTGCATTCATTTTACTGATCACAGGCTTAACTGCAGATAAGGCTAATTTGTAGGGCAAATTCATCATTCATGTAAATGATGACTCCTGAATGCAAACCAGGCAGCCGTCGAATGTGCTGAAGCAGTATAAAACTCACTGAGAATAAATGGCATCACATCATACATTTGCAAGATCTGCCATTAATTCTTGATGATTTGATCAGCTAGTGAAAGCCCCCATTAGTCACTCCATGTTCTTTGTGTTCTCCTCTCATTATAATTATTTACTTAACTCTTCTCTTCTGCTTCCAGTCATTGAACATAAGGTGTTTCAGTCTAAATGACATCTGTAGAGGGTCGGCATCCTGGTTAAGCACAGTATATACCATATCTAGTGTCCCCAGTGTACCATAAAGCTGAAAACTCGACGACTTGTATTACTTTGCCATGTAGAAGGATCCATGACAATATATTATCAGTTGAATTAAGAAACTTCAAACTGTTTGTGGTACAGTGGCAGATAGTGTAAGATGTTGATTGAGAACAATGTTTGGGTCAGATCTAATGTACCATTTGCTACCATTCTGCATAACCTAAACATGAATGAATGGCAAGTGCAATTGCTAAGGTAAGAGCTACATGTTACATGGTGCCTAAGGACACATGGATTACGCATGTCCAACTGTCTTCCTTTCAATAGACAGTGTAAAGTTGACTAATCAGTAAGGTTATTTGTATGCACTGCAAGGAAACAATTTCTTGAGCTTTGGACAAGTAAATGTCCTTATCTAATATTCATACTGGAGGCAGGAGCAAACAAGTCATCACTTCCATCCCTCACTTGTAATTGTGCAGCAAGAACTGTGAGACGTGTCCATGTATGTGCATTGTGTCATCCGAGCAAAGCATGCTGATCTTCCATGATGATTGTACAAAGATGACACTTTGAGGTCAGCATTGGGGTCTCCATGAAATGTTCTGTATCTTATCATGTATATACGTAATATGAAAAACTATACCTATGATTGGGTCCAACCTTAGCTTTGATACTATTGCTGGCAGCTAATGTAAAGATGAACCTTCAAAATGCAACAGCAACATTTTACAATTTCTACTTCTGCCTTGATGAATTGCTAAGTTGACAGACAATACAGGGTCCTTACATGCCAAAGCCATGAAAGAAACTAAGACAATTCTACAAATTGCAGTAAATTATGCTCTTTGGCAGTTGTCACTATAACAAGAGCCAGAATTGAAAGATTCTATTAAATCGATTGCATGGGTCATTGATTGCAGCAACCCATCCTGCTCGAAGACAGCCTGATTGAACAGGGAACCAACATGTTGGTAAATCTCTGTTCGATGTCCATTGCTTTGGATGGGGACCGAGGGCACAAAGTGGTGCACATAGATTCCTATTCAATCGATGACTGGTCATCAATTGAACGGGTATCGGTCCGTGTATGGGGACCTTAAGATTTAGGAAGTTTAACGGTAGCCAGCTCTAACAGTGGCCACCTGAATGAATGAGGTAGCCACTGTTAGAGCTGGGGGTTAGCTCTTTTAAAGCCTATGTTTGCTCCTCAGTTTGGTAGGATGAGCTGGTTCCAGCTAACCCTAAGGGTCTCCATGCACGGGTCGATACCTGATCAATTGATGATTGGCGCGATCGTTGACGTCACGCCATTCTCATTCATGTCATTCAATCGCGCAGGTCATCGATTGTGGCAACCGATCCCACTCGAAGACAACTCGATCGAACAGGGAACCAACATGTTGGTAAATCCCTGTTGGATCTTCATTGCTTTAAGATGGGGACTGAGGGTGCGCATAGATTCCTATTCAATAGATGCTCAAGCGCAGCATGGTGACATCACCACTCTGCATTCAAGCAGGTTTGAACGGGTATCGATCCCTGCATGGGGACCTTAAGATTTAGGAAATTATAAGGTAGCCAGCTCTAACAGTGGTCACTTACCACCTGAATGAATGAGAATGGACATTAGTTAGGTTTCACTTCTCTAAGGGCTAACTTGGGTTAACCAGCACCCGCAATGCAGTTGTCATTGGCAGTCTAGCCTAGATGTTTGAACTGGGTGTGTACAATGGATATGCTGTAACATGATTTATAAAGAAAATATTTTCCCGACCTATAGGAGTTTGCTGGGAAATGGCTAACTTTCTGCCCTTTTTCCAATCACCCCGGATTAGTTGTGTCTAAAAACAGATCAGACTGAAACCATAACTATAACAGACACTATCCTTTTACATATTGGCAATGAATCATCTACCTTAAGGCTAATTTAATATACTGCCTGGTCTGTAGTATTTGTGATAACCTGAACACAAAACCAATTTCCTTTACGTCACATAGTAAATGATGACCTTGCTTCAACCAGCAAATTAGAATTTAAGCGAAGTTGAAATCAATATAACACATTTTCTCAATGATATATTCTGTACATAGTTTTTTACTATTGTACTATACATACATGTACACTATGTTTCCAATTCTGAACAAAAATAATAATAAAAGAAACCAGCCAAGGGGCGTTCATTTATCATCGAGATGTTTTATTACATTAAAACTCATTCCTGTCTCATCATATGAAATATTTACTCAACAACAATGTTGCCATATTCATTATGTCAAAAATGTAAATTTTATGTTTGTGATTTAGAGGTTGTGTTTTCTTATGTAAATAATGTGATTTCTGTAGAGAGAAGTCCTTAAAATATAATTAAATCTTCTTTGCCAAGAATTGTTAAAGTGCACACCCCGTCTTGTAGTTTGATCCTCCTTGTTCATGAAACTGAAAAAACAAGAATATTTCTTTAAAACTGAATTCTGGCTCTCCCCAACACTCCCCTACTTGCTTATTTGCCCATCCACCAGACTCTTGGGGACAATACATAGATTTGCTTCTTTAACAATTTTGTTTAATAAGCAAACATTTAGGGGTGTGGCTACTTTTGACCTGTGATTTACATTATTCAAGGTTCCTATTGATTAGGCCCCCATACACCTTACAATCTTACCATACAATTTCTGTACAACTTTTGTTCTACCAAAACCATGTAATATGAGGAGCTTTCTGAAACCTTCAGGGAGGCCACTATACTATATAGTTTTTGGTAGATCTAAAGAAAATGTTATGGAGTGATCTAAAGGTGTATGGGGGGCTTTAGAGTTGTTTATTTAATGCATAGATTTGGATTGCATTTATTCTAAGGAAGTTAATATAGTATAAATGTACAAGCTGTGGTATGGACCCCAGCAATGCCATAATGCTGCTCTATAAATGATTTATTGTTGTACTTTCTAAGAGAAAACTGTGCATAGTACTGAGTAAAGCTGGCCATAGACATTTAGTTTTCTTCACGATTCTGCTGCAGATTGACTGTGCGTGATGACGTGGTCCCTATCCAAAATAATGGGATCGGTCTAAAGCAGGGAACACACGGCTCAATATTGGAGCCGTTCGAGGATCCCTGCAGCAGCGTGATGACGTCATCATGCTGCTGCCTGATATAGGAGGAGCTGGAGACACAGCACTGCTGTGTCTGCAGCTCCAACGATGCTTTGCATGGAGACCCGTGGTCTCAATGCAAAGCAATGGACATCGAATGTGGTTTATGGTCATGTCCGATATCCCTGTTTTCGAGCAGGGTTGATTGGTCCTGCTCAAAAACAGGGGTGACCGCATATAATATGTGCCAGACAGATGGCCGTGAGTGTGCACAAAGTGGCCATCGATCTAGCCCATATCTACACTTGTGTTCCCTGCTTAAGGAATTAGATTTCCCAGCCGATATATGACCACATTTTTCTTTTAAGCATAAAGCTCCCCATACACCTTTAGATTCCTCCATACAATTTCCATGAGACCTACCAACAACTATGTAGTATAGTGACCTCCCTGATAGAATACATAGTGATTGGAAGGTGTAGAAAGGTCCTTATATTACATGGTTTTGGTAGTAGAAAAGTTGGTTGTACAGAAATTGCATGGTAATTGTATGTGGTGCATGGGGGCCTTTAGATTTAAACATCTATGGCCAGCTGAAAAAACAAGCACTTACATACACAAGAACATATATGAAGACCACAATTTTTATGGATCCACTCATCTGTTAAGACAAAAGTATATATGGAAGAACAAGTAATTTCACACAGGGGGGTTTGTGACTATGTTTGGACCTTAAAAGTCCCGCAGTCTATTGGCAGAAAAATCCCCGTGTGAAAGGACTTGTTCCTCCACATATACTTTTGTCTGCTCTGCACTATTTGGGATGTCAGTCCAGTGCAGAGTAGCTTACTATTACTTACTTTATATCATCTGTTGTTAAAGATAGGATCAACACACTGAAAATAGTTTGTTGCCTATTTCATTAACTCAACTCATCAGGGTCCATTTTTAATGCAATCTTTTAAAAAAAATAATAAATTGTGCTTGATAAGGCAAGACAACTAAACCTGTCTGTGTAACACTAGAAAACAGAGCCTGAGATTAAAATGCATGTGGCCAGGGGCACAGATTGTGTGAGAAACATTCAGCATAATGTTAACATCTAGTTTTAGTTGCTTTACAATCTCCTCTATGGTTATAGTACTCATCATGGGTTGGAAGCATTTCTTCCTTTCATGTAGGAATACATGAGAAGCATCTTTAATAATTCAGAACACAATCAGCTGCCTCACAACGTATTCTCAGTTGAAAACATTAACATGAAAGAAACATCCCAGGAAGCCTTGTGTAGACTGTCATTACTAAGCTGTGCTATTCCACCAGTATGTAGTTCCACTTATTAACTAAAAAATATTTATATTTGTCCTAAAGCCCCCCATAGACGGGCAGACTCCCGGCCATAGTTGTAGCAGACCAACCTGCGTGCGCGCTCCCGCCGATCACATCAAGGTTGGTCTGCCGCAACTATGTGGGAGCCCACCTTAAATTATGTAGAAAAAAAGCCGGCAAGTCGGGTCGCACACGGATCCGACATGCCGTTTTTTTTTCTCTACAACTGCGAGGCAGAACAGCTGCAGCTTGTAAACAGGGAAGGGGAGTCTCCTCCCCCTCCCTGTTAATTGGCTAGTCGGACGGCAGTCCTGTGTGTCAGTGGAAGACACAGGATTCCTGTCCGACATGTAGCAGACTGATTAGAGCGTGGTGACGTCACCACGCTCTAATCAGTCTGCTAAAGGTCTGCCATAGATCGAGGTGTCTATGGCAGGCTTTACACATATTTTTTTTTTCAATCTGACTTAAGGTTTCACATGTGTGTTACGCTTTGTATATTCCAGATTTATTGATTAGTTAAAACTTTGGTTTGTTTTCAAATGAAAAGGTTAATTGTTATATCTGATGAGAAGGAAAAACTTTCTCAATTGTAGTCATTTCAATTAATATCAAGGTTGGCCTGTGACGTTTTCCAAGATTTTAATTGGGCCCACTGGGCCCACTGGGCCCCCGGGGCTGGCCTATCTTTTAAAGGGTCCAGTCTGTCCCTCATCTTTTAAGAGACAATCTCTACGTGTATTGCTACCTTTAGAGTTTGACACCCATGTCCAAATATTATTAGTGGTTGGGCACATCAACTTTCTTTAAGGATAAACAAAACAAAAATGTTGTATATTGTATAAGTTTTCTTTAAGGAAGGCTTCTCCCAGTTATTCCCACCTGGTTATATGGCAATATCATACTTTTATAGCTATATATCTAAAATTTTCTCCACTAGGAGATTTGTGTGCTTCATAGGTTTGACTTAAACCTATCCATCTTGCATGGCAGATTGATGGAGCAGTCAAGCCATTGACTTCATTACACTAGTGATGTCTGTGCTTCCTTTTAAGTTCACAGAAGTAACAATGACACAGTATTTCTGACACAATGAAAACATAGTTCCTGTACTTGCTTAATTAACTACTTATGGAGCTGCCACATCGGACTAGGGATGTCCTTCTACAAGACAACTCTTTAAGAAGCATATGACCAGATTCATCAGTTGATTAATTAGTACTGAGCTGATTGGCTAATCCTGTTTTTAGAAAATACTGGAAGCAGAAATGAGATATAATCTGACCTGAATATGAGAAGAGATCAACCCACGAGCTGACCCACGAGTTCTCTTGCTATAGTAAATCCATAGGTGTGGGTTTTCCTGTACGCTCGTGGCGAGCTCACTTTGATGTGAACATTGTTCTTATTCATTTATCCAATTTGCCTACCTTGTGTCAAGCCAAAAAAATGTATATTCTCTAATCTTTTTCCTTTAATCATACTTTAAGCTATTTCCAGTAGAAAAAGTAAGACACACAATATACTACCTTTGAATAAACCTTATTATTCCAGCTAATTGTGCAGACATAGTGGTGTAAGGCTTTGTTTCCATTGTACGTCGGGAGCCCTCCGCTAAGCGTATACGCTAAGCAGGGGTCCCGACGTATCCCATAGACTCAGCCTGCCGGCGGATGGTCTGTTTAGACATCCGCCGGTGTACAGGCTGAACGTACTCGACTACGTTCAGCCTGACACCGGCGGATCGGGTCGGCGCAATGAAGACAGACCCGTCCGCCGAGCAGGTAAGTCTATCTGCTACGTCGGGGACCCGTGTACGCTTAGCGGAGGGCTCCCGACGTAATGGAAACAAGCCCTAACTCTTATATACATCTTCAGGTAATAATTTATTATAAAGATTACATTTATACATAATCACAATGATCATTAAAAAAGATAATCAGTATTTATGAAACTTCCTTATTTTAGTATGGCATCACTCAGAGAACATTTCCAAACCATAATACTGTTATCTTCTTTCCATCCCTGAAGCAGGAAATCTGAAGGACCACATTATATTTGTCAGAAACTCTGAAATAACAGAAAACACTGATGTTGATATTCTCATCTATGGAACATAGTGGCACCTGAATCAGCAGATATAACACCTGTCTGTTTAGAAGGCCAACCGAGGTTATAGCTTCCATATGCCCAAAAGTTCCCATGGTTGCTCAGTTCTTCCAGTAATTACTGCCACTCTACCAAATTTGTCAAACTAATGGTGCGTGTGGACTGACAGACCATGATGAAATTGTTAATTTTTCACCTATAAACCTTAAATCACCTATCCAGTATCCATAAGAACTCTACGCTTTGTTTTAAATACCTCCTATCCTGAACAATCAATGATTTGTTTGCAAGCTGAGTACATACAAAGAGTGCACAGAATATATACTGAAAGACCTGGACCCCAACAGTGAAGGCTTCTAGAAGAGGTAAGTATGAGGCTATGTTTCCATTATACGTCGGGACCCCCTCCGCTAAGCATATTGCTTGGCAGGGATCCCGAAGGAGCACATTTACTTACCTGCTCGGCCGATGCTGTGTCTTCACTGCGCCGAGCCACAATACGCTTAGCGGAGGGGGTCCCGACATAAAATGGACACAAGCCCTGAAGCTACCCATACACAGGTAGATTCCCGGGCGCTCCACCAGCAACTGATCACAGCATGGTGACGTCACCACGCTGCTTTCAGTTGTCCACCTAACTTCGTGATGTGTGCCACTCACACATGGATTTCCGTAAGACCCAGGTCCCCTGGCTCGCATATTCGAGTCCCCTAGCACGAATATTTGGATTGAGAATATTTTTGATGAATATCGGCTATTCGAGAATGCACAAATATATTTGAGATATTATGCACTGGCAAGCTTATGGCCATGCATTGCAGTAATATAATCACAATGTGATAATAAATATAGCATGTGACCATTCATTTTGAACATAATTGCAATTATTATCATTTTCACGTTGTGGTTATGCATGGCCATAAGCGCTAGTGATGGCCGAACATCGGCCTGGACTGTCCGTGAACGGGCGGGTCGGACTTTTAAAGAAGTCTGCCGTCCGCCTGTTCGCATCACATCCGGTCCCTGGAAAGCATAGTTCCTGGTTAAGGGAGCCGGATGTGATGTCACTGACGTCACTTTCTGCTCCGAGCCGGTTTTTTCACTAGAAGAAAAGATTCTTCCTCCGGCACGATCTCGCAGGCTCTGATCCTGCTGGAGGAAGAATATAGATCTTATTCTCGCCGCCGAACTGTCCGCCTTGCGGGCAGTTCGGCCATCACTGATAAGTGCAAATAAAATATTTATAGAATTATTTGCTACAATATTGCGAATTCGAATATTGTCTATGCTGCTCATCCCTAGTCCCCAATTAAAGTGAAGCGATCGTCCAGAAAAGAACCGTCTAGTCAGATCACCATGCGACCAATTTGCGGGGCCTTCTGGTCAATCGCTCCATGCGGGCCCTTCCGTTTTGCTAACGATCGTCTGCCGAGCAAGCGCCGCAAAGGCGCACAGCAGTTGATTGATTTTCTTTTATAATAAAGTTTGCTACTTACACTTTTTCTAAGTCTGTTTAGAAAGCTAGAAAAAAGATTCTGAGCTTTTATTAGGATGGTAAGCACTGACTGCAGAGATCAAAATCTGACCTACAATCAGCCAATCAGCGATCAGACATGCAGTAAATTTCAGTAGTTTGTTCATGTTTTTGACGGGTTTTCTAGGTATTTTTATGGATTTGCATCCAATGGTTAGTACACCAGAGTGTAGCTCAGAGTGAGTTTGTGGAGTCAGCAAACTTATCACGAGCTACACTCTGGGCAAACGCTCATGACCCAGAGATCCATAAATGGGGGCCTAAGCCCCGCCCAGCTTTTACCATGTAAGTGGCTGCCCTCCAGTACCGACACGCCACCATGCTTTCTACTCATGCGGCACTGCCGAGGTTCCACCTGCTGTGACAAAAACAAAATTAATACATAGAAAACCAGTCAGCAAACAAGGGAGGGTGGGTGGGTAACGATCGCCGGCCAAAGAGGAGGAACTTCTGGCCGGTTTAAGTGACTTCCGCCGACTCCGCCCCTTGCCTCCTCTACTCCTCCTACTCACCTTCTGACGTCCCAGGCTAGTCCCCCTGGGTCAAGGCGCCCTCCTCCTAGACTGGCGTCCTTGATCCAGGCTATCAGGAGGTTAATGCAAGGTCTTGCTTAGACCTCCTGTATGACGTAACACTTATTGGAGCAGTGATATGAGTGCATTGGTACAGTAAGGCACCAGTTACAGTGGCCTCCTTTGCCATGTTAGTGGTCACTAGTGATGGATGAACATCAGCTGTGGCTGTTCGCGAACAGGCGAATCAAACTTCTGCAAATACCCGCTGCGAACATGCGAACGGCGAACCTCCATTGACTTTAATTGAGGGCGAACTCAAACCTTTAGGTCATATTTGTAGCCAAAATACCAATAAAAGTCAAAAGGGTGCACAGTGTCATGCCAAATGGGGATCAATGGCTAAACTTCTCCCCCAAAATATGGATTTTTTTAAAATGCTGTTTTCTTCAGGTCTAATGGCCGGAAATCACATCTAGATTAAAGATTTTGCAAAAAGTTACCTGACAGTACCTTCTGTAGTGCATCACATGTAGTCAGATCTCTCTGCAATGCATACTACAGCATACCCCACCCCCAGAGAAGGACTTTTGTGGCTCAGTAATGATGAACTACATGTAACAGGACACATTAGTTATAGCTACAGATCACTGGATGGAGTGGAATAGTAAAGTAGCTAAGTCCTCCCTCAATCAGCAGCAGCTCTCCCTATCTATCTAGTACTGGAGACACAGGATAAATGTAAAAATAGCCACTGGGGGGCTTCTTTTATGAGGGGGGTATCCTTCAGGAGCGAAATCAAGTGTTATTGGCTGTACTGTCCCACCTGACTATAGGGTGTGGGGTCACACTTTGTCTCCATATTAGGTATAGGGGGCGGGTCGAACACCCATAATGTTCGCCAGTATTGCGAACTACGAACATGCTATGTTCGCTGCGAACTTTTCGGCCACCGCTAGTGGTCACCTATTTGGGAAACAGTGCTGGCAAGGGACCCGAAAGGGAGATTAGTTCATATTTTGCGTTTTACAACACCAGTGCAAAAAACTATTTTCCACCATCAAGAAATTATTATTATTATTATTATTATCATTTATTATTATCATTTATTTATATAGCGCCAACATATTACGCAGCGCTGTACAATACATTAGAGGGGAGATACAACACACAATAACACACAGGTACAGGTAATGACACAGGGGGAATAGAGGACCCTGCCCGGTTGGGCTTACAGTCTAATTTACAGTCTAAATTGGTACGTGTTTGGGTTATTAAAGTATTAGAGCATGCAAAGCCTTTGATGACCATTTCAACATAAAAACCTAACCAACATTCCCTAACATAACATGCCATCTTGATGAGACTCCTATGCAGTTTACATGACATTTATAAGCTCCAAATTCTAAGAGTCAAGTGTGAAAGAGTCACTTCCCTTGAGATTACAAGACTCAGCTGCATAGGATAGAGGTGGACAGCTGGACTACCATCTCAGATTACTGGTAGCATCTTTTTCGGGTGGTCACAAGGGGTTACTGTTGTTTTACAATTACTATATTATCATTAGCTGGAAGAATGGAATGTTCATTGGAATATGATTCAATAAAGCATGGTCTTTTACGGCTATTTAGGGATGTTATTTTAGGACATAATGCTGATATTAGTATGCGTTTGTGGTTGTATAGGCTAACCTTTTGTCTGGGCCCTGATGAATACTTAACACCTTGTAAAATAAGACAGTTTTAAGTTTGTGTTACAAAGAGAAGTAAAATAAAGCTGCCAAAGCATTTTATGTATTGCTGAGTTCTTTCGTTATGGATATACTTATAATTATATTTTAATAAAAGAGAATTATAACAGCTTGGATGAATGGACTGAGTTGGCCGTAAAATAGATCATATGAGATGTATTAAGTGTGTGGCCTTTAGCTGAGGATCATGGGGATTTGACTTTTTATACTCTGCAGTTTAGTGTACACTGTAATGGGTGGGCTGGACATTATGGTGGAATTATTAAAATGTTTTCAAAAACTATTATATTGGTTTTAACATAATTTTTTTTTTATTTGCCTTTTATTTAGTCTCATGGTCTAATGCTGGTCATCACGAATCATAAACTGTAGTAGACACCATTGCTTTGAGCCCAGTGCTTTTATCTGTATAAAACTTACTTGTATGCCTGGCTTCTATATTCCCGTGGTTTGAAATTTGTACTTGTTATCAATATTGCTCTGTTTTCATTAAACTTGTCAGCAGTCTGCACTGGGCTTGTCCCCACTCGCACGGCCAGCCGCGGGGCAAAGGGTAATCATAACTATCCCCTGTAGCTTTGCAGACTATCATTTGCCATTACTAGCCTAATTAGCATTTAGGGGGGCCTATGCTAAATTGTTGTCTGGGGGGCCCTGTAGACCCAGAAAAGGGGGGAGTGTTCCTAGAAGAAAAGCAGTTGGGGGGGGGGGGG
>CM070033.1:140678313-140712355 GCA_036250615.1 Ptychadena robeensis
GAGGGGGGGTGGCATCTGTGCATAATCGCTTATTATATAAGGGATCCAAGAGCCTTTTGTGCAAACATACTTCACATAGCAGGAGAAACTGCCCTGTTAATAAGTTCTGTACTTTGTGTTTGCTCAAAGGGAGATATCTTGGTAGCAGCATTGGTTCTCTTCTTCATGTTAGACTTTCTTCATCCCGATGATAAATATTACCCTATAGATGATCAGATCACCTATATACAGATATACACAGGATGAGTGGAGCTGAGGCAGGTGAACCTTGCACTGCAAGTCTTCAGGCACACTTATCTCTCCAGCAATGAGAACATTAGTGTCTTAGATGATCCTTCATTGCAGTTATGAAAACACAAAAATCACACTTCTATTTTCCCAGAGGAGTTCAAAGCAAAGAGAGAAAATCTTTCAGAGTTCCACATAAACACTGGTGGCATACCTAGTTGTCCCTTATAAGTGACTTAATCTTGATGTTCTTCTGTGAGGCATGGGCAATGTATAGCTAAATCTTTTGCACGCTGTTCACATATATAGGTAGGCTACCATACGTATGGGATTTTTTTTTTGCAAAGGGACCACACAGTAAAAGCATAATGGATTTGTAAGTTCACTGTTTTTATAAAAATATGTCTACGCTAGTTCATCGTCACAAACCGATTCACAGGTTGTTCCATTGCTTTTCTAAGCATCAGTTAGCTTGATTTGTTTTCCATACCGCCATAGTATTTATGCCTCTCAGCTCTGTATCCTGTGGGGGAAAACATTTTTACCAAAATGTTACAGGCAGGTGGTATCAGTTTAGCAAGTTTTGGAACAGAAAGGAAAATTGCTACTTTGTGCATGATTTCAGTAGGTGTTACTCAATATTGCAGTAGTCGATGACTGCCAGTTTCCTTCCATGTCCCTTACTGCATGTCCATTAACCACCCTAGCGTTAGGGACGGCAGCACCTCGTCCAGCACTCCAACTGCTTCTATCGCACTGGACGAGGTGCTGCCGTCCAGTACAATGCGGGGCTCTGGGAGAGCATACTCACGCTGTCCCTGTGTCCCCATGTGACATGCCTCTTCGGCTGCTCCTGTGATTTCATCACACCAGGTTAGAGAGGGTTAACTGCAAATGGGCACATCTGGGGCACAAGTGACTTTATTGTAGTGATTTTTTTTATTTTACATAATTGTTTGTTTCAAACATTATTATAGTCAGGGTGTCTATTAGACCCTTGTGAGGACATATTTTGGGAAGTTACAGGCTTACAACATAAAGAAAAATTTACCATTGAAGTCTATGGTGCACTTTTGGTACAGAAATCTGGACCTCAGCAGTGCGCTAGGGAGGTTAATAGGTTCCAGGAATTTGGGTTTTGCGTATTTTTCTTCAGCAAAAAACATTCTTGGTAAGTATGTGATATGTAGTTCTCAATGAGTACATTTCATTTGGACACCTACAGTGTTACAAAAATATATGTTAAGCAGAAATATTCATGAAAAAAGTGATTGACACCTGTTAAGTTGTTTACAATGTATTTGGGTGTATAAAGAATTGCTGAAATAGCAGCTAAGAAACTTAGAGCATAGAAATGTTTTTGCATCCATCGTATTTAGTGTTGAGCGAGAATCTTCAAAATTTGAATATATTCGAAGAATATCAGACATTCGAGATCACAGAATCAAGAACAGAAGCTGTAAAGCAGCATTTCAGAATCATTGCATATAATTGCAAACAATGGAAGGCAATAGAATACAATTGAATCAAATATTAAGAATTTGGAACATTCCTTTGCTTATTTGCGAAATTACACAAATTCGAATATACCATATGCTGCTCAACACTTATCATATTTACCATAAACTGGGATAAAAAAAATTCATGTCTATGGGTGCGATCAGGGCAGAAAAATCGTGACTGCCCGCCGAAGCCCATTCAACTAAATGGACGCGATCACCTGGCCATTACCTTGGATGGGTACGGCAGTAAGTAATGGGATTGGCCGTGAATTTACTGGCATGTCAGATCACCGTGCGATCCGACATGCAGGACGATCCTGGTCATTCTGACATGTGGGCGGGTGGATACTAGACCAGTTACCCTATACAAAGAGAGAAAGCATAGGAGAGAAAGCGTAAGAAGACAAACTCCAGTCCATCAGTGTTGGGTTCAACCCCCTTGCATTTCATACAGCAAAGAGATGGGGAAGCCAGACTATGGACCAACATCCACATTTGCTTCCTTGTACCAATAAAATTTGACTGTTCTCTACATGTTGTGACCAGAGATGGACTTGAGATCTTAACCACTGACTACGAAGTCCAAATTTGCATATATAACCTGTAACTGCCATTTAGTTCCTTTAGCCTGTATGTTTTAAGAAAAAAAAGAGTATATCTGAATTTCGGAAACAACTCATCCAGCAGATTATGGAGAGGATAAAAAAGATCATTTTAGGACACCTGGTAATAACACATATTATTGCCTAGAAGCTAACGAGCGTTGCTAGTCATTTTTAAAAGCTTGACATTATTCAAGCATTTTGTGAGATTTCTTTCCTTGTATATTAAGGCAGTTTCATTTTCTGTGAAATTGCTTATAACAAGTGTTTCTGAACATTTTGCAAGCATTTTATGAGCGTTTCTATAATGTATAATAGATGAAATTATACTAAGAATGTTGCATGCAGAATCTCTTCAATATTCCTTAGGATTCATCACTATTGCCATGGTGTGAATAGTTTCTAATTGCCAGTACAGGAAAATGTGCGAGCTTTAAGTTGTACAGTGACTTTTTCCATAGTCTTTAGAAGAATAAATCTTTGTTAAGTGCTCAACTTAGACATCTCAAAAATATCCCTTTAGGCCAAGGCTCCACTGGAATGGTTCATGAGTGGTTCTCCATTGTTTGCAATAAGACAGTTCTTACAGGTTGCATGCAGTTTACAGCGGTTTAAGAATCATTCCACGCCACAACCGCTTCCCAAGTGCCCATAGAGGAGATTGTCAAACCCTACAAAGTGGACATTTTTAAATCTGAAGATTTTATCATGTGAAATATTGTTATCACCATATACATATACCCCTGTTCGGTAGAACAAAGGTCACTACTTTTTGTTCTTTGTTTAAAGAACACCATAGACCACATTGAATACAGTGAATAATAACCCCCCATACACACATAGATCCACGGACGATCTTTCATACACAAAATGAACACACCCACCTGGAGCGATTGACCAGGGTCTCTATCCAAAGAATCACCCGGCGAATAGCGCAACCAAATGGTGCTCATCAATCCTCTGAACGATCAGCTGCAGCATTATGACATCATAACTGCTGGGATCGATGCATGTATGGAGGGCTTTAGGCAACATTTGTTTCTAAAGCTACGATCTGACAAAAATTATGTTTCAGCTGTCTCGGATATAGGATATCTATTGTGAGAGGTACTCTGAGGGCTATGCGCAGTTTAGGTTTGTAGCACCAGCACAGGGTCATAGATGGCTTACATTCGATTTTACATGAAAACTCTAAAGTCTGGCTGTAGCAAAACCTAGCGTGCACCTTAATGCCCTCATTTGTAACCTTCTGCTTTTCTCATTATCGGAGGTGAGTGCATCTGGGCAGCCAGTAGCCTCACAATTCATTTGCTTGTTAATGAGAACAAGGTGGTGTAAAGAAAGACGATGGCAGACTAATAGAAGACCATTGAGGCATCAAATGCACTTCTATGTGAAACCAAGTTAATATGTTTTATTTATCAGGCTAATTGAAGGTTTCAGCACTTTAATGGTAGGTGTTGTAATCATTAGCTACTTTATGCAGCAATAGGTCAAGGGAATCAGTTATAAAGTTATAAAGATCCACTTAGTTTACCCTTAAAGAAAACAAGTGGTAAATGAAGAATTAAGACTGTGTTTGTTGACATCTACAAAGCTTTCTTTCTTGCTTTACCTGTATACCTGGAGTAAAGCTTTGACTTTATTTGTTGCATGTTGTGAGATATTTTGTTTTTTTATTGAGCCTTCAACATGTGCTCACACACAGAAAAAGTGACAAACTCGCACCCAGTGCCAAAAAGTAAAGTGCACGCAGTGAACCACACAAAAATGAATAGGTGCTGTTCCTAAGGGAGCTAAGGACTCGTTCCCCAAAAAAGGGGTGACTAGTGGATCAGGCAGCCAAAGCCACCTGACCCTTGAATGTACTGTTTCCCAGGTGACCTCGACCAGAGCCAGGTCTCCCGAGTACTTGGGACCGCGTGGGAATCCTCCGAAGAGGACTCCCTCGGTGGGAAAGAGAGCTTACTTGTATAGTGATGTAACCCCCACTCCCACCTAGTCCTTACTGGTCAGTAGAGTTGTACTGGATGTGTAGGGTTGCTGTGGTAGTGCCGGAATTGTTTTCTCCCATAGCAGAAATTCTAACCTTGTTTTCCTTGTACTTAATAGCACAATCAAGCCTTCTTAGCACAAATCCCAAAACTTTAGGTGGAAGCCCTCGTTTTGGGACAGTGGGCGGAGCCATGCAAATTATTCCTTTTCGCCCCATCAGCCAGATGCACATCCAGAAACCGCTGGTGTGCAGTACAAATATAGCCTTTTTGGTACAGAGCCATTTATATAACACGAGCACACGTAATGATTGTCACTTATTGTTTTAAGTTAATTTAGCCAGATTATATAAGTATTGAGCTGAGTTGTATCAGGCGACTCTAAGTGTTTTGTAGCTACAGGACGGAGTCTGTAATTTACCAGAAGCCGTCCAATTTATCACAGTGTAGCAATGTCATAAAAACTGTA
This sequence comes from Ptychadena robeensis, assembly GCA_036250615.1. Lineage (NCBI taxonomy): Eukaryota > Metazoa > Chordata > Amphibia > Anura > Ptychadenidae > Ptychadena > Ptychadena robeensis. The sequence goes on from CM070033.1 coordinate 140,683,109, forward strand.
AGAACACTATAACTAGTGGCTACAAATCATTGTAATAGAAGAGCCGCTAGCAGTGTATTTTGTAGGGTATAATTAGTGGTCAAAATAACTGGAAGAAACAGGTGTCAGCTTCCTTGTTTGAATTCCACTTGTCCAAGAAGTGCCGATCATTCAGTGATTATCTTGTATAGTATCTGCTGTGTATTAGTATGCATTTTACTGACCTCTATATAACACATATAGGCACACATAGGCTTATTCAATACTAAATCTAAAAGTCTATTATTATTAGTGATCGATCAGTTCAGTACTCTTTTTTGTAACATATTAAGACATTTTGCACAGTTATTGCTGATTTTTTTTTTATCATTTAGTTACACGTGTAGAAAAGTGTAGACCTTTGAAACTTATTCTTAACATCTAACCAATTACAGCACAGTATCATGGACAGTGCTCAAGTGTGTTGTGGCAATACTCTGCTACGAGCACAATAAACTTCAAGAGGTACACACACTTTAATTTTGTTGTGTTTTGTGTATTTCTTCTAAATCCATAAAGCAATGCATGTAAAATGTTGGCTACATTAAGACCTGTCACTGCTGCTCCCCTTTACTGGGACTGGTCTTATATCCTTGCCTTCCTGATTTCTACAGGCAGCCTGTAGGTCCCTCCCACAGCCCAGTTCTCTACACAGGTTTTGATGCTTCCACTCTTTATTTAAGGTGATACCTTGGTTAAAAAGTACATCTGTGCACACAATTAGATGTATATCATGTGTGGCTATTGGATTGGAGAATATGTTTAAATGTGTCTAAAGTTCTCCCTAAACATAGTGACCTGTCAAAGTTCAGTCTGCACAGGTCTGACTTAAGGCCCCCATTCAACTGATGAGCCAGGGCTGATAGACAAAATGTCTTTAGTCTTAAGTCTATTCACAGAACACATTTAATTTTTAATAAACCTAGGTAAAAAGTTGCAGCCACGTTCACTTTAAAAACCCAACTGTGCGGATGAAAAAAAAAAACAACTATGGGTAAGCACATTTTTGCTTGCGATCATTGTCTCATTCAAGTTAACACACCCTCATTACTACCCCTTTTGTAAAACAACTCCAGCGTCCATAATGAATAAGTGAAATTTCAAAAAACAAGCGTCAGTTTATGGATTAATTTTCCTGGAAGAGCAAGTTAATGTAAGTGGTAAATGAGCTGGCCAATTTTTCAGTGTGATTTATGTCATTCTGTTATAAAAGGCAAATTCATACAATTTATACATTCAAGTAATAAGCCGCAGGTTCTGTTAAAATGTAATGATGCATAAAAAAACGATAAATTTTTTATAACCAAAGAAAAAGAATTTCAATTGAAAAAGATGTGTGTTTGAGAAAGACTACTATGCTGCAATTATTAATTTAAAGGACTTTTGCTGCTTTATGTGAGAAGTGGACCCCTGCAGTAACATGTACTTCCAGCAACATAACTAATTAGATGTCTTAGGTTGCCATTGATGTAGTTCTGAATAACTTGGGCTCTTTAGTTAGAATTCTTTCTTTTTGGGTGTTTCATTTATATAGTCAGCAAAATTTCATGGATGAGTTCTTCAAACTTCCTGCACAAGAATGCAGAGGGTGGATGAGGAATACAGCTTGTGTTCTTTGGCAAAAAACAACTCAGTTAATGAAGTACACATATGAACAGTTTTATTTCAGGGGTTCTATGGAGTTTTATTGCAATGGTTCTTAAAGTGAAACTGAACTTTAAAAACCACAGGGAAAATTAAGCAGTGTTAAGGCCCCCATACACGTGTCGGATTCGCACCGGATTCCAGCACGATCGATTCCGGGCATGTGCACGCGAAACGATCGTGCCGGAATCGCATGCAGCCCACCTGGTCCGATCGTTCGCGTCCGATTGATCAGGGGCTCAGAATCGGACCCGACGGAGAACCAACATGTTGGTCTTTCTCATGCGATTCTGTCCGCATCAGGGGGAGTTGCCAGTTGTGAGGTGGACAATCGGACACGGATCCGTCCCGGAATCCGTTGGACAAGGTGGTATGCTGCGATGGATACTCTTAATTGGCCGATTGATCACACCTGCGATTCCCGGCAGAATCGCCGGAATCGATCGGATGATGAATCGATTGTACATGGAATCCGACACGTGTATGGCTAGCTTTAGAGCTAGGCATACACAGCTCAATAGATTCAAGCACAAATAAGCGCCATGAGCACTAGATTGTGCTTGAATCTACAAGAAATTTGAGCCATTCCAGCCTTTTGGTCAAACAGGGAACCAACATTTTGGAAACACTGTTCGATTTCCATATCAGACGGGATTGATGATACAGAAGTGCTGTGTCTCAATAGCAAGGAATCTCGAGCGCAGCGCGATGACGCCATCACGCTGCTCTCCATGGCTCCTCTAATTGCAAGGGAAACGACCCATGTATGCCCAGCATTATTGTGTCAACTGCTTTGTATAGATTTCTCCTGAAATACAGCAGTGTACTTTGTGGCATGTGGATGTACCTAGGAGCAGCGAACAATGTATTTGACCGTACAAGTATCTAAGGAATTGATCAGTTTTCATTTGATCACACTTTGTGGTTGTACCATTGATCGTTGTTGGGGGGTTTGTTTCCACATATGTCGGGACCCCCTCTGCTAAGCGTATTGCTTGGTGGGGATCCCGACATAGCACATAGACTTTGCCTGCTCTGCAGATGCTCTGTTTACACATCCACATCCGGTACAGAGGCTCAATGTACTTGACTATGTTCAGCCTTGCATCGGCGGAAGGACTCGGTGCCGTGAAGACACAGCATCCGCCAAGCAGGTAAGTCTATGTGCCAAGTCGGTATCCCTGCTAAGTGTATAATGGAGAGGGTCCCGATGTAAAATAGAAACATACACTTAGACTAACAATCTATAACTAAATTGTAAAAGCCTATTGATTTAGAAATCAATCCAGCAAAAGTCAATGCGTGTATGGTAACCTTAAGCTATATATCAGCAGATTAATATCTAATACACTACTGCTCATTTTTAGTCTCAGGACATTTGGATTGAGATTGTTATTGTGCTGCTCATTGTTCTTTCTGGAGTCTCTAGCACAAGTGACCAAAAACAAGGTTTAGACACCACACCACCCATTCAAGTAAAAGGAACTGTGTCCACTTGCGCATAAACTCTGAGCCATTTTCTTATCAACACAGGTGCCAATAAGCAGGCAATGTCAATGGACGTGGGATGTGGGAAAGACGCGCCTGAAAAGATTCAGGCATGTTTTACCTTCAGGCTTGACTTGTCTGTTTTTTTTTCATTCTGTGAAATTAATGTAAAATTGTTAAGTATATAGGTAATTTTGTTGACAGGTCCTGAAAAATTTTGTGAAATTTTCACTCTCAAAGCCAATTGTACTATAAAACAACCAAACTCTGCCCTCTTTTGATTCCATTTCAATCCAGTTCATTTTGTGAATATGAAGACATTCATATAAAACTTAATGGAAAGAAAATTTTTTTTGCACATATATCTTTTTTTTTTTTTTAATACATTTTTATTGAGTTTTTGCACAGATAACAGACATACATACAAAATACAATGTCTCCAAGGATACATCCATAGCATATAAGAAGCTCATAAACTGTCATTAGCGTATGAAATTTCAAAAAACAAAATTGCATATCACATACAGTACATTTCCAGAAGAGACATCTCACAAAAACAATAACAATAACTGACGTTAGTCAAATAACCAATATAAAAGGGGGCAGGGGAGGACAGAAAGGGGAGAAAGAAAAAAGAGGGGTCAGAGATGGACACATAGTTAAGAGTCCGGGCATCTCCACACTGAATCCAGCTATGGAGATGCCCCGAGTCTTATACCTTCATCTGATAGTTCGAATATATTCCATTTCCTCCATTTGTATTTGGTTAGTTTTTCGGCCCGGATGTGGAGTAATTGTTCCATGTCACTGATATGTTTGACCTGTCTGAACCACTCGACTGCCAGTGTCGAGGTACAAGCACTTTTGCAGTGTTAATAAGATGACGTTTCAGGCTTTTAAACTGGGGGACCGCCTGGGAGGCTGTCTGGGGCATCGTATTTAACAAGTAATGCAACGCAGAGAGCCGTTTCCCCACACCCGTCACTTTCCCAATCAGACCATGAATCTCCTGCTATAATGGCTGGATTTTAGGACAGTTCCACCAGATGTGGATCAAAGAACCTACGTCCCCCTGGCACCTCCAGCATTTGTCATCCACTGGGATTCTCATTTGTTTAAGGACTTCAGGTGTCCTGTACCAATGTGTGAGCAATTTGTAGTTTGTTTCTTGGACCGCCACACTTATTGAAGTTTTATGTACAGCCAAACAAGCCGTGGCCCACTGGTCCTTCGTGAGGGGGATCCCTAAGTCTCTTTCCCATTTAGCCTTCAGACCCGAGGAGGGGAGTGGTTCCGCTGATTGGAGCAGGGAGTACTATCTCGTGATCAAATGTCTGTCAGTGGGAGATGCAGTACACTCCAGTTCAAATGCCGTCAGTGGTCGCGAGTAGGATAGACTCCAAGGGAGGGTATTCAGGTAATGTCTGAGCTGTAAGTACGTCCACCAGGGTATCTGGGCATTCGTGGCCTGGGGGGCTAAGTCAGTTCTGTCAGAGAAGGATTGAGCCGAGAAGAAACTTCCCGCCTGCAGGTCAAAGTCTGGGACCCATATCTGCCTAAATGCCCTTTCCGAGCGGAAAAGTCGGAAAGTCAGGGTTGTCACATAGGGGAGTCATTGGGGAGGGGACAGAGGTAAGGCCATAAAGTGATCAGGTTTCAAGAAAAACCCTCAGAGTGGCTCCAATCAGCGGGTGTGTCAGACAGACTTCCGCCATATGCTGTAGAGGGAGCCAGGCTTGCGAGGCAATTGGTCTCAAGCTTGCCTCATTTTCCAGGAGCACATCAGGCGCCTGCCTCGGTCTGGTGTGCCAGTCTATCACCCTCTGCAGGTGGGTGGCAAAGTAGTATAACTAAAAATTCGGGAGGCTTAGTCCTCCCGACCCTTTAGGGACCTTCAAAAGCGCCCTCTTCAAGCGTGGCTGTTTGTCCCCCCACACAAAGGACCCCAGTTGAAGGAAGAAAGCATTGTCTAGCGTGATGGCGACTGTTTGGAACAGGTAGAGCAGCCTTGGTAGAATGTTCATCTTGACACAGGCCACTCTACCCATCCAAGAGATCGTAGTTTTTCGCCACCTCTTCAAGTCGGCAAATATTGTGGACAACAATGGTGAGTGATTTAACTGGTACAGGGTTGAAATGTCGGTCTGGAGTTCTATCTCATACTGTCCATGCACCACCGGAGCTGGTACTGGCCCTTCATCACTGTCACCAACTCTTGGGGCATGGCCGAGGACTTTGTGAAATTGATCTTCAGGTGGGAGATTCGCCCATATCGGTCAAACAGAGCCATCAGAGCTCTGAGGGAGTCCTCTGGCTCTGTCAGAAAAAACAGCATATCATCTGCGAAAGCTGCTGATTTCAATTGTACGGAGCCTATAGGTATTCCCTTGATGTCTCTGGAGGTTGCTACCACTCTCAGGAAAGGCTCCAAAGATAGTACAAACAGGGTGGGCGACAACGGGCACCCCTGTCTGGTGCCGTTTTTGCACATATATCATTTTTAATTTAAGAACTGGACCACACAAGTGTGCAGTGCGCATAGCATTATCTAACTTGAAATAGTTTACTTTGTAAGAAATGCCCTCCCAGCTGAGTTTACAGGTAAAGACAATAAAAAGGTCAGACGGCACATGAAATATTACCGAGAATGTTGCCTTTGAATTATTGCAGTATAGAAAAACAGCTTAGGGTCTTCCTTTAGGTGGGAGGTCTATACAGAAGTGTGCATCACATATAGCCTATTGGCCCGGGATTAGGGAAGCCACAAAAGAGGTATTTAAAGTATTTACTAGAATAACAAGCCTTTCTTTCGTCTCTCATTTTTACACACACAGTTTTTCTGAGCATAATGTTCTTTGTAATGCAAACATACATCATACAATAGTGAAACTGTCTTTGATAAGCTTAGCTTTGAAGCTAAGAGGAGAAATACAATGGTATTACCAACTTTGAATATTGATTCATAACTGCTTATTCACAAATGGTCTCTCTGCTGGAAACTGATATTTTGGTTAGAAATGGTTTGCAGACATTACCACTGAGAATAGAGTTGTCCAACTCCAGCCCTTGATGGGCACATACTGCCAGTTATTTTTGACTGTGATGCCACACATGTTTAGATCCCAACCTCATCCTAACAATGAGAGATGTGGGACAACACTATAGTTTGTCCTTATCTACATTTCATAGTTCCCTTTGAGTTTCTAGTTTTGGCCTTCCAACAGCATGGAGTGGCTGTAACACTAGTGTTGGAACTCCCACCAATTGGGCTGGTAAATTTGAAGTCTAGTACTATTTTAAAGAAAAGATTACAGGCTCCCCAATATCTTACATACCATTTGCCCCCGTAATGAGGGGTCAGGTAAAACAGGTAGCCTACAAGAAGCATGATTGGGTTAGTTTATTCATTGTCACCAGAATGACCAAAAGGAAAGTGTCTCTACAAATTAAACAAAAAATTAAAGCTAACATGAATGTACAATTGTCTTCTGCAGTGCTGTTGAGATGTGTACTATTATTATCATAATACTACTATTAATATTACTAATATTATACTACTATTATAATATAACTACTATTCGTTTATCATGTAATGACTTCTTTGGTTCATAGTTGCTTTGTGAATTGTGTCCATTGCGGTTGATGTCTAATCTTACAATTAAATTAAAGAGCTGTCAGAGACAGGTTATTTCTGACTCTCCGCTCTGATGGAATGTGTTTGGGTCTTATCCTAAACTGTACAGTGGTTAAATATGAGATTGGGCGAGACCCATTATGATTTATGGAATCAGACAAGTAAGTGCTGGAATTCTGAATCATACCCTCTCAGTCTAGTGGCTATAGTAGTGTCCCTTCTAAAATCGTTTGCATGCAAGTTATCTTTTAATAGTTGACATGCATTAGGCAAGTGTTAGACAATGTGTTGATGTTCTGTTAAATGTTTCCATGAGAACATCATTTGATAGGAATTTACTCATAAAAGAAGAATTTACTTGTTGCTAAGAAAATCTACCATGGTGGTAAACCCTAATAATATTTTGTATAGCTAAGAGGTATAACATGCAAAAGACAATTTATATACAATGACTGCATCCTTCTTATGTACGATGTGGTTAAGCAGGCATATGAATACACCAGAGATTGTTGAATATGGTGGAGTAGCGAGAAGGTACCATTTATTTTTCCCCTTTATAAAGTAATTTTGGCACAACTGAGGTGACCTTAACAAAATTACATTTTGGCTAGATAATATTGAAGTTAATCAGAATTTACAATTATGCAATAATTTTATATATAGTTTTTCTTTTTTGCTATCTACTAACATTCTTGTAAGAGAATACAAATCCAATGTTTAGATTTAGATTGTTGCCCTTAGAACACCAGTATTAGCTTAGTTGGCAGTATTGTACTAAAAACTCACTAGATTTTAAGTAATTGAATTTTAGTCCCTGTATATCAGGAATGAAGTATCCTTGGAAGTAGCAGCTAAATGGGAAACCAGTGTATGTACAAGCAGAGATCATTGGTCAAGGTAGAAATAGAGACTATGCTTTTCACTGTACAGGTTGAAGACAGTATTTCAGAGGAAGTGGGTTCCTTGAGGGTGGTCATCTAATTAAAGGTAATTAAAGGTATCTGGTAGAATGCTTTTAATTGCAGCATAATAGTTTTGCTGTCTTACCTAATAATGTGCGATTCATTTTCATCTTGTTTTTTTTTTTGCTACAGACCAGGTACATTTTGTTTTAACCTTGTAGTAAAGTAGGAGTTTGTAGACATAAACCTATATATAAATATATACTTATCTTACCATATACTATGTTTAAACGGGCTTTGCTTCCTTAAATAATTTCCTCCACCATCCAGCCGTTCTAGCACTAAACTCATCCTATACAATGCGGGACCAACAGTCCTCCAATAGGTGGGAGGATGGTAACGCCTTTCCAACTTTATAGGGTATCAGCAGCCATTGGGCAAACGTGCCAGGTGATAGGAAATTCAAGTAGGTCTTCCTTTTTTATTGTCCATAATGTTGGCTGTTGCAATTAAAATTGGGTTCAAAGAAGGAAACCTAATGTACAGGCATATAGGCATCTTCTAGGTGTTGAATGTAGCTGCACTCAACACAGCTTATACAAGATCCATTGCTACTATCTATTGCTGACTTCTAAATCTGACCAGAAGACTAATATAGTACCCTGGTACATGGTATTACAGCACATTAACTCCATTGTCCATATCTCCTGTAGCTACTCATTGTGGAATCTATTGGTTATCAGTCAAATAATAATAACAACAGCATAAGTAAGCCTATTTAGCAGAATAGGCATAATACCATTTTGCTGCCCTCTATTGTGACACCATTTATCAACATTAGTTTGGACAAATTAAAAGTCAAACTTGTTAGCATTGTCTTGACCTTTGTGACTTAAGAGGAATTGTAGTTTATCATGTGTCTTCCTAATGATTAGTAATTAGGTGCAACTATCAATCAACCTGTCAAACAAGCCACCTGGTAAAGGAAATGCTTACACTAGAGATAAGAGACATGGGATGTTTTGTGGTGCATGTCTACATGTATCTTCTCTACCTAGTCTGTGAAAGTAGTGATGTAAGATCATTTTAACCGATATAGCATCTAATACACCATGAATTTGAGCTCTATATTCTCACTTCTCACACAGAGATCATTTACAGCACATATAATTGCCATATAATTCTAAAAACTGTCACTAATACTCCTTCTTATCTCTAGCTGAAATGTATAGGAGGGGTGAATATATGAAGGAGCTGTGTCCATTTACCCTTGAATGTTCTGTTGCTTCAACACAGGATGTTGGTATACAATGAACTGGTTGATGGATTTCTGTACAATCAATATTCGTTGTATGACTACAGCTTACAGGTGTAACGACATAAAGGAACAACAGTGCTTAAAGAAATAGGAGTTTATTGCAAGAACTGTTTAAGTGTTGTCCAAAAGTGGTCCGTATGGACCAGATCCTAAAGCTAGCCATACACTTTGCAATGGAATGTAAAATGCGATGGGATGGTAACATGCAAACGCAAAATCGACGATTGCAGTCCACACCATCTTTGCCCTATCTGATCAAGGGTCTCCCCCTAAAAAAACTAGCTATCACTGTTGATCTATTTTTTGTTTGTTTGTTGATCGCTCATTTCGGTCGATCATTCGGAATCGAACGAAAAATGTATGCGTGTATGGCTACCATAACACATTTTACAGCATTATAGCATTAACTGAGACAAAGTGTGGTTTACACTAGTGATGAGCAGCATAGGCAACATTCGTATTCGCGGCATGCCGCGAATTTTATGGAAAACATTCGGAAAATATTCGCATTCGGCAATATTCTGGTTTTTTTTTGTTATTGCGAATATCGTCAGTTTATTGCGAATTTCGCGCGCGCAATATATGTTTAACATGGTGCGAATTTTTATGCGAATTTTTAAAGTGACGATTTTCGCAATATTCGCATCACCCCAATATTCATTTAAAAATCTGTTGATGGTGTTGCCAAGCTCTTGTTGCAGCCTTCCCATTCGTCCACTCACATTGAGAGGTGTGTGTAATGGATAAAAAATACAGAATATCCGGAATTGCGAATATTCGGCAATATATTCACCATCTTCGCGAATTTCCGAATTGACGATATTCGCGATTAATATTCGGAATCCGAATATTCGCGATCATCACTAGTTTACACACATAAATAACTCTTGGTTGTACTAAAATCTGCCATACAGTTGGTCCTCAAGTATTGGACTTGGACAACCTTTTGATGTGGAGCTATGTTCTGTGAATATTACGATCCAATCTCCAGACTAAAAAATCAGTCACAATAAACCTTCTTTTGTCTCTGCTGTGAGTTCTAAAATGTTTTCACAGAGGTTCACTAAGGCTAGTTGGAGGACAGATGCAATAATATGCGTTGTCTCAAGTAGTTCTGGGACCGAAAGATTAGCAGCTTTTTTCACTCCTTATTAATAACATAAAGTGCAGAGTATTTCTAGCAATACAAACACTACTGTATAATCTGACAGACCAAATGCCAAAACTTCCTACTGCTTTGGGGGGTCTTGTTATCATAGGCACTGCTAAAGGTCTGTTTGGAGAGCAAAATTGTGGTAACACACTATTTTCCTAAGATGTGCTATCCGACGTTTCTCCCCTGCAGAGAAGTGGTTAAGAGTCTGATTCCTCCAGAGTTATGATACATAATTTCCTTCCACGGAGGTCAGCGTTCCATTCACAAAAACTCTTATGCTAATGAATTTTAAACCAGCTATGCATTCCATATGGAGGGTTAAGCTAGCCATATAGTCTGCGATAAAAATTACGATCTATTAAAACCGACCAATGTATCCCGACATCGGAGTCATTTTAGATCGTAATTTTCGGTAAAATACTACCACATGGAAAATCCAATTTTGATCGATTTTTCTGGTTTTATTGAAAATGTCATAGAAAATAATCGCTGTTTATATCAGACAATGTGATTTTTTAAAATGAATTTAAATGTAAATAAGAAATATATATATATATATATATATATATATATATATCATTTTAATTCTATATACATAGATATTAGATAGATACATATGACAGATAAACAATATATAGAGATATATATTGATATGTTTACAGACAACAGATATATGTGTAGTATATACTATGTAGATTATATTTATGTATACATGCTGTGTACTACCATACTACATATACTAATACATTTTAATACAATTGTAATATATCTTTACATCAAAACCTATAGCTAAAAAACAAAATCTTGGGAATTTATGAATACCTGACATTAGTAGGTGCTACACTGAATGTATGTGATCGTAAAAAAAGAATTTACGATCTAATATCATAAAATAAAATATACACTACAACTTTAAAAAACCTCATCAATAACAACAACATCCAGAAAAATTTATTTAAAAAAGTTATAAATTAATTAGCATTTTCATGAATAAATTAGTACTTGATCCCCTATCAATAAGTAAGATTCAGGCTCCCAGGTGTATATTATACAAAAAAATTGTTGTCATTGGGAGCCTTCTCAACTCTTTACACAAGACACCTATCCATAGAAAACATAAATAATACATGAATGCACACTAAACTGAGTGATTGCCTACTGTAAAATTAGCTTTTAGGTGGTACAATATTTGAATCCTTTTGTTGTTTATTTAATGAATGACATGAAGTATTTCCTATGGGTTCTGTGGGAATCACAGAGTTCTCATGAAGTGAAGAAGAAAACAAATTAAGCCAAAAAGTTAGAAAAAAAGGCAAAACTTTTTCTTTTCCCAAGGAAGACTTGTGACAGTACAACACTTGGATAACTGAGACTCCCCAAAAAAACAGAAAACCTCTGAAAATGGCTTTAGTGACGTCCAAGATAGTTGCTACATTAATTTATCTACATCTCAAAACTATCTTGTTACAATAATATTAAAAGCTTTTGACAAAATTCACATCGGTCCCATTTAATAATGTGCTGATTTAAGTTACTGGCAGCCTAAAGATGCACTCATTTGGTATGAGACGCCATGATGTTACTTTATTTAAACATTACTTTTAAATCAAAGCATTGACGTTAATGTTGGTAAAGATTCATGGCTTATTTCGCCTTGAATAATTTGTCTCTATTCCAGTAATAACATTTAGCTGAGTCTTGCTTTGGCAATTACTGACCACAGAACAGGGGCAGCAACTTAACTACTACACTAATCTCTTCTTAACTTTTAGGCCGTTGGCTTGTAACTCTCTTACTCTGCCAAGTCTTCTGCGGGTTTATCATACTTCTTAACTATAACATTCTTTTGCAGATGTGTAGTTGACTTTTAATACCTACAAGGGGTTTTTGTTATGGTTCCTTGCACTACATGGAAGGAGTAAGTAGCACTGCTTAATTTCTAGGACCTCCTTTAATGTAAACAGTACTTTGGGTAATTTTACCTATGCAGGATCTTCTGGTACCTATCAGTAATATTAACCATGGCAGCAAGTCCTCCTCAAAGTATAATTATTAGTTAGTTTCATAATGGCCCTTTCAGTATTCTTTATAAGGCTTATTGAAGATGGCCATTTCAGTGCAGTATGATAAATAGCTATGATCTAGTGGTCATATATACTTGGATAGCACATGTACATGTTTATGTCTATGAAAGAAGAGTGGAGGTGAACATCCAGACATCTTTAGGGCAGGCTTATCGTAAAAGCATCAGTCATCTAAATTGTTTAACATGGCTTATGGTGATTTTCAGTTTGAATGCATGCGTCAGTCTAATGACCTGAGAAGGTTTGGAGTTGGAAGTTAATAACTAATGACAGGTTTAGTTAGACCTATTGGTAAGGGCAGAGAGAGTTTTAGGGATACAGAACAGAATTGTCTCTGCGGTAAATAAAGCTTAAAGTTATCATGCCATTCCCACCTGTGAATATGAAAGTGGAGCTAATGAAAGTAAGAGAGCATTGTTTTTGGTAGACCAGGGATATTGAAAAAACGAAAATGGTAATGGAGTTAATATTAGAGTTAAAGAATGTAAAAATTGTGCATCACTCAGTGGGGGAGAGAGGTTGGTGGTTGATGATGTAGACTCAAATGCGGTGAGAATACGCAATTAAAGAATTGTTGGACATCACTATTAGTGTATCATGATGCCAGTCATGCTAAAACTGCTACATTTAATATGTATATTATCCTTTTAAAACATTTTCGTGGTATAGCCACTATGAGGATAAGTTGATATAGCCACTATGAGGATTAGTTGATATCAAAAATATTAATCTGTCAGCATCTGTAAATGTAAATTAGAATTAAAAAAATATTAGCCAAGAAAGGTTATGGACAACGATGCTCATCTTTGTAGAGCTAATAGATTTCTTTCCCACCTCAAAACCACTGCACAGTGTGACATAGAGAAATAATAAGGTCCATAATTTGTGCTATACGCATCATGTATGAAAATGTTTTTTGACTATTGGATGTAATCCATTCTTGAATAATTACACAATTCTCTTGATGTCACACATGTTTTTGGGGGAAACTGTTATTTCACCTCTATGGAAGTTTTAGTTGGACTCTCAAACCTTGTATTATATTCTTGTCCAAATCCCCTCACCATTCCCGCTCCTGTGCTGATGCCTTGATGACTGGCTCACCAAGTGCTGTTGCAAAAGTAAAACATTCAACATCCAGAGAAAATGGCAGCATGATGATGATATCACACTGTTTGATTGTTTCATGGTCAATGAATAGATTCCATCAAGATGTTCTGGTCTCTGAAATGTTTTCCCAAGTAAAGGTACTCATACTCACATTGATTACCAGGCGATCATTCTATGATCGATCAAGGCATGCTTACACCAAAGATGACGAACGATCATCTAGCTTATTGATTCGCACCACTTTGGGTGTTCGGTCCCCGGCGAATCTTAGGATGGTGATCCAGGCCCCCCATTCAATGTCATGGCGATCGAACAGGAATTTACCAACATGTTGTTTCCCTGTTTGATTGACATTTTGTTTGAGTGGGATTGAACGCTTCAGGTAGGCAGCATTTGATTCCTAAACGATTGACCCTTCAGGAATGGAAAGCTAACTTGACCTGTGTACCTTAAAGGTCTCACTCATTCACATGACATGACTATTGACTTTCTTTATCCTTACTGAAAGTAGGATTGAATGACTTAACTGACCAAGTTAAAAAGTGAATTCCACATCAGTATATGTTCTAAACTTTATTGTATTTAGTTTATGTAGCATAGTGCCCAGAAAATATTCTTACAGCCCAAGTATCAATTAACTAACCACCCCAGAAATTGACAGTTCCCCTTTAAGTACATTCATGTTCATTATTGTTCAAATAGCCCGTGGTGTATTTCGACTTGCTAACTGAACTTTCTGTTTTTGTTTCAGAACAACGGCTCTTTGATTTGGTGCCAAAATCACAAGCAATGTTCAAAGGTAAAATGCATCTTTTACTGGTGCTTTCATGATTGTTGTTTCTTTAAATAAAAAAGGGAAAGTGAGAAAAATGAGCCATTAATAGTTGATGTGAAAAATGTTCTCTCTTTGTGTGATTCATCCTTCTGTCGTTACTCCCAAGGCTTTTTAAGTACCATAATAACTCCTTCACTGTTGAGGGCTCCATTTAAACATTGCTTTTCAGTGATAGTGCTTATTCAAGACTTGACAAGTCCAGAATAGAACTGAGAACTCTTGTTCGTTTAACCCATTTGTGTCCTCTGGGAGGGGCTGCAAATCATTTTAGATACTTTTAATGCTTTAAGGGCTGAAGACAGCTAGATCCTATTATTTACCATAGGTCTGACACTGAAATCTCAGAGAGCACATAAACTTATGACTAACTGATTCTAATAGACAGAAATCTCATTAAGCTGCATAGATAATAGATGCTTTACATCAAACACAGCGTTAATTCAGCTGTACTTATTCTCAGATAATGATGGGAAAGCTCTGATGTAAATAAATTGAGAGAAATGAAAGCATTCTAAGTACAGGTTTTTCATATTGTCTGGATTTTTATATAAAAAAACTCAATTTCTGATTGGATAATTGGTTGAATGTTCTGTATAGAACAACAAAAGTAAAAAGCCATCACATTTTTGTATACAAAGAAGCCACATGTATATGCACAGTAACAGAAGCATGTTAACACCAAAACTGTACTTTTGTACAGAGGCTGCTGTGCAGAAAAAAGGTAGACATAATTGCAGGCAATCAGAAAAAAGAATGACACATTGCATCTGGACAGACTTCATGGATATCTAACTTGTTCACAGCTGTGAAGGATAGCTAGAGGGGATATGATGTTTTAAGAGGAGCAATAAATAGCTTACACTGCCTCTATGCACAGGTAAAGTATGAAATAATTGTTTGCTGAATAGCAAGAGTACTTTAAATGTCAAATCCAACAATGAAGCTGGCTTTGGCTATAAGTCCATGTTCACAAGGGTGCCATTCATGTGATTATAAGCTAGTTGCACTGTTTGCCATTCACCAGTCCACAAAAACTATTGGTGGCCAATAGTTGTAAAGCTGTTGCTGTTGATCTTACAGGCATTTACAATAGATCCTGCATGCTCAGAGGTTAAGGTGCCCATACATGCATAGATATGTGCTAGATCGATGGCCGATTCGAGTGGGCTCACAGGCATCTATTGAGTGGACTCACAGGCATCTATCTGGTGCTTATCTAAAGGCCCCCATACACGGGTCAGATTTCCATCTGATTCCGGTACGATCGATTCCGGGCGCGTGCACGTGAAACGATCGTCCCGTAATCGCGTGCAGCCCACCTTGTCCGATCGATCGCGTCCGATTGATCAGGGGCCCAGAATCGGATCGGACAGAGAACCAACATGTTGGTTCTGTCAGATTGATTCAGGGCCGATCGTGCACGTTGGTGGTGGCCCTCAGATTGATCCCATCCTGGTAAAGTCATGGCCGATCGACTGATGGTTAGGCGTCCGACCGATCGGACACGGAATCGTCCCGGAATCCGTTGGACAAGGTGGTATGCAGCGATCGGATACTCTTAATTGGCAGATTGATCGGAGCTCCGATTCCTGCTGAGATCGCCGGAATCGATCGGATGGGTGATCGATTGGACATGGAATTGGAACGTGTATGGCTAGCTTAATGCGGCATCCCTATTTTCGAGCAGCATCAATCAATCTTGCTTCAAAACAGGGATATCGGACATGACTGTAAATCACAGTCGATGTCCATTGCTTTGCAAAGCATCGGCTGAGCTGGATATCAGCTCCTTCGATATCAGGCTCAGCATGATGACGTCATCCTGCTGAGCTCAAAGGCTTGTCTATCTCATGTACATCGACCCGTGTATGGCAGCCCTTACTGTACTCACCTCACTAAAGACTATCAATTACCTTTGCCTGCCATGCCCAAATGCCAACATGGTTGGAGGTGGCAGAATTATATGCACCTCTCCACAATGTGTTGAGTTGTATCTCAACTCTAATTTAATGTACTGCACAGCGCTATATAAAGTTAATAATAAAAACAATCCATGTGAACTAGTTGAAGAATGATTCTGCTTATTTACAGTCTGTGATATGTAGTTATTTAATCTCTCTATTGGTTGAGAAAAACCCAGTTTGTCCACAGTTTGGGTTTGTCTCAACCTCTACTGGAGCAGGGATCGGAAAAACCCAATATACCTCTGGAAAAATGTGGTGATTCTCTATATCGTCGCAGCATTTTCAGGGTTCCGGGATGGGGCTGTGCAAAAGCCCTCTATTATTATTGCCGGCAATATGGACGGGGCGGGGGGAGGTGTCTGAAAATTCAAGCATACTACTCCTATGCCTGTATGGGCTGCCTGCTAGGGAGGTTGATAAATGTCACACATGAAAAGTAAAAGTAAAAAACCTACATAAGTATGGAGTAAATATCCATTGTAAATGCTTTGAATATAGTAGAAGAATGTTAGGCTAACATACAGGATGTCATAAAGCCTCTAAAAGAAGGAAAATCTATTAAAAAAAACTTGGCAGCTCACATCCTCTTTCTATGTACACAGTGCACACTGCTCATCACTTGTGAACCAGTAGTGTGTTGTAAGGGGCCAGACCTTGTTTATTAAGTGGAGAAAATCCAAAAGGATCATTGTAAAATGTACATGTAGATTGGCAGAGGTAAAAATCTTACATTCAAAATAAGATGTCTACCTTGCAAGGCTGTTTAGCAAATGTAGTAGCTGATCCCCTTGTCTGGTCAGCAGAAAAAGAGCAAGGCTATAATTACACCTCAAATTGAAGGAAAGTTAAGCCCCCCATACACGCATAGATCTGTGGATGATTTTGTGGCCGAAATTCAGCCTTGTATCAAAGCCACAGAACGGGCATGTGCGTTTTTCTTTTATTAATCACCAGTACTTTTGATGGGGATCAGGGTCCCCAACCAAAGTATTGTACGGGAATCGATGTGTACCACTGGTGCTCAGCAACTCCCTGTCAGATAGACTGTGGTGTGATTACATCATCACACGTGGACGAATGCCCAACCAAATGGCTGCAGGTCTATGCAACTTTGGCTGGCTTAAGTATACACAGTTAAAGAGTCTGCCCTTGATCATGATCAATCCCAGTGTTGGTGGTGGAATGCTGCTGGGAGTCAATCACATGAGCAGAAAATGAAGACACTAGAGGTTTATGTATAGAATGTCTGCGTAACATGTTTTCATCATTAGTCATTAATCCGCAGATTTACAGTAATCAAAAACTGAGATTAGCTCTGCTGACAGCTTCCCTGGTTCACCTTTTAGATGTGCAGGTGCTATAATTGTTTGCTTTGGATGTTTTTTGCCTATCAGTATTATGTTTAAGGGTGTTTCGAGGTCTAGGCATCTGATCAAAGAATGTTTTTCTTTGCCTTCTGGCAACATTTTGATGTGTTTTATACTCTATTATATCTATAGTTCTTTTTATTACAACTAATTAAACATGTTTAATCTAATTCACACATTTTGGTAAAATTCTTTGATTAGTCACAAGAGTGCATCTGCAGCAAACAAAACTTTGAAAAAAAAACACCTTTTGGCCAAAAGGCTTTTGTTTATTTCAAACAGGTTTGGCTTTCCTATTTAGGTCTATGAACGTATACCATTCACTCACAGCCCCTCCACTGCCGGCCACATCTGTAGAGAAACTCTCCATAGTCCACAAAAAAGGGAGAATGGTGGAATTAGTAGACTGGTTGACTTTTGCATGATCACTCTAAAGGCCCCCATACACGGGTCCGTTTCCCATCGGATTCCGGGACGATCGATTCCGGGCGCGTGCACGCGAAACGATCGTCCCGGAATCGCGTGAAGCCCACCTTGTCTGTCCGATCACGTCCGATCGTTCGAGGGCCCAGAATCGGATCGGACAGAGAACCAACATGTT
This sequence comes from Ptychadena robeensis, assembly GCA_036250615.1. Taxonomy (NCBI): domain Eukaryota; kingdom Metazoa; phylum Chordata; class Amphibia; order Anura; family Ptychadenidae; genus Ptychadena; species Ptychadena robeensis. Next base: position 140,701,230 of record CM070033.1, read on the forward strand.
GGTTTTTCTGATCCGATTCTGCACACATCAGGGGGAGTTGCCATTTGTGGAGTAAGCGATTGGACACGGAATCGTCCAGGAATCCATGGGACAAGGTGGTATGTAGCGATCGGACACACTTAATTGGCAGATCGATCGGACCTCCGATTCCCGCTGAGATCGCCGGAGTCGATCGGATAGGTGATCGATCGGCCATGGAATCCGACTGTGTATGGCTAGCTTTAGTTTGGGGCGATTTTTATTTCTACTGTCAGTCAATCAATTCCTTTACATAGATTGGTGTGCATGCTCCACAGTACAACAATCAAATACAAACCTTCAGATACTCCACTTATATAGATATACTTAAATTTACTGACCTGTCTGATCACTTTACGATCAATTTTATGTTCAATCCATCCAACTGAAATATTGAACCGTGTATGGCTAGCTTTAATCTCTACAGCTGTTGTACATTGGTCATTCAGTGATCAGAAGGTTCACTGAACAGCCGATTCATGTGGGGATGATGCATTCCTTGGTCTTGTTAAAGATGGTTTCCAATTATTTTACATCTGTAAAAGGTTTTGGAGACCCAAAAGGGTACCTGTGTGCTTGATAATGATTGCTATTTGACCATAGTCTTAGGGCTTGACCGCTCACGTCTTGCCACTAGAGAGTCAATGCAGCCGCCCCCGATCGCCCCGGATCGCTTCCATAGAGAATGAATGGACGCGGTTAAAATCGCATCCCTTTTTTGACTGTGCCTATTCATGTCTATGGGCACAATTTGTGGCGATGGGCCGCAGCTGCCCGCGCCTCGCAGCCAAAACGCGTTTCAGTCCGTGTCCAGCCACCCAAGTGAGGACATGCCCATTCAAATGAATGGAAGCAGGCTCCTGCGGTCTTCGAGGCATGGTTCAAAACCTCACCGCTCAGTGGCCGGCCGCTAGAGTGGGGACAAGCCTTTATACTGCTCCTTTGATCAAATAGTTTCCCTTTACCTAACACTGTCCTGACCTCTTCTGGTTTCTCCACCTCTCTGATGGGTTCTATGTGTCTCAGGCCTAAGGGGAGGCTTAGATAGTGCGGCAGGAAGGCAGAATGTGACCATGAAAGGTCTGGCTGCTGTTTGCATATTCAAGCTCCCTGTGTTGGTTGCTCCTGCAATTCTCTATCCATCTGAAATTGCCTAATACATAATCCCATAGCCAGGTTACAAACTATAACCAGCACACAGGTCACCTATAAAAAGGGGGAAAAAAATACAATTTATATTAACATGCTTACGTATGTGTTTTTAATAGTTGGATACAATGTAATGCCAGGCAATTGAAACATCTGCAATACACTTTTGTTTTGCAGACAGGAAAATTTCATACTCAGAAGTAGTGACATATTTGTCAAGTGCGTCAGCCACAATTTAAACTCTGTGATTACAGATTACACTCCACTAAAATTGTACTGACCTAACGCTAGCAGCATGAACCCACTTGATTAATGAGAATGTACATCTGCCTCCATTTAATGGAATCCCTTCAGTGATTAAATCAACAAGATTAATGCGAAGGACTTTGTGAAATATATAGCTTTCTCCCACCTGATTATTTAATATGGCTGTAGATGAAATATGCAGCCAAATACTTGGCCACCATTTAAACACTTTGCCTAATCAGATTAGTAATGTCCACATTACAGAAGTGGTCTGCCGTTTATGGATCATTTTCTTTTTATGATTCTCCTGAGAATCGTGGTCTTTAGCCTTTGACAGAGGATAATAGCCAAGAACAGGAATAAGGTAGACAAATATTCCACATTATTGACTTTTTTTCTTTGTCCCTATAAGACTGATCTTCATCTCAGTTGGCAGTGCTTTCCAGTTAGGTCAAATCCAGTTTAAATTATAAAAAAATATATTAAAGTACAAGACTGACTGCCTTCTCTGAATGGATGATGCCGGATAGTATTTTGTTCAGAGATTACTTTGTGTCTGCGAAAGATTTCTTGACACTTCAACACAGCAGCATGTCCCAAGAATAGGATCGCTGCTGATTATATATACTTCTCTACTTGTAATACTTTAAATGGAGGGTTGTATACAACAATACATCTCAAGAACTGAGTTTTTATCTTCTGTCACTGAAATAGAAATAAAGCACTTTTCTCTGCCCAGTCAATCATATTCATAAACCAAGTCCATTTCCTATGAATAAAACATAGCTGTAGCAATTTCTATCCCAGTGCATTGTCATTGACAACTTATTCTGGAATAATCATAGACATATTTTAGTTTCCACCTTTTGTAGTGAACTGCATAGGGCATTAAATACATTTTACCTTGCTGTCATTGTGTCACTTTGTAAGAAGCGTCGGAATGAAAAATGAAAGTACTGTCCGGAACAATCAATTAAATTGTAGCTGTCATTTTCAGTGAAGGTGAGAAAAGGAGCAAACATTGTTGTCTTTTTAGAACTAAAGCTCATGGCAGTGATGGTAGATGAATACAGGACTTCTGAAAAGTGTACCAATTAACATCCCTATCACAAATGTCACCTTGTCCAATAATGATACGGGAACATTTTATATTGGAAAAGACAAGGACAAAGTTTTCTTAACGCTAAATCCGCCATCCACAGCAGCCTGGGGAATGACTAGAGATGGTTAAAATTTTTCGACTAGCTGACTTGGTTGGTGACATGGTATCACCACCAAACTGGAGATGTATAGAAGGGTTGTGGGAACATTGGAAAGAAAAACATTTGCTCTAGCACGTGTAGTTTTTGCATAAATGAAATTCAAAGTCACAGTCGAAATTTCTACTTTGGAAATTCTCGCCTGGCTTTGAACTTAATTTATGCAAAAACTATTTGTGTTAGAGACATCATTTTTTTTTGTAGTATACCCCAACCCTTCCCTACATCTCCAGCAAGTTTAGTGATGATACCATGGTCAGGGGCTTTGCAATAAACTCATAATTATTGAAATGGTTGAATTTTTAAAAAAATATGTGACCATAGAAACTACCAGGCGTTCTGGTAGCTGTGCGGGAAATGACCTGTCACGAGTGGCTATATAAATGTGCAGGTGTTTTGGATTCATTACAGGTCTAAAGCCTCAATACTGACTAGCGGACAACTAATGTTTTGCGCGTTTACCATTTGTAAATGAGCCCTTAGGCAGGAACAAAATCATCCATAGTTTCAACCAAAAACTGTGCCAGTCTTTGATGTTCTGTAAGAAAAACATAAACACCTACCTTTACTGACAGTACTAGATAGGCATCAGTTAGGATTCTCTAGTTAGGATTCAACTGCCTACAAAAAACCTGCTCAAAGGAAACTGAACAAAATGTTCTAAGTTCTAAAGTAAGTAGTGATGAGTAGCACATGTAATATTCCTATTCACAAAATATCTCAAATATGTACATTCGACAATTCACGATCTCCAGTCATTATTACTTTTATTGCGGAAATCGTCACTTGTACACAAGCATATGGCGACATCTAGTGGCAGAAAGTGAAGTAGCAGCTGCAGTGTAATCACCACGTGAGACAACACTCATAGAAGTAATTCTAGTCGCCAATCGTTGTACATGTGCATATTGCAAACGCAATGAATGGTACTTTCCCCAGAATCTGGAATATTAACGATTACGAGATATAGCACTATATTCCTAATGTTCTCGAATTCTTTAAGGGCTAATATTTACGATCAAATTTTGAGATTCAAATATTCCTAAAGAACATTATTAGTAAGCTTAGGAATGACATACAAAGTCTTTACCACCAATGTTGTCAATGCTAATGCATAGTCATAGTCTTGATGAAGTCACCATGTTTTCTGTCTAATATGAGAACTCATGGTAATAAAACTTAGATATTTTAAGATTAGTGGCTTTGTGACACGTCACTAACCCCAACAGCTGGGCAGGTTCCTCCATACTGCAAATAAGAGGCTTGTTTACAGCGGAACCACTCAAGACATTAAACAGCCAAATCACTCGTTACTATTCTAGCTCTTCCTTTTTCTATCATTGCATTGACTGATTCTAAAAATATACATTGTTACTAAATACAAATACTTCCTGCTTAGTTAATTATCTGCGTGGGGCAAATTCATTGTCTAAATATGCAGTAGGATGTATAGTCTACAAAGATCAGGTCCATTTCTCTACAAAAGCTACATACGATTAATTCTATCATATTGCTATTGATGAAACCTTGATGGAATAAGTATTAAAATGGTCACTTAGCAATTTTTCTGCGGCTTATTCAACAGGTTATGGTATCCATAGGCATTTCAATCCCTGTTTGTTTTGCCAGCGTTTGATTAGTGTGCGGTGACGTCACCACACTGTGATCAGTCGTCCAACGCACTGACAGGAATCCTGTGTGTGCCAGAACCAGATACCTATCACGGATGGAAGCGTCTATGTAGGGCTTTAGTTGTTCAAATCCCTTAATGCATGGGTGTCAAATGTAAAACATAAAAATTGAAAACTTGGACAAGTTCATGGGCTGACTTATGAAAGTTTTTGCTTCTCACCAGATATAAAATTGAAATGGAAAAGGAAATAAACTTAAGTTTGCATAAACATGGAATCTTAAACAAGTAACGCGTACTACTAACACATAACACATGTGAAATTAAATGTCAAGTAAAAGTCTCATCTGTGTCTTTTATTTCTTAAAATATATGTAAAAAAAAGTTTGTTGGGCAAAAATTATCCCACTGCAGGCCAGATTTAGCCCCTTGGCCGGAATTTGATACCCCTGCCTTAATGCTTCTATGGAGTATGAAATATTTCCATTTATCACTTGAATTGAATTAAACCCATTTAAAATGGACATTTTCTAAAAACAGCATGCCACTGTTACTTAAATTTTTTTTATGAAATTATGTGCTCTAAAGACATTTTTCTGATATACAGAATGAATTCCAGTTCCAAAATCCATGAAAAATAGCAGCTGCATTTTACTGTACATCAGGGCCCTGCTGAACCTTAATATCTATTAATTATGGATGGCCCCAGTGATCAGTGAGTAGGCTTGGGAGGTGGTAAGAGTTGGATCAAAGCTGACATATAAACTCAACATTTGTATATAACTTCATTAGCCTATTGTCACCATCAACTAATTCTACACTTAAGCCCCCCCCCCCTACACCTTCAGATTACTCCATACAATTTTCTTTAGACCTACCAACAACTATGTAGTGCCAGGTCCTCCTTGACCTTGACATAGTGTTGAAAGGATTAGAAAGGTCCTCATATTACATAGTTTTGGTAGAACAAAAGTGGATTGTGCAGAAGATGTATGGTAAGATTGTAAGGTGTATGGGGGGGGGGGGGGGGCTTTACACCTACAAAGAAAGTAATTTTAGCAAAGTTTTCATATCATACATTGACATAGTTAATAAGGTTGAAGTGGACTTTCTCCATTAAAGTTTTTTGGCATGCGTCTTTTGTTTCATATGTTCAGTTTGAAGTTTGTGCCCAGTATATTTTATCTTCTTAACTTTCACCATGGACTGTTCAATACTTGCTGCTTTTCATTGTCTAGTCCTGTTTACGACGCTGCTTAAATCAGTTTTTTAGTGCCTCGGGCCATATGCAAACACAAAACACTTACCCGCAACAAACAAAGGATGGTTATAGCATGTACAAAATGATCTTGTTTACCTGGCTACTTTTCAGCGGCCCTGCATTGTAAATTTCCCCAGTGCTTTGACAGCAGGAAATCGTGTGCTTGTGTTTGTTCTTTGAACAGATGCTCTAAGCCGACAGGTTTCATTACATTGTTTGTCAAGATGAAATATTAGAGCTACAACGCCTGCACTTGTAGGTAGAAAATGTTCACTGCCCTCCTTGCTGGTAAAGATAAAAAATCAGGCTAAAGAGCAATTAGTTTGAAATACATCCTGATCAAAAGTTGGCCACGACCATTTTGTTTTATATTACCATGGATCTTATAAAGAACGTGAGGCTCAGTCCAAGGGAATAAACTACAGTCAATGCTGTCATGGAAAACTACTATTGGCATTGACTGTTATAGTGACATTTACATCAGCCTATAAAATAGCTGAAAAAAGTGAACAATCTGCATTGCTCTGCAGAATTTTATGCAGAAACTGTTGTATGGGCCTGCAGTAAATGTAATTTATTATCTTTAGTGTTACAGTGTTGTGAATGTTCCATGTCAGCAGACTTTACCATCCAGGGTTGATGTCTGGTAAACAATAGAAGATGAAAATTGGTAACTCAAAAATGTGCTTAAGCTCAAAGCGGTATGAGACATTTTATTTGTTAAGTTGTGCTGCCAACATTTGCTATTGTTTTTTTCACCATTTAATTTTAGCATTTAGACTAAAACTACATTGTATTTCAGTAAGATCAGATTCTGTAGTTTTACTATAGTGTTCAGTAGTACTTATTGTGTAGATTTATTAGTATGTTGAGAAAGTCAGCAATCCTACTTTTTGTTTTTAAACTGTGAAAAAATACTGATTTGAAAATGAAAGTATTTGACTTGAATGTAGAGATGATTTGTTTTACCATTTGACAACTGAAGTAATAAGAGAAGCAAGATATTGGGATTATTATTATTATTATTAACATTTATTTATATAGCGCCAGCATATTACGCAGCGCTGTACAATACATTAGAGTGGAGATACAACACAGTATAACACACAGGTACAGGTAATGGCACAGGAGGAGTAGAGGACCCTGTCCGGACGGGCTTACAATCTAATAGGTTGGGGAACAAGGTATACAATAGGTGGGGGGGATGGTACTGGCATGGTGGTGATGTTAGGAAGAAGATGGGTAGGAGAGGCTGAAGAGGTGGGTTTTTAGAGCTTTTTTGAAGGTGGCAAAGATAGAAGCAAGTCTGATGGGGCGAGGGAGGGAGTTCCAGAGAGTAGGAGCGACCCTAGAGAAGTCTTGGAGCCGTGCATGTGATGAGGTTATGAGTGGGGATTGGGATGTCTCAGATCCCTTCTCTAAGCCTGAAGAACTGATCTGAGATATTCCTAAGGCCATGTGTCCACTGAGGAATCACTTGATCACTTGAACTCCATACTTTCTATTTTGATCGATGGCTAACATGGTACAACACTCTACTATTGAAAAACAAATATTGTAATAGTAATAAAAGGGTACTGTATTTTGGTAAAAAAAAAGTGATTAGATTGGCTGCTTTAATGTAAAATTGACAGAAGATGTGCTTTAAGTAAGCTTTACAGAGGCCTGTTATACATGATCAGGGTTCAAAAACTGCATCCTAAGGGAACACACTGCTTGGGACCCTATGAAATGCCTTCATACTTAGAAAGCTCTTTTACATTAATGCAATGTTATTGGACCTAACCTAACTTTGAAAGTTTGAATAATCTGCGTAAATATGCATTTTATATCACCGCATTCTATTTCTACTAATCATGGGAAAATATGTTTAGCTAATATCTAGAGCAGACTGGAGGTAGGAGACTTGTGACCTCACTTACATGTCAAAAACACTGATAATAGGCATCAGTTCTCTTTACAAACTTTGTGTTGCTATGGGGTGTATCCCAATAGCCATCTTGCTGATAGTGGCAACTGCCATTTTCTTAAATTAGAGTGGCTCCCTATGCTAGAGGAGGTTGTGTCAATGGAAAGTAGTGGTCAGTTACACAATTGCTCATGTGACTTAGGCCTTTCTATCTAGGGGGCAGTATTAATTAGTACTGGGTCTTGAAATTAGAATTAAAGCATTGGTCAGGAGAGATGTGTTTGTGGAAATGAATATAAAGAGTGTAAGCGCTAAGCACTGCGACGATTGGTTTTCATTACGGTGACGGGTCCCTTGACGTTTAATGGACACCTCAGTGGGAGACAGGAAATCCATGCCCGAAATGAATCAAGTGCAGTTTTTCCTATTCAAATGGTACTGGTTGCCACAGGTTGGGTGGCATGGACGCGTCACGCTGATATGTTCATCCTGCCACATGGAAACTTGCCCTTAGACATTGATGGCAAACAATTTCCAGGTAGAGCTCTGGCTCATGACTTCTGTAATCCCGAGTACATCCCAAAACCCACATCTCAAAGTAAACAGCCCATCAAACAGGTGTTTAAAACAGATTTTTGATATGATTCTCTCTCATTATCTAAGGATGTAGTTATGTAGAGGTCCAAACGTTTTGAGGGACAAATCCTTAAATAGTAGTTTCTCTTGCTCCTTATAAATTTTTTGTCAAACTCACAGATTACTACTGAATGTTCCAAATGTGTTCATCCTATCTCCAGGAATGTAAAAAAGTCTTTGAACAAGAAAAGGAATTGTCTGGCATAAAAAGCTCCAACTTTACAATCTAACAGTAGTCTAAACAAATAAAGATTTATAGAGTAACTGGTGAGTACCCTCAAATGGTATGCTGTGAAAATGGCTATATAAATGTATTAACAATATAACATTTCAGAAAGACAGCAGAGCATGGCAGCAATGAATGTGAACATGAGACAATAGTCTTGATGTTATATTGGAAACGTGTGTGGCGCCTTTAGACTGTGTCATACTAGCTGTACAGTATATCCAACTGAACTCATTTTGTAAATCACAGATTATATTTCTGGGTCTGTGTTTTCAAGATCATTGCTATTCCAAACATTTATTTAATGACGAAAAACAAAAACTTGGAGTTGGCTTTAGAGTCGTTAACTGGAAAATCTATTTTCCGTAGACAGCGGAATGCCCGTAGGCTATGAGCAGGTCCTACACTGTGCATTAGATGTATGCTCAGAATTTCCCTTACTGAAAGACATCTGTTGTGGAATGTGAAATGATTATAGCAGTTCCTTAGCTGATATTTGAAATTGCCGTCATTTTACATTCTCTTTGCTATAGAAGAGCACAGAGACCACACCACTGGAGAGATTCTGCTTCGCTTGCTTTTGTGTTCTGAGGACAGGAAGTGAGGAAAATATCTTCAACGAGGGAATAGGCCACAAATGATTAATAAAAAACATTAAATACAAAATATTTGCCTGTATTATTATTATAATCATTTATTTATTTAGCGCGAACATATTACACAGCGCTGTACAATACATTAGAGTGGAGATGCAGCACAATATAGTACACACAGGAACAGGTTATGACACAGGAGGAGTGGAGGATCCTGCCCGGACAGGCTTACAGGTTAGGTTGGGGAACAGATATAGTCGCTATGAACAAGAAGGGAGGTCAGTCTCATCAATTAAGATACTAATAGTAAAATCCCTTTCGGACTTGTTTTAAGACAAAAAAAAAGGTTTTGCTATACTTCCACACATAGAAACCCCAAAAGGGCTTTAACTTTTCTATAGTTTTCAAAGAAACAGGTCAGTAAAATCAGGATATTTTCACAAGGAGCATTGGGTATAGAAATAGCAAGACACAAACTGCCTAAATTAACAATTTCTACAAACGTGGAGGCTCAACACAGCCCAAATAAAGGGGTATTGTCTTTTTACTACGAAGTGTTTGGAACTTCCTGTCGAGTCACTTTTAGGGATAATTCAGGTGGAAAGATGAGTTAATGATTTGAACAGATTCCCTGCTCTCTCGTGTCACTCAAACTCCACTTAAATCAAAGCATACAATGTGCGTCTCAACACCAGACCCAGCCAGGGACTGTGTCAGTGCTGTGCCAGTCCCACAGTTCACCCATTCTTATGGTAAATGTTTTGTGCTTTCATGCTGGGAGACTTTTATCAAACATATTAGGCTGAGTTTGGGAGATCATTAGTCTTCAAAGGCTGCAACATTCCAAGTCCCTTATCCTAGAAACACTCATGTCAGCTAGAAGGCATGCAGCGAGAGGATACTTTTATACACATTTACAACCAAGGGAGAGCCTTGCAGAAATACTGCAGATTGTGTCACAATTTTATTATGGGAAAATGCTATAATTTGACTCAGCTGCTGTGCCATACATCATGGAATGAGAGACAGGCCAAAACCAAGCTGATTAGGCCACTCTAGAAATAACAGATTTAATTTCACCAGATTGTGATGACAACTTTTGTATGCTGAAGCTGAGCTGTTGATTAAAAAAATGTAACTTGACTTCATACTGTATAATTTCAGATCAAACATATATTATATATAAACATATATACACAGCATATAAATAAACCTTTTGTTACAACTTTTACAAGTACTGCTTTACCTACTCTGGCACTCCTGAAAGGGTAGGAGAAATCTGGCAATGAGAGAACTATTGTATCCTAAATTTGTTGGAGTAGAAAAGTAGGAAATCTGGGCAACGGTATGAGTCTGATTGAATTTAGTTGGGGTCATATTGTGTATGTGCATTGAGTCTAAACATTTCCAAAATGTGTTCTTACTATACAGTATTTCATTTTACCAAAAATATATGGTGGAATTATTCAAACTTCTGGCAAGGTTTTCCTGTTGTATGTTCCCCTCAGTATTGAAAGACCTTTGCGTTTTCATTTGGTGGCCACTGAAGAATTATACCTCACTTCCCATCCCATGATCATAAATGAAATGACAGGGAATCCAACCAGAATATTGTTTTTATTTATTTTTTATTCTTTACCAAAAAATTTACATTTGCAATTCAATCATTGCAAGGTCTTGGTGCGCTTTCTGATCAATGGATATCATACCTTGGTTGGTATGTATTTTGCACCAAATTTTCATTGTTTTTTGAAAGAAAAAAAAAAGGTATCTTGCTCTATGTTATAGTCAATGCTTCTGGGTCCATGTTTTACAAAAGCAGATGGGTTGGTGTGTTGCTCCTTAGGGCCTGAAAATAGTCTGAAACATGCAAGTACACTATAGCAAATCTCTTTTTAAATACTGGATGGAAAGAAAGTAGATTTTCCATCCCTCCACTTTTTTTTTTGTGTCAATGTTTATTCTTCAGACTAGATTAATATTTTTCGAGGTTCATAAAAAAAATCACTTGATACTCAAGATCTTATTATAACAATTTACACTGCCAACAAACAAATCTCTCAAAAAGAACCCTAGAAATCTATTATTTGTAGTATTTTGCTTGGTTAGTTAGTCTCTGTGCTTTGAGAAGTAGCTGCTAGTAGTGATGGCCCAAACTGTTCGCCGGAGAACTATTCGCGGCGAACATCGCATGTTCGC
>CM070033.1:140712455-140733623 GCA_036250615.1 Ptychadena robeensis
CAAATCCCATTGACTATCATTGTAGAAATCCTTCATGCGGATTTATTGCCTGAAAAAAAATTGGGAGTTGGGAATTGGGAGTTTTGCCATGGATTCCCCTCTGTCGTGTCATTGTCCAGGTGTTAGTCCCCTTGAAATAACTTTTTCAACACTATTGTGGCCTTTGTTTTATAACATTCGCCTGCCCATTGAAGTCTATGGGGTTTGCCGGGTTCGCGGACATTTGCGGAGGTTCGCGTTCGCTGTTCAGGAACATCAAATTCCGGGTTCGCACGTCACTAGCTGCTAGTAGTGTTAAGCTTGAATATTTGAATTGCTAATATATTCACTGAATATTGGCTATTTGAGAATTTACACATTTCGTGGATATTCGCAATTTCAAATATTCAAGATATTGTGCATTGGGAAGCTTAAGGCCATAGATTGAGAATGGATATTTGCAATGAGAAAATAAATACCGCATGTGACCCTTCATTTTGAAGGTAATCGCTATGGAATTATAATTGCAAATATATTTTCGCATAATTTGGCATACATTTGAATTGCGAATATCGAATAATATTAGAATTTTTCGAGAAATATTGCGAATTTGAATATTCCTGGCCCACTTCATGTCAGCCTACTACGGGTCATCTCCGCCCCCATGACCCCTAAGGACAACCCTAACTAGCAACTTTAAAAGACCCACCTGTAGGTGCCCCGATTTCTTTTTAGGACGATCCTAACGGTGAGTACAATGGCATGTTTCTTCAACCTCCCTCGGAGATCTGAGCGCATTCAGCGCGGGGGATGGCGGCCTCGTGGGCTTCCAGTAGAGGTTGTGTGCCAGGCTGCCAGCTGGTCCTCTTCTAACACATTTATTCAGCATTATCGCCTTGATGTCAGGGGGCATCCGCAGGGCTCTGTGGGCCCCATGGTTTTGGCTGCGGCTTTGTCTCAATAAATTTCCTTTTCAGTAACTGGTGGTGCCGCTGTTGTTCTTCCCTCCATTGGGGATATTGCTTGTTAAGTCCCGTAGTAGGCTGATATGAGGTGGGCCGGGCCAGGAATATGGAAAATTGTTATCATACTTACCTGTAATTTTCCTTTCCTGGCCATCACCTCATGTCAGCCTCACTTTCCCACCCATACTGTCGCGAGTCTAGCGATTGGAACATCGGGGCACCTACAGGTGGGTCTTTTTAAAGTAGCTAGTTAGGGTTGTCCTTAGGGGTGATGACCCATAGTAGGCTGACATGAGGTGATGGCCAGGAAAGGAAAATTACAGGTTAGTATGATAACAATTTTCAATACAATGTGCCCCAGCTCTACACACCCTACTGGAACATACTTTAGCCCTTCTCCTGTCAGGAGCCTACTGCCCTGGTAGTTCTGCAAACACCTAATGCATTTGGGATCCTATAGTGAAATATACAGTATATCATCAATTTTTAGCCCAATGCACAATCTCTTGGTTCTTTCTATTAGTGATATCTTTTTTACTTGGTTAACTTTTCGCCTTTCTCCAGAACATTCCTGGCCTGTTAAAACAGCTGGATATGGGTATTTTACCAGAAAAATGGCAACCTTACAAACCCTGTGGCAGCCTATTCTGATAGACGTGGCATACAGAAAATAAACCAAACATCACCATGGACATCCTAAAAAGCGTATAAAGCCACATAAGATAAATACAGACATCAAATAAAAATTTATTTTGACATTTGGAATGTCATTTGGACAATGTGGTTTAATATTTCCTATAATAAATACATTGAGAGTTGAAAGAATAAATTGGAAAATCCCCTGGCATATGCCAGACATAAGGACTTTATGACTAAACAGCCAAGTTCTTTAATAATATTCATTCAGATGAATATGTCTATTTATATAAAATATGGAATATATTGATGGGCTCCAGCATAACCATGTGGCTGATTTTATATAAATAAAATAAATGTAAATAATCTTGAATGTGCTTAATCAGATGAAAAAATGCAGCCGTCTAAAAGCTAATTTTTAAAAAGATTTTATTACTTTTATGCAATTCTTTTTGAAGTACATAGATTTACTAGAGATAGTATGTTTATAATTTTGACCATAGTATGCTGAACTGAATATTGTGCATATTCATCCCCCACACACTGCTTTTGTGGAACATCTATACCGTGCAAATTAATACATTGTAGTTATTCAGATCACAAACAAGGTTCCTTGCCATGCTAGTGTTTATCTCAAATATTTGAATCACAATTTTTTATTGTGAATATCGGCACTTCTGCAATATCTCCAATATTCTGGTTTCTTTGGAAACTACCATGCCTTGAGTTCGCAATATGTCCATGTACAAATGCTGATTTTTACAATTAATTACTTCGATGAGTGTTGTCTCATATGGTGATTACACTGCAGCTGCTATTTCACAGTCTGCCACTAGATGTCGCCATGACAACACACATTGCATTTGCAAGTACAAGTGGCAATTTTACCAATAAAGTTAATATCTGGAGATCATGAATAGTCAAATTTACTACGAATATTAGTGTTTTGTGAATATGAATATCATCACTATTCCCTCCTATTTTTCCTTTATTTTAAAAAAAGCAAGCATAGAACCCAGTGTAGGGTAGCTTTGTTGCCCATGTCTTCTTTATCTATGGAAGGAGCCATGGTTATCGCATATGTTCTCCTAGTTTACTGAAAACATGTTCCCCTGCTTCATCATCAATCATCAATACTGCTAATGCCGCCCACTAGTTGTCAGTTGTTTTAGGTAGGTCCAGCTTCTGAAATAATCGTTAGGTACCTGTGCATTTGATTTTGCTTTAAGTTGATGCTTCAGGTATTCTTTTATTATATACCAACAAGATCATTTTAACTTATATATTTATAAAAAATAACCACACTGCTGACTTCTCTCCAATTTGATCGCCCACTATGATGACTGAATACCAATTTCCCAATGATTTCTGATACTTGGTATACATTTCTGTTTTTTACTTTAAATACTTGCAATGCATATGACTTGAATTTAAAAAAATGCATAATGCTTTAATCTGGCACTACTTGCAACTAAAATGATTACATGTATAAAAGTAATAAAAAAGGAGAGTTTGCATGCAGAGAAATTGTGTTAATGGTACCCTTCCTGGGAACTAAATGCCTCTTGTCTGCTTTATCCGCTCTAGTGAACACTCTCTACAGAACGTTGGGGTCTTCAGACTCAGACCCAGCCTCCTTTCTTTAAAGCTGCTTGGCCATAGAGATAATCTCTTCCTAGAACTGTTTGAAAAAGCAAGTGAACTATGCAGATTAATCAACTGTAAATCTTTGCTATCTAGAGAGAAGCTGATGAAGTAGTGTTTTGCAGTAGCCTGATTATCAGTGAACCGTGGCTGATCTAGCATGTTAACGGAAGACGGTGCTTCAGAGATGCAAGGCAAATTAGTGACACGAATGCTTTAATGCAAGTGTCAGTATCTGCCAGCTCCTGTTAAAGCTATACTGCCACTTTTCTTTTCCCAGTGTGGATTGAAGAGGGCAGGAGCATGATCAGAAACAGGAATGCCAAGGAAAGTTGGGGAACCCTAATATTACAAGGAAGAGATGTAGTAGTGAGTTCAATGAGGTTATGAGATTAATCTTTCTGATATATATATAGGCAATGAGGAACTGGTAAGCTGCAGTATATGATTTTTTTTCTTGGTATAAATCTTTAGCTTTCATTTTTTTTAAAAACTGTTGGTCCTACCATGAACATCCTTACATAGGTACTTCTTCCTATAGGGCAATAAATCTACAGTTTTCAGTGGTGATCTTTTTTGTTTCAAACTTAAAATTTAGTTTTTTCGGTGCTTAAATACAGTAAGTGTCAGTTGAATGCACTGTTTCTTGATCCTTCATATTTCCAACACCAAGGTTGTAAATCCAAATGAATACATTTGAAGCATTGAGTTAATGTACATGCATTATGTCACGTGGTGACGCCTGCAATTTAATAAAAGGGTCCTAGTGCAAAAGGAATCAGAAATTTTCCAACGCAGCTCATCATAAAGCATGGTATTTCATTATCATGTGTTGTGATATACTGCAGCGTATGTGTATCCGAGCCTAGGGTTGCTATTCAAAACTAATGCCCATTAAGTTGGCATTTATTATGAAAGCCAGGATGAAAAATTCTTTTTTACCCCTCAGCGCTTCTGACGGCTCCATCTCGTCCTGCACTTTCTAGTCTTGTATTGCAGTTGACGAGATAGAGCTGTCCAGCTAAGCTCAGATCCCCGCAGCAGCACATTCTGGTCTGTGCTGTCATGAGGATCTGAAGCTTGCTTCTTCACTAAAGCAAGCCAGCGATGTCACCCCTCTCCCAGCCTAATTTGCATATGAATGTTCCGCGGGGGGCATTCATATGTAAATTGAGATATCTTCAAAGAGCACACCTGAAATATCACCCCCATTGTCATTTCCAGGTGTGATCTTTGAAGTTAACCCTTTCAGAGGGTGCCAAATGCCATTGTATTGGATACAGTGATAACTGTATCCAATACAATTCAAAGTAGAACAAAAACAGAACACATTTCTAATTGTAATAAAAATGTTATTATAAACAAACATAAATACTGTTTTGAAATCTTTCATACCAAATAAGTATTCAAGAGATTTAGGCATTCAAATGATACATTTTATAATTTTTTTAAATGTACTTTTTTTCATAATAATTGTGTGTTTCAAACATCATTATATTCAGGATGTCTATTAGACCCTTATACGGACATATTTTTGGAAGTTACAGGCCTACAACACAAAAAAAAAAAGTCTATGGTTCGCTTTTGGTACAGAAATCTGGACCTTGCAAGAGCGCTAGGAAGGTTAAATGGCACCAAAACTCTCTAACCCATGTCTGTTAATGTGTGTTGCAGTGAGTTAACACAAACCACTTGCAAAAATGTAAGCCTAAAGGTTTGTCATTGTAAAAGATCAGCATTTCTACTGCTAGAATTGGCCACAGTGATTAAAGTCGTTATTTTACAGGTTTTCACCCTCAATATGCAAACTTAAGCTTATTGCATTTTGGGATAGTAAGCAATGTAATATCGTTTTTGTAAAAAAAGCCCAACTTTTTTTAGTCTCTGTAAAATGTTCTAAAATGCATTTGTGTATTCAGTTGTTAGTGCAACAGGATGCTTTCACTGTGAATATCCATGCTCAAATTATGGAAGACATAAGCCTTGGAAAGATTTCTCCTGGGTGGCGTGTGTGCCCAGCAGGAAGAGGTCGGCCTGGCCATGGTTGTTAATTTTTGTTTGGTTCTGAACCATGCTGCCGATGGATATTTGTAGGCCTCATTATTCACTCACTGGGTGGCAGATGAATGAGTAACAGCTTCTGAAGGCTTTTTGTACACTCTGGCCAGGGTCATGTGCTGCTGCTGAGAAGATACACAAAGACAGCTGACAAATGGAAACTGCTTAGCAATATGATACTACAATGCCAGGTCAACATTTATAGGCAAGCAATATAATTTGTTGTGCATTTGGGTAATTTGTTTTATCATAAATTTCCTATAGGACCAGTTATTATATATTTTATAGGATGGCATGTAAGACAAATGTTTTAATTATATTTATTGGTGAATGTGTAAAATATATCAAGCTACGGTGTTCTTGGGGCTTTAGAATTTTCCTGCACACAACTAATTTTATTTTATTGATCACGTCATTATCCTGCAGTGCATTAAAGGTAAGACATTACATTTCTACAGACATGTAAAATAAAGGAAAGCTGTGTGTATGTGTGTGTGTGTGTGTGTGTGTGCATATATATATTGCAGAACTGCTTCTGAAAAAGTAGCTCCTTGGCAGTCTCTGGTTTTGGGATTCTTAGAATCAGTGAACTGGAATTGGTATGCCTCAGTAGAGTCAGAGGATAGTTAGAATTCATCACCTGTATACCTGTTCAAGTACTGCAGGATTTGGATTAACATAACCTCAAGGTAATTGGAAGTTAAGAGAACAGTTTAATGATGGCAGTCGACTCGTTTCTCTAACTGATCTTTAAGCCATTACTGTATCCTGAATGATGTAGTGGTTGAGGCGAGGAACCTTGAAGAACAATAGAGACCAGGAGCTGAACACAGATATAATGGTTTATAGAAATATTTCAGTTGAGTTCAAACTTGTGTTCAGAGAAGTGCAAATGCCTTTTTTTAGTTATTAATTTTGGTTTTGTTTCTTTAGTTTTGGAATACCTACTGGTAGTTCGCAAACGGATGTAGCCGATGTTCGGCCATCACTATCTACTGGTTAGTTTAGCCAATCTTAAACCAAAGCCATCCTGGCTGGCCGTGCTGTTCTATTTCAAGAGTAGAATTTTTTTTACTATATTTTCTTGTGGTGGTTTAACCAATTTTTCAACAATATATCAAATCTACGCTACTTAAAGGATGATGGTGCTTATAAAGTACAGATATCCATTACGTCCACTTTTGTTGTAAATTGCAGGTCCCTTTTTTAATTGTTTTAGTACCTTTGTGTAAAATACTTAATGTACTTAACTTAGTCCGCTGCATCACTGGCATCATTTGTCTATGTATACAAAACACCAAATCTATTTTCATATTAAAGATAGACTGAGACCTCTTTATTCTCTTTGGGACCTGTACCCCTAACTAATATTTTAGCAAGCCTTGGTTTAGAGAGTCATAGATGCAGCAGGCCATGGTAAGTATCTTCAATGAATCGCACATCCAAGAAAGGCATGTGCCATTTACTTTACAGATGGGGTGATGGATATATTCATATCTATTCTTTAATTTATGAATGGACTTATCCTAAAGTCTATCTTATAACTGTTTCTATGTTTCCTAAGATATTGTAATAGTAGATCGTTGTACCGTGTTAGCCAACGATGAATACAGAAACACTAGTTGACACTTGGGGGTTATAGAGACTTGGACCTCTTATCTCTATCGCCCCAAATAACTCTTCCTAACTCTGATCAGTTTCTCCACTAACGAACCCCTCACTTTTACCTCTATCAGTCAAGTGTCAAGAACAAACAGTTTTTGCTAAAATATTTATGACCTTGTTATTTTGTGTATAAATATGAGTCTCAAAAACAGAATTGTTTTCAGCCTGAAGAAGAGACACCCGAAAGCTTGCTTTTTCTATGACGTCGGTTAGCCAATAAACTGTATCACTTGAACTCACTTATCACTTATGAAGGTATAAATGCAAATCTGAAGTTTCTTTTATTATGATACATCATATCAGTTGAAAGTTTAAAGAGATACCTTCTCAAGCACTAAGAACGTTTCAATGCAAATGATTACTTATGATACAACTACAAAATCTGAGGGTAAAAAGGTTGCACTAATTCAAACAAATTACTGTCCTGGATCTTTGCACTAAACTAACCTTCACCTTTATCTGTGACTGCCACTACAGAGCTGTGAAAAATCTCAACTCTGCACATTTGGTCCTAAAGTTAATAAACAAGCTAACAGCTTTTTAGCACTTGGGATATAGACAGTGTGGATAATATAGATAATACTGTCACTTCAGCAGGGATCAATGTTTCAAACATCTGTCACATGGCTGATGGCTTTTAGTCTGATTCCATGGAACCTCATTGTTCTTTGGATATTTCTACTTTAGTTACAACCAGGAAACATGTGTATTTAGTTAGAGGATCGTTGAAAAATCAATGTTGAACTGAATATCTGAGTATACCTATATAACTACTCCAAATCTTTGCATTTTCACTTAACTAAAAAAAAATATGTGGTAATGTGTTTCCATAACATATGGTGTAACTCCATAACAGTGCCATGCCCTCACTAAGTCAAATATTAACATGACGGAAATGATACTAGGCTGCAGAGCAGTAAAATGCAGTAAAATACTGGTCTCCAGCACTTTCCATCTGAGATCTGTTTGCTGTCCAGGACACAGGCGCTTGAGGAGCAGGAGTGGTTAATGGGCTATAAATGGCATTGGTTAACGGGTTTCCACCAAAACTGGCTAAACAGTGCGGCCAAAGCTCATTTGAAATGTTTATGGAGCAGGAGATGTTTAAAAATGTTAACATTTTTTACCTATCCTAAGGCTATGCTACCTATTCTATATTTCATTAAAATTACCAGATGGATATAGGCTAACATTGGAGACATAAGATCTGTTATTGTTCTGTGTGCATTATATTGAGATTGGTTAACAATGTCCCCAATGTCCCTCTAACCATGTAATGTAATGACAGCTTCCTCTCCTCCTTAACTCCAACTTTGCCAGTCAGAGCACGGAGCTCCCACCAGCAGAGCGGGAGTTACCCCGAAGTTAACCCGAAGTGTAGGTGTTTCCTATACAAAGGAGCATCTAATGGTCTGAAAAATATTGTAGTTTTTATATGAAATGAAAACGGTAAATCTTGTATGAGATTTGGCGATGACTTGACCGACAATCAGTTATAATAGCTTTCATTTGATGCTTTGTAACAAATCAGGATTTTATTAATATAGGATGAGGGTGGGAGGTCGAAGCAAAGCGTGCCTGGAAATGTGAAACTTGTTAACCTGTAAAACCCCTGTAAATTACCTCACAGAAAACATTCAACATTGCCAACCCACCAACTGACATTACACACAAACTATGATGAATAATTTTAACAAAAGTAATCTTTCTTGTTTCTGCCTTGATATGATACTGAAGGTCAGTAAGAGAGTACAGAAAGGATTTGACTTTATGTGTCATACAGGCATATGGTCTCCGTGTCATGTAAATTAACAAGCAAGTCATGTTCATCAAGGGATTAATGCCCATAACTGAGCTGCATATACTTATACATCATCCAAGCCTCACTGTTCAATGACAACATTTTAATTAACTGTGGCGGATGATTTATTCTAACCTTTGCATTGGCGGTTGTCATACAATGAGCATGTTGCATGTGTTTGGTATAATAATTACCTGCCAAGATCAGT
Source organism: Ptychadena robeensis (assembly GCA_036250615.1). Classification (NCBI taxonomy): domain Eukaryota; kingdom Metazoa; phylum Chordata; class Amphibia; order Anura; family Ptychadenidae; genus Ptychadena; species Ptychadena robeensis. The sequence continues at coordinate 140,721,412 of CM070033.1, forward strand.
TTTATCTTAAACAACACAAGCTGCTCCACTTTGATAATGCACAATATCTTTAATCCCTTAATTTACCCCTTGCTTATAAGAAAGAGAGAAATCCCCCTTACAGGGAAAAATTGCCAAGCCAATAATATAGTACAGGTAATGTTCCAAACAGGCATAACTGGGATAATTAGAATCACAAAAAGTTATCTATTCTAAAGGTGCGCAAATAAATCACATAGTAAAGACCAACAATAACAGTTTTCTATTAATAATTATATTAAATAATAATTATATATTATATTAAAAATCAGGTAAAGATTTATATTAATTCTGCCTTCATATAGTGAATACATCAGCACTCTACATAGTTAACTTGTATAAAATTAATACAATAATAAACAATCCAATCAATCTGTATCCAATAAAGCCAAACTTGCAAACCGTTGTTCTTGATAGAGTCCAAAAAAATTGTACCTTAGCTTATCTTTGGAGAATATCACAAACCAGTATTGCTGTCATAACCCTATATTACTTAAGCAGTGAATGTAGAAAGAAGTGCAACATACCTGTATTTTTTGGGGTTGGGGTTCACACAAACATTTTGGAGACCATACAAACTGCTAGCTAAGATTTGGAACGAGGAATCCTAGTGTATGCCACCCCAGCATAGCACTTATGGTAACGCTCATGGGGAAAATGGGGGGGGGGGGGGTTACTCTATTTAGATTTTAGGGGGTTCTTTCGAGTATAGGCTAAGGGTTTAATTCCAATGGACCTCTGCATCTGTTGATTAGCTGCTGCCACCTTAATGTATTCATATACGAGTCATACGGGTTTTGCAATGCTTTCCTCCTACACTCAAATTGTTGATGTTTCTCCATTTTGTTCTTATAGTATGTATAGTAATAACCAATAGCTAGCACTGCCATTTTAGTGTTTTTGAGTGCAAAATACATTTCAGAAATTAAGTGATATTTAATCAAATTGCTTCTCTAGCCTGCATTTTTTGTATAATTATAATTGGCTGGTCCATGATTGTTGGGTTGAGCTAACACATATAAAAAGTAAAAATTAATGACTGGTATTTATTACAAATATCTGCAACGTAAAAAAACCCCATCAATAAATCAAATAGATATATAAACTATAGTGGATTTTGTTTATACAAATTGTTAGATCAATTATACAAAATGATTTGCTCCTTTGGTTTGTTCTAGCTGTTTGGCTTTATGTTATTCCTCAGGCGGTTTTCCCTGCTACATTCACATTAACTAGGCCACCGCTTATGTTGCATCCTGAAAGAAACAATAGCATTTTATTATTGCATGAAATTAGAAGAGAAAGCCCTGAGGCTGGTAGTCCTAAAACCAGAGCCATCCTTCCTGTGAAGAAAGCACACTTAAAAGAGACATGACCATTATAGAATAAAGAAGAAGATTGTCATCTGGACAAAGGAGCAATTTTGAATTGCTGGTGGTCTGAAATGGTAGGTTTTATTGACAAGTCCAACTGGTATTTAAAGAGGACAATCAATAACAAATTATCTGCAATTTCCATGATTTTTTTGTTGGCTTTTTTTTTACAGTTGATGTTTCTGTAAAGATCATTAAATCATTAAGCCACTGTAAACTATAAATGTAGATTTTTGAGATTATTGATGGTGTTTATATATAAAATGAGGAATCATCTTTAAATTATTTTCTTCAACACATGTCAAGTTCTATGCACAAGTGTACTGCATGTAGTAGTAGAGAATCTAGCTACAACCAGATTGTAGCCGGGGGGGGGGGGGGGAATCGTTGCATAAACCTCGCTTTTTTACATTAGTGCTAGGTAGGTACAACCTTCCCATTATAAATAAAAAACCTTTGGTGATGACCATCAGGAGAACCTTTTGCTTATCTACTGTTCAGAACATATTAGACACTATCCCAACCATTGTACTGATTTATCCTTTACCAGACAACAAAGTAATTGTAATGCCAACAGTGATAGAATGTCATTTAGTGTCAACAATTTTTGGGTTTGACATCTTACTTCATTTATTATTAATATCTTTTTTCATGTATTATCAATCTAAGGGCTTGTTTCTACTATGTGGAGACTGTATCCACTGATGTGTTAACTGGGCTCTCCACTTTACTCTCAACGCGGGGTATTGTGTTGTGCAAGCACTGGCAGTCCAGTAAATATTAATGGACATGTCAGTGGGATGTGGAAAGGCTTCAAATAAATAGGGTGGGTAACCAATGATGCAGTGGTAATGCAGCAGGTAATATGCCTACAAACCATGGCCAATCTGCTGGTTAGGCGGTGCACGCATCCATGTCGCCCTGTGGAAACAGCATAAATTGTACCTGGTTCCCTAGAACACCAAAATCTGGTATCATTGGCTCTCTGATTCTTGTTACAATTCTTATGAAACCTGAATAAATGGAAACCTATGTGTGACAGCAACCCTAATCCCTATTATTCTTCTCTTTATATTTGCTCTATGCAAGACTACTGGTCCATTTGGGGCAAAGTATGAATGGGAAGTTCAGGTCAAAATTCACAAAACATTCATATTCACACTCTTTCTCTGCTTAGTGACCTGCAGTTCTTAATGGTGGTTGAGCTCTACTGTTCCATATGGTATAATTCATATTTTTTTTTAAACTCTGAACATACGTTTGTTTAATATATTATCTGGTGGTACTTTGTATCCAATATTCTGCTCAAGGATAGATGCCATTCAGTGAAGTAAATAAGGAAAATGAGGCTAGTTTTCTGCTTGAATGCACATGAAATGGTTTTTTATTGTTATTTACTGTAGAAAACATTAAGAACAGATGACTAATGAAATGTATGCACATAATGTAATAGCCGAGTGCCACAGGGCTCTTGACATTGTTTTCTATTTCCTAACCAGACAGGCAGAAAGAAAGGGTTTATGAACACATATGCTTTTCTATGTCATCCCGTGTATGTTTCCTTTCATCCGGCTGTCGAATTCTCAACATAGTGATGAATGTCACCTCAAAAGATGCTGTATTAGTTACAGAGACATCAAGTGTTGTAGGCCAGGAAAACATTTAAGTGAGATACGTGGTGCTAAAAATTGTTTCTGAGTTGCCCAGTGTCATCTTCCACCACTTGGGGATAGCAGGGCTTCATTAAATAAACCAAATACCTTTTTAAAATGGTACAAGGCTTTCTTGGACACCAAGTTAACACTGAAACCGCATTGCACTCATACCTACAAGCATCACGTTTGTAGCTATTGATATACAAGTGGATCCAGATTGGATCTCCTCGTTGACAGACTGAATGGTGACATTGGTGATATGATATACTGTTGACAGAGCTAAAGTTCAAAAAGACTGTTTGAAAGCTGGATTAACAATGTCTTATTACAACCAACCTGCTTGCACTCATATTGTAGGGATATATGTCTACAGCTAATCACTGATGTAGAAAAATGCCCCCCCCCCTCCCCAAAAAAAAACCCCTCCTGAATTTCTGAATTTTAATGTATCCGTTTATTTTACTTCAGCTTACACAGAATAGCCTATCCCTTGCTTGTATGCTGTAGAAAGGGACCCTTGTAGTCACACTGCAGAGATCACACATGCCCCTTCCATATACCCAAAACATTGGGTTTTGAATGTCAACTACACAAACAATAAGTGTACATACAAAAGTTGAAACCCTTTTGTGAATATAGCTCTTCCTTACCATAGCATAGCTACAAAGCTCTGTGGCAATGCTAAGCTTGGTGTCACCCAGTGCTGGAGACCCATGGTGTCACCACATAGTGGCAAATGTCAGAGGGCAATCACATACTGTAAGGCTGAAGTTTTTCATTCAATTATGCTCAGCCCTGGACCCATTGTAATCTATCTATTCTCCACAACTAAAGGGATACAGGGGAGGTGTTGTAGAGAAGTTCTTACATACTAGATATATGCAACAACTGCACCACTGTTCATAAAGGGGAAGGTGCAAGCAAGAAATTGTGCTGCAGCGGTCATACCTACATTGCTACTGGGGCTCTTGCTGACTTTCAAGTAATTTTCCTCTTGTATACAAAAAATGGATCTGCTTGGAAAGTTTGATGTTGTCATCCGGATCTCACTTGATCCACACTGGGGTAAGGACGCCACTGAGAAAGCTTATGTCTATAAATAGCTTCCTTATCAACAGAGCCAAATAATGTCTGTCTGGCTAAACTTGTTTTGAGCAATCAGATCCCCATTCACACTTTTTCCCCCCCTAAAAGTGTTTGACCTTAACAGCTGGTGAACTGACTGGTGAACTGACTCAGAAATTAGCCCTATGAAATCATAGTGGAACATTAATTGTAAAGCTGCAAATACCTACGCCAACTTTTTTCCCCAATCAAATAGTTTAAATGTCTTGTCTTATAAAACATAAACTGATTCTGTATTTCTGAATCCAGCTGACCCAAAAGGGTGTAGAATTAAATAACTCAACTAGTTAGATAAGAAACTTTCTGCTGATCATACAAGTATTTCTGTAAATTGTAAAACATACCTATAATTATTTAGCTGTATTATTGATCAAGAGAACAACTGGGCAAGTACAACTGATGGGGTTTACAAGTAGATCAAATTGAAAATCATTTAAAGTTAGTTTGTCAATGATCCGCCAGACATGAAATTCATGGCAACCCTTGGCACTGTAGTTGGAAGTTTGGGGTACATCTGCCACAAACACATATTTATATTATTAGTAATGTGATCCTGCTTTTCCTGATCTATGTGTCAAGGAGCAAGTGGACGTGATATATTGAACAACTCTTTATTTATCTTTGAATTATAACATGTTGATATTTTTAAACAATGAAATGTCAACATGGTTTATCCCGTCATGTCTCCATTAATCTGCTTTATGACTCTGTCAGGGAAGCCATAACATACACATCATTTATTTCAGCCGTATGCTGGCCTTCGAAAAGTATGTGTAGACTTGGCACCCAGTCAAAATCAACCAATCAATTTACAAGTACTAAGATTTCAGATAGCATCATCTGAGATTTCAAGTGAGCACAACTGTGTCCTGAAAATAACCTTAGAGTTACCCTCGTAATTAAATTAAAACATTGGATTGCAATCTAGAACAAACTGTTACATCCTGTAAAGACATCAAATAAATAATAGGTAGTCATTTTCCAGCGCTGTTATTTAAATGAAGGATGGATAAATAATGATCTTATCATCCTCTATGTGATGCTGCTAGCCAGAAATGGTAATGTGCACAATGTTTCTGAGCATTTGTGTAGTTTATGTTCATCTAAAAAATTGTGTAGTTTTTGTTCTTCCTAAAGCAGACCTACCACCAGAAAATGAGTATAACATATATGGCACTAGAAGTGCCGATAATAGGGAGGTAGGCATAAATGGTCCTGATGACATATAGCCGAGTCGAGATGTCACAAGAGCGAAGTTGTTTGTTGGGTAATTCTGTGATCTCAGCTCATCAGTGAAAGTAAATTAAGTCAAATTCCCATAGAAAACCATTGATTGCCCCCAGTGGCCACCCTTGATATTGCACCCGGAGTAAACCCTCAGAAGCCTGGCGAATAAATATGGAATCGTTTACATACAATTCCACCGAACAACAGGTAAGTATATTATTTTAGGATCGTGGAGAGCCACCATCATAACAGCTCAAAGGTAAGTCAAACTTGAATTTTACATATGTCATTTTTACATATTCAGTGTACATCCGCTTTAATACTTGGCAGGAAGTGAGAAGATACCAATCGAAAGAAAGTAAGGCAAATTCTTTGCTTGTTGCAAGAAAAATATGCCCATTTGTCCCTTTTTTCTTAAAGTGACAACTTAGTATTTATATTTTCTCTATTTAATATAATTACATGGACACCAGATCAAAAAGATTGGTGCATCTCCTCCATTCCTAGTGAGGACAAGACAATAGTGAATATCTAATGGGTAATAATCCTTCCAACCCTACCTTTGCTAGGAGAGGTTTGTATCTGACGATACACCGGTGTACGTTAACCCCTGCATCAGTGGATCGGCTCAACGCCATGTGAACAGAGGATCCACCGGTAATGTGCTCGGTCAGGACCCCCAGCAAGCACTGCACCTAATGCAGGGGGTCCCGACAGATCACACAATGCATTGGAGACCCTAAGACTCCATTCACCCAGACATGTGACTGGACAGTAAAAAAATAGCTTCTCGTACCTGTTACTCTACTATGTCTCTCCATTCTATATAGCAAATTGATTAGTAGGGACTGTACAAGGCGTCCTTTCAGCGGTCACCAATACATTTCCTACAGCAGCTGTCTTGTTCTTCCCATGAAGCCTTTTTGAGCCCCCTGAGGGCCAGTCTAGGGTCAGTGCCATCATCCCCATCCAGTCTTAAGTGTATGGCTTTACACCTTAAGTGGAAGAGGAAGACAACAAATCCACTGTCTGGGGTGCTGGAAGAGTGGAAGGCAATGGGAGCGGTTGGGTATATCTTCTTATCTGTTCCCCTTAGACATAAACTAGTTGAATCTTGTAGTGGGTTCTCTTAGATAGCACTCAGCTTTAATGATGTACATACAAATAAAGAGTTTAATTCTGTTGTATCTTCCTTGAGTTCAGTTTTTATAAATTAGCATGGATGTGTGTTATATACGTATTTGTGTACATTCTCTTGATCTTGCATGCAATCCCTTCATAATTTATTCTATTTGCTGCTATCATCAGCTTTCAGAATAAGCTCCAAACTGGTCTAGATCTCATTTGGAGAAATCTTCCTTTAAAAACAAGCACAGATTTCCTATTTCCCTAACTCATCTTACATCGTACACTATCCTATTTCCAATTAATTATTTACTGTGGTGTCACACCCCATTTCCATTTTCTGCTTACTCTCATGCTAACAACCTCGTGAGAATTCCAATGCTGACACTACAGTTCATTTATTTTACCCAAAATTATACATTCTTTATGGAGACCAGCGGGTAATTGGCATGTCTTTCTTTTCATAAACAACTTCTGCAGAAATTTCAATATATTAATGTGTTTCTTTTTTGCTGACTCAGCGGACTTGTAAACAGTTAAGAAAATATCAAATAAATGTTTTGTGCAGGATACACAGTTTTCAGTTGTGTGTTCTTTAATTATGTGCAATTGTTATGGAAACATGACATTGATTCATTTTTATGTTCATCAGCATACATAAGACTTATAAGTTTCAGCCAAACATGAACATTTTTCAAGTTAATGCACCTAAGCTGGGCACACAGTATTTCTGAATTCACCACCAAATTACAGTAATCGAGATTCCGTGTAAAGCTAAGAAATCCTCTATCCATCCTGCAAGTATGTGGTGGATTTTGAGACCTCCTTATTAATTTCTGGTAAAACATGGCCACATTTGGCTACCTCCAATAACTCAATCTAGCTTTCAAATTCCCAACGATTGTGATCGATTCAATTATAAAAAAAAAAACTAACAATCTACAAGTTTCTCATTCATTCACTGGTAGGTTAAAGCACATTGATTTGCTGATCTACTGTGGAGAAAATTTCACTAGTCATCCAACTGGCTTGAATCCTGAATTAAGAAAGCCAGTGGGATAACTAGGAAAATGTATTTAAGGCAAAATGCACGCCCCCATTCATTTTCTTTGAATGCTTGCCTGCATTGTAAAGTGTCCTGTCACTAAAAACATGGTGAAAAAGCAGCAAGTCCAGTACTTTAGCTAACTACTGCAGAAATAACCTACAAAAATAACTGAAAGGCCAATAAGCTTGTTAAGATGTAGGGCGGATGACTAAAAATCAGACTGTTTATTTAGTTTGATCAGTTGAATAGAAAGTCAAATGTGAACCTCCTTTGGTGTGGGTAATGCTTGTACTTCAAGAATTAAATTCTCAATTACGTTTATGTTTCAGGGGAAACATAATAACTTTGTTACATGCCTTGTGCCTATTGATCCTCACAACCACCTTCTCTGTGTGGTAGACCATTGCATATATGCATCCTTTTTTTGCCTCTATGGTCCAGGACCAATAGCCTTGCATTTTATATTGAGGTGCTGAGGGCCATATAGAAGAGAAGAGCACCAGTTACCATGGGAGGAAGGAATAAGGTATTTTAGGTATTTTTATTTTTTAAAAGGAAGCCCTTTCAGTGGGAAACACGTAGCTCCATTAACAATACCCTGAGAAAGCCCTCCAGGGCGAAACGCATTGGTCCATTAACAGGTAAACCTCCCCCCCAGGCGGAAAAGATTACTATCATCAAAATTTTAAGGTGGACTTTTTTTTGCTTCTGCTTTTGCTTTTTAATGACAACAGGTCAATGTTTTTAAAAAGACCTTTTTAATGTTGATTATAGAGCTTTATGAACTGTGTAATACCTTAAAAGCCCTGCCTTGCAGTATTTTGTATATTCTTTCTTAGGTTCTATCTACATTGGCGCTTTCCTGACAACTGATACTCTGCTGTTGCTTCAAAAGTCACCTGGCGCTCCTATGTGCGAGCGCTTGTGCAGGTGCTCAGGGGGGGGGGGGGGTATTTAGATAATGCCCCCATATAATCTCAATTGGGTAAAGTGCCCCAAAAAACAGAGCCAACACCATATGTTTTGTTCACTAGGCAGTTGCGGCTTTAGGGTTATCAACTGCCCTTGTAAATGAGTCCTAAATGTGGTGTGTACATACCACCCTGGGCTAAAACTATTTGCAAGAGCAGATTTTCTGAAGCTGGGGTTCATATGTTAAATCTGTCCCTGCTAGATATTTCTATGGAGCTGAGAATCTTGACTCAAACATACCCATACACGCAGTGATCACTTGTGCGATTCTCAAGTGGACGATTGCAGCATGATGACGTCAGAGAATCGGAGCGCACCCTTTTTCTGCCGGCCGTTACATTGGATGGGGACCCTGGTCCACAAACATGTCCGTTCTCTGGATGATTGTGATTTGGGCCACATGGATCGGTTGCTCCTGCGGCGGCCGTTACATTGCTGCGAACAGGCATGCCAATAAATTGGCCACAATTTATTGGCTTAAGACTTTGCTTTTTTCGTGTTGGTTTAACTGTTTTCAAGCTTCCCACTTTTTACTGAATGAAGATTTTCAACTCCTTTTGTATGTTAGTATGTCAGTCACCATATCTTAATGCAGATCCTTATTCTACATCTTTGGGAGGTTGCATTGACTGGTGTTCCTGTGTATCAAATGTTTTAAAACCTTAATGCTGTTACTGGAAGCATATTGTTAGCTTTTAACGCTATAAATAATTAACTCCGCTAATTGTAAATGCGGGAAAAACATGATAGAATTTCAGCAGGATCGGATTTCCTCTAAAAAAAGAAAAATATAATAAGGTTTAAGAAATAACCATTAGAATATATTTAAAGCTCGGAGTCTTCATGGGTGGACTAACTCTCGGCAATGCACTTTGTTAACCTTTCAGTTCACAGGAGCGAGCGGACGCTTGCTGACAGATTCAAACTGAGTCACACTAGAAGTAATACTGTTATGTCTGCCGCTGTTGTTTTTCTCCTGGTTTTCTCTATTACGTTCCCAAGAAATGAAAATAAAACACACACTGCAAAATGACAACCGTTTGACTAAGTGTTTGTTCAATCTTTCAACAGTGCTTGGAGCCATGCAAGGAAAACTGGGACTTAAAAAAGAATAGCTGCCAAAGTCTCTGTGAGGTATGTCTGATTTATTCTGTACCAGGAAAGATTTTTTTTCCCTCATAAAAAATACCACGTAGAAACTTAAAACAGCCTTTCATTTTGGTAATCCTTCTGCTTTTTGATTTAGGCTTCTTTTTCAATTTAGGTATATTCTTGGTGGGGGGTAATTTTTTAAAAATATTTCTGAAAAGTGATTGTTTTATAATGATAAGTTCATAATTGCCCATTTATTTCAGTGTTATGCTATAAAATGTGTTACATACATGCCTCATCATTATTCTAAACTTTTGTAATTAGAATGAAGATAAGGTATGTTTCGCTCTATAAGACACACCTGACCATAAGACTCACCTAGGTTTTGGAAAGGAAAGAAAAACAATATTATGAAATCTAAATATTAAATAAGAATATACAGAATAATGTTCAACAATGTAAAGAGGACATTAGTATTAAAAACTATCATCGCGGTTAGAAAATTAAGACACACAAATACATGCAGATAGAAACACAAGACACGCACATATGCAGACAGACACATGTAGAAAGAGAGACACACACATGCAAAGATATGTAGAAATACCCAGACACGCATGACACACACATATGCAGACACATGTAAAAAGAGACACACATATGCAGTGCACTGTACTGTATTTACTATACTTACTGCATCTCCCTTACATGCTTCTTCAAGCAGCTCAAGCAGCAGAAAAACTTGTCCCTTCTCTCTTTGCTTGGCTGTCAGAGGATGGGAATTTCCTGTGAGCACAGACACACAGTAGTACGCTAGATCACACTCTCTTTTGGGGATGATCAGAGTAAGCAGCCTGGAAAGTCAGCTTAAATGCTGTGTGTGTCCGTGCTGGCAAGAGATCCTGTCTTCTCTTTGCTTGGCTGTCAGTGCATAAACAGGGAAGGAAGCTGTGTTCATTTGGAGAAAATGGTATATCCTGCCAACGCGGACGTGTCTGCGCTACCAGAACTCCAGTCCTCTCTCTGATGAGTATTTGCCCCATAACACACAATTTTTAGGGGAAAAAGTACATCTTATCTGAAGTGAAAAATTAAGTCTTGTTCTCCTGGTCTGGTCTATGTTCTCCTGTGGTCAGTTAAATGTTTTGTTGCATCTGTTCAATATGTTAAAAAAAAGAAATATGAAAATCCTGCTTAAAATCAAGTGAGCTGCTCTCCCTCACTAGCTACCCTTGTAACGACTATCTCTGCTAGCTATATTGCCAGCCTGATACCACTATTTAACTTCTCTGCTGATTTACTAAAAACCAAACACTCCAGATTACTTTTTAACAGGTAAACACCATATAACAGTGGTGGAGCCTAAAGACTGGCTGGTCATGTGCCAAACACAACATTTCGGTAGACAAAATGCAATGTACCCCATGCCAAGTAAAGCATTTGTTTATAAGACTCTGGCAGCAGGTTGGGAAGGCAGTAAATGTAGGGAAGAAGGGGGCATCTCATTGTGTTCACTATAAGGTTGGAATCTTACTTTTTTAGTTTGTTTTCCTTTACTTAAACCTGGGGGCTTTAGGCTTAATTTATCTACTGATGGACCACAATCAGTTTGCTCATCTCTAATCAATTCATTTGCTCTATCACCACTTTGAAAAAATGAGAATTCCAGTACAGAGAAGATTCATCTAAATGTTTAGACAGGAGTTAGTGGTGTATATAGTGAAAGGGGAGTTTAGCATTTCCTTTTTAGTCAGTTATTATTCAGAATGGTGCCATTTGTCCTTTATTCCTGTTCCAAAAGTTCACAGAAATCCTTTCTGTCATCAGCTGATGATTCATTCTGTAACTATGCACAAAGAATAACTTAAAAGTATCTTAGATTTGTATTACTTTGCCCTTAGGGTCATTTTAGGTGAGGTGGTCTGCTACCATTAGTAATGCTTGGCAAGTTAGAGTTGATGTAGCCTGGGGAACCAAAATGTATAGCAGACATACATAAACTTATCAGATTGGCTCCAATGTATTTGTCTATTCTGGAAAATACATTTCAACATGTTTTAGAAGCTACAGTATCTTGCTAGGTAATTGGACGCATCTTCGTTTCATCTTTAAAGCCAGACTTATTGCATGTGGTTTTCCTAGTTGCAGCCAAGTCAAAAAAGGTCCTCAGAGTTAAAGTTAAATCTGTGTATATTTTGCCTTTTCTGATTTTTCACTTTATGAACAAGTTCATGTGTTTTTTCTTAAATAAAACTTTACCACTTCCAATATATACCTTATTGTAGACTAGTAACACCATTACTCTGTGTTCATTAGGAAGGTCATTGATCATGGAAGGGGCTAGCAAGGAACTGAGCTATAGGAAGCCTGAGATGAGGTGGGCCAAGGACAGCAATATTGGGGAGGATTAAGCAAAATGATGTTTGTCCATCAGCAACAAACTGAGCTGACTTGTTTCCATTTATAATTCACATTGTGAGAACCTTATTCTTTGCAAATCAAAGTAAGTGATTCAAGTATCCACAAAAAGTCTGGAGGTCTAAACTCCAGGCTTACCAATTTCCTTACCTAAGCAAG
>CM070033.1:140733723-140763934 GCA_036250615.1 Ptychadena robeensis
ACGGAGGGCCACCCCTAAAGGCCGCTGCAATATCTGGTAATTCTAGTATAACAGAAACGTGCCTATATGAGTAGATAGGTAGTCTGTAAAGAGGTGGCTCTCCCAAAGCTTCCAGGTGCCCAGCAGCAAAGTGATTCAAGTAGATGAGATACATCCCTGCCTGCCACTATTGCAGGGAGCATGGGAAGCCTCCTAAACTTTACATTATGCAGCTTTTCCATTTAATGAAATCCTGAGCTACACTATGTCCCCTATTCCAGCTCAAGCTTGATATCAGAAACGTTTTGGTGGGAAAGAGGCAGAAGAAAGAAAGAGTTTCCATTCAATTTCAAGAGTTATATAAGAACTTGTTGGGCAATATCAACCTTTGCCGATACATGTGAAGGCTGCCATTACCATCCTCTCATTGTTTCCTTTTTTTATCATTGTTTGACAGGTACAAAAATTGGGAGTTGTGACTTTTCTGATCAGCATTTTCATTCCAGCATAGCCAGATACAGATAGTTGTCAGAAAGAGGTTAGCAGTAGCTGCCTACACATTTCTCCAGGCACAGGTTTTCTTTAACCACTTCCTCCTACAATATCTGCAGCAGCCACCACTTGTTCAGGCTGTTGTCTGTGTGGCAGATGATTCACCATCCATAATTATGGCGAAAGTTGCTTGCTGAAATATGGACTAAGGATGTGGGTGCTTCAAGAGCTTAGAGTGTGAATTATTATGCATAGGACCAATATTAACCAATGTCTCATTTCCCTTGGACATTCAGATTTGCATTTTTCCTATCAACACATACCACAAACCTTCGCCCATACTGTTGTGTTGCCTAAGGTCTGCTTTAATATTTACAACTAGCAAATAAAAAATGTAGCATAAATACGCCCACACATTGAGATTCAATTTGTAGTTAAGTGCCTGTGAAATATTTATAGCATTTTCTTCTGAGAGACATATCCATATTCTTGAGAGTGAAACTTGGAATTTTTATTGTGTAGGCATTTAAACAGCAAGAGAGACATATACATATTCTTGAGAGTGAAACTTGCTATTTTTATTGTGCAGGCATTTAAACAGCAAGATGCTAATAAATGATCTCTTACTACAATTTGCTTAAGCAAATGCTTTTTAGCAAATAGTGGAATATTTTCTTTAGACAGCTTTGTTTAAGGACCTAGCCTCCCAATGTACAAATAACATTTCCTAATTAGTCCAACTCTTCATTCATCCAGCTTTCATACTCTGATCAGACAACTGATACTAGCTAAAACTGTCCCAATTAAAAGATAATCTCCATGTATGTATAGAGAAATAAAGAGAGGATTCTATTAGATTGTAAGACCGATCGGGCAGGGTTCTCCTATGGATCATTGTATTTTTTTTCCATGAAGAATGATCTACATAATTTTTTGAAAAAAAAAGAAAAATCAACATTTATTCACCTATAGCAGTGGTTCTCAGCCTTTCTTGATTCCCTACCCCAGAAGTGATGTCTTGAAGTTTCCATTCTGTGGTCCAAATACCAGAACAGGCACTCTGTGATGTCACTTCCGGCATGATCAGATAAGTGTATGTCCCCTCCCTCCTATTGCCTTGTGCAAATTATGTGTGGGAAGTTAGGAGGGGAGAGTAACACCAGAGGTTAGGATGGAGGGGGCATTACTCTTCCTCCTTACTTTTGCTACCCGAGGGGGACCCGACCCACAGGTTGAGAACCACTGAACTATAGTCATGTTATTACATTCAAGAATACCATACTAACTCAACATACCCTGAAATGCTGTCAGGTCCCTTGGTGTTTCAGCTTTTTTGGGATCTTATTTGAGTACAATTCTTTTTGGGGTTCCTGCTTTGCTTTGGGAAGGATTTATCTGCTGCAATCTATAGCCAATAGTTTTTTTTTTACTTTCTTTTACATCTATAACTGTCTGGCCACTACGGTATTTAAAGTGATCTTATTAAGAATTGTAACTTAAGCTAGCAGTACACAGTCAACTTTTGGACAATTGATCTCAGATTTGATTGTGTTGTGCGATTTAAATAACAATTGGCAGTCTAACATCGATCTCACCACCACGCGTGTGTGTGATCGATTTAATCATGATTGATTCCACAATCGTACTATGGATCAAAATACCTAGAAAACCCATCAGATACTTGTACAATTGACAAAAAATTACCAACATGTCCGATCCCATCCGTCCCGGCCACCTTTAGGCTTTTCAGAAACAATGCTTACTAGTGAGTCTGTTATAACAAGACATTTTCAATAGTATATTTAACATACCAAAAGGGAGCAACTAAGAGAAGTTCATTGTTAGGGTTTACAGAACCGTTAACCACATAGAGTTTAATGCTTCCAATGGTAGATTTAAAAGACCAAAGGGAAGAAAATAGAAAATGTTCGTTATTTGGGTTTCAATCTACTTTAACCACAAACTGTTTTCAGAATACAATATTTTTTAGCAATAGTAATCCTGTAATTGTTCATATGACTGAGGTTTCCAGACAGTTAACAACTTAACATGGCTAGTTTTCATAGTTTCAGGAGACTTTAGCAATTTTCTCGTTGCCAGCTTGTACTTGCGGTACAGCTGTAGACAACACAGTCCTTTGTAAATCTGTTAGCCTCATACTGATTAGTGATTGAACCTATATTTAGAACTTCAAAGACTAGTAATGAAGAGCAAAACACTTACGGCTCAAGGAGAGAAAAAAAGAGCAAGAAAGAGAAGGCCATGGGGCAAATGAGACCCCAAGGGATAATAAACAGTTTTAATTAACTAGCTTCAAATTTGCAATTCACAGACGGCTATCCTTTTCTTTCCACAAGAGCATTGCTTTTAACTTAAATCGTTACAGAAGTGATAAACCTCACATTCATCTTGTTTTATTTATATAAAGGAATTATTAACAGCATCTATAATTATATACTTAATCTCTGGGTGTTTAGCCGTTCCGAATATTTGCAAGGCTTTATTCTTGTGCAGACTTAACCACCAGTCAGCGGAGATGGATAAATGTAGCCAGAGCTAAGTGGCAAAATCAGTGCCCACTTGTTGGCCATATTCAGGGACTTTACTAAACTTCACTTATCCAAAGATGTTCTTATATATCACAAGATCTATAGAGGTGGTTATGAACCTGGAATCCTAATTGAGAGACATTCCTGTGAAGGCCTTCACACCGTTTGTATTATGCCTCCTTAGGAAATCAAGACCTATGTGTGTGGTATCTCCACTGCCTTACTTTCCTTGGGTTGTATGCCAAAGTCTGCATTTTGCACATGCCTAATCAGACCCAAAGTTTACGAACGGTAAAACAGCAATATTTTAAGTGACTTCTAGTCCGAAGGGTTTATCAGTTTCCCCAATGTTTTTTGTATATGTTTTTAGAGGAAAATTATGGAAATTACAGCAAAACTTATTGACGGTCCAAGCAATATCATCTTCTCAGTAGCTTCATCAATTGGTAGTGTGTTCGAGTTACCATCTCCTTTACTAGGGGCATAGTAGAAGAGAAAACCACAGCTGTGATTCTGTTTGTTGGTGATTGAAAATTACTGATATATAAGCAGATATGCATGTTTGAGGCCTTTATCCAAGGAGAGAAAGCATGCCAGACAGTCAGATTCCTGATCTTCTTATAGAAGGTGTGTGCTGGGCAATAAGTGTAGCCAACAGGACATGTGACAAATTGACAACGCAGGAGAACAATTTGGAGACAGGGACTGAATATTGTCATCATATAAGGGAGTGCCTGGACTAGAACCTTAATGACAGGATCACCAGGTATTATTGAAAGCTGCAGTTTAAAAAGACTGCAAATAACCTCTTGGAATGTCATTACCATTTTAAAGATTATAAGAGATTTAGAGGTTTGGGTTTACACGTAATTTGATGATGCATTTAAGACAAATATGCTCCATTCAGACAGATCCCATTTAATGCATACATCTAAGTGGGCTTCATATACCATCACTGAGCTCTTCATTATTTTTTTTAATTTGCTTTGTAAAATCACAGGTAAAAATAAATGTACCTGTCTTTTTTTCAGCCGCTGTTTCCAAAGAAGCACTATGAATGTTTAACCAGCTGTGAGTTTCTCAAATCCATCTTGTCGGCAAAGCAAGGTGAATGCCCCGCGCCGGAAAAAGCCAGCGGATTTGCAGCGGCCTGTGTTGAAAGTTGTGATGCCGATAATGAATGCTCTGGGGTAAAGAAGTGCTGTTCGAATGGATGTGGACACACATGCCAAGTACCTAAAAACTTGTACAAAGGTAGGAAGTATTCAATATTTAAAGAAAAGTTGACATAGGAATGGCAAGTTCTCATAGAAAAGTTCTACTGCTAGAGAAATCATGTAGAAGCACATGATCAGTTTTGGTCAGGTGGTCACTTATTATTTATCTGATTGGCTAGACCAACAAATAAGCAAATTGTAAAATGATAAATCTAAGATCACTCCCCATCTGCAGCTACTGCATATAACCCTATTACATAATGATCTGCAGTGCCTGTATGCAACTTATCTATACTATTTAGGTGCTTACATGTCCAAACCATACCTGTTGTGTACAGGAGTGACTTTCCTGGCTAAATGATGATTTCAATGAATCCTTGATATTTCCCGGGATTTTGAAATTGGAGAAAATTAGGAGGGAGAGGGCATTACTCTCCCTTCTAAGTTTCCACCCTGCTTGTGTAGAAGATGTGCAGAGAAACATCCCCTCCCTCCTAAGTTAGTTAATAGGAGGGAGTGGAGGTAAACCTCCTGACACCGGAAGTCACATGACTTCCTGCATTTGGAATGCAGAAGTGGCATGCCTCCTCGGGTCTTCTGCTCTCCAACTGTCAGAAGTGACGACACTTCCTGTAATTTCTCCCTTTTTCGACAAGGGATGTTTGGTCCACACATGTTCTTTCTTGATAAACATGCTGCTTTTCAGATGTCAGACATCATGGCCTGCAAATATCATCTAGATATCACTATCTTAGTATTTCATATGAGTGTGATATGGTGAACCCCAATTAAATTCCATTTGAAATTTCCATACTTTTTAGTAGGCTTTAACAGGAAAGAGTAGCAAATATCATACCATGCTTTATACAAACAATGTACGACTCCTATTAAATATGGCCTTTTAAAAATCATAAACCATTTATTTAAAACTATTTTAATCATTGTATTAGACATAGAATTGGTTGTAACTAATAGCACATGTTTTATGACAGCTGTCATTCATAACTAACATCACACAACTTTTGGAAATGGGTCTATATGGTAACTATTATCAAATTATTAATTTAGCATTTCAAAAGGAGTTTTTGAAGGTATACATTAATAAACCACAGTACCAGTTTAAGAATGTTTGTGTGGGACCCCATCCAAAATATTGACATATGTTGTAATAGATTAAAGGTTTCAAGGTTTGTAAGTTGTTCCCTTATGGGGAAAATACTACCATATATTTTATTTGTTTATTGTACTGAATCTTTTTGTGAGAAGAAATTTTAAAGAAATTTGTGAGTTTTCGTGACACTCCTTGTTTTATAACTGAAATCATTAAAGAAGCAAGCTTTCGGAACTGTTTTGAAACATGAAGACTTACTTTTTCATTTAGTGGTTCTGGCAAAGAAATAAAGAACAGTTACATCTAATGTAGGAAATATGGCCACATAATTATTAATGAAAGGAAAGATATTGGGTTATGCCAATCTGTGAGGTCCCTACTGTGCATGCTAAGTAGTGATGAGCAGCATAAGCAATATTCGTATTCACAAAATATGTACGGAATTCATTTGTAAATTTAAGAATTTGTGATCTCAAGTCATTATTACCCATTGCGCAAATCGACACTTGTACATGTGCATATTGTAAATGCAATGCATGGTACTTTCCAAGGATTACCTTCATTGCCCAAATCGGCACTTGTACATGCACATATTGCAAATGCAATGCATGGTACTTTCCACAGATTACCAGTGATGGCCGAACTGTCCGCAAGGATGTTCGCCCATCTCCTCGCCGGCGAGCAGTGCGGGTGTTCGACCCGCTCCGTTCGCCAGCGAGAAGAGGATCTCTATTCTTCCCCCGGCAGGATCACAACCTGTGTGATCGTGCCGGAGGAAGAATCTTTTCACTAGAAGACCGGGCATAAAGCCGGTCTCCTAGTGAAAAAACCGAGTCGGAGCAGGAAGTGACGTCAGTGACGTCACATCCGGCTCACGGAACCAGGAACTATGCGTTCCAGTATGCGTTCCAGGGACCGGATGTGACGTCACTGATTCAAATTCCCCGCCTAGAGGTGGGGAATTTGAATCTGTCTGCGAACAGGCGGACGGCGGACTTCTTTAGAAGTCTGACCCGCCCGTTCGCGGACAGTCCTGGCCGATGTTCGGCCATCACTACAGATTACCTTCATTGCACAAATCGGCACTTGTACATGAGCATATTGCATGGTACTTTCAGGGAACTAATGTAAAAAATCTTGAATATTCGCAATTACGAAGATATAGTAGTATATATAAGACCTTCGCTAAATCTCTCAAAGTGCTGATATTCACAATTACAATTTGCGATTAGAATATTTTTTTATGGAAAAGCTGACACTTTTTATGTTTATTTAATGTATTTAAGGTGAAAACAACCTATCCAAATGCCACCAAGGCTCCAGGTTTTCCAATTCTAAATGAATTAATTGTTAAAGTTTATCAGATGTGCCTTCTATATAGGTTACAAAAGGCTGTAAGTTCTTAGGTATTGTTAGGTATAGTTCTTAGGTATATGTTATTACATTGCTATTTGGGCATCTTAACACAGGCTTAATTTTTTTGAGACTTCTGCTTTCTTAAACAGGTTCAGGCCTTTGATGGTAGCATTACTGTTCAAATAGCAACCAACCTCGTTGCCATGGGCTTTGCCCACCTCTGCTCTTTTGGTCTATCACCATGGATGGTGACTTCAGTAAGGGACAGCGATTTGAGAGAGTGGGTGGTCTGGACTACAGAAACTGGATGCTGTTTGCCCACTAGAGTTTCTTAAGCCTCAGGTCGTTTTACCAGACTGTGGACCCCAAAGGGAAGCAGCTGCAGTGTATGTTCTTCGAAAACAGAGTATACTTTGTATCATAAAGACATTTTTCCTAGATGCAGGAAATGTGACTGCACCATCAAGCTTATCCACTAAAGTTGCTCAGCAACTATCAGATCTTTTGTCACATTGACGAAAGATTTGGCTGTGTATGGCTAGCGTGAGTAAAAGGGAGTTAGAAAATCACTGAGTTTAGTGGTATTGACAAATCCGGAGATAACAGTCATTATGTTACTACTACCTCCCCAGCAAATGTTCAGTGAATAATCTGACATCAGTTCATTGTTCAGCTATTCACAGCAGGATCCCTGCACTCAATGACAGGCTCTTAAAACCCAGATGCTTTTTACCTGGAGGATAAGAGGCTAATTGTGCTCTCTTTATTACCCTTTCATTATCTGACGAAAGTGATACTAAAGACTAGTTGGACAATATAAAAGATACATTATTAAAGTCAAGCATGTCCAATTCTATAAATGTGCATTACCTTTAGGTGACTCCGTAACTAGTCATTATTCAGAATAGGGCTTGTCGTTCAGAACAGAAAAGCCATGTGTACATCTCACCCTTTCATTACATGATGAATTAAAGGAAATGCTTAACTTAACAGTACTAATGATATCTCCCACATCTGGCAGTGTATATTGCTCTAGCAGAAGCATGCTGACACGTCCCATCACTAATGAATTTGGGAGGCTAAAGGAAGCATTCTGATTTATTTCACAGGACCACCAATAAAGGGGATTTGATATTGACATGAGAATGAACCTAGATCAGTTTTCCTTTAGTTCTCAAATATTGAAATGCTGTTGCTTTGCATGGAACCGTGGTTTACAGTGTTGCCAGCTATCCCTGTTTTCGAGTGGGCTTGACTGAAAACAGGAATGGCCGCATTAGATATGGATCAGATAGATGTCCGTGAGCACGCATGGCGCTCGAATCAGCCATCCATATCTATGCCTGTGTTCCCAGCTTTAGTATACTCTAATGGTAACGTGTCAAAATAAATCTTTTGCTAAGCAGCATAGAGGGAGGGAAAAAGAAACTGTTTTTCATTCTCTGCTGCATTAGAAAACGCCTAAACATCGTGGCCCTCACGTTTTTGGAAACTCCCAATGCATTCTCTATTGGTGTGATAACTCGGCCATACTCATGTTGGGTCAATGTCAAAGTTTAAAACAGTTGGAGATGTAGTGAATGTAGTGAAAGTTTGTGCGAACAATATCGATTATTTTAGTATAAATACATTTTAAAGTCAAGTTGAAATGTCAGCTTGAAACAACAGCATGTGTCAGAGTAATTGTTTTGTAATGTTTCCACAACTCTTTGCATTTCCAGAAATTTTATTTGTGATATCATGTTCAGGGACTAGTCAGCTAGTCAAACAATTCTATATTAATAATGTAAAGATTACTAAATGTATCTTATAAAGCTTTTCTTCGGAAAAAGTCTGCAAAACTATTTATGGAGTAGCACATGATCAATTTGGTTTGTTTCTTGAGTTGATATGACCAAATTCCAAACAATTTAAATATACATTTCTACTGCCTGGGTCTCTGTTTTAGCCTCCATCTCCTGCACAACTTACTTATAACCAATCAGACCGTAGTTCATGGTCATGTGCTTATAAGGAGCATGATGATAGGAGGAGAGAGAAGATAGTTGGCTTAAGCTCATCACACACCTTTCAGTCTGTCTGTACAACTTCCTTTCTATCTGCCAACATCTTTATAGTGCAGGGGCCTCCTTGGTTGGAAACAAATTGATTGGGTAGTTTAGAAAGGTCTGCAGCCCCCTGTGCTGTTTCCCTCACACCTCATCTGAGTGTTTCTGTACAGTGGACAATAATTATAATACACAGCTAAAATTTGTTTGTAATACTTCACTTCTGTAAAGTGTAGCGAGCAGGCTGAGTCTGACATTATCATTACTAATATAAGTAACCATTTATGACTGCCACTGTATCTAGTAGGAGATATTTAAGATGATATTTTACTGCAAAAAAGATTTATAAATGTAAGCATTGTTACATTTTTTATAAAAACAATAGCAGTACACCTAATTGCATGATCAGAAGTAGTTGAATTTAGTTGTGTGTTGTTGTATGTTGTATAGACTTTATAGCTGTACATGTAAATTTTGGGAAGCTGTTAGATTCAATGTGTCCTGTTCCTATGATTAAATTCTAAATATTTTTTTAGAGAGCATTTCCTTTTCCTGTCCCAGCTACTGTGTTTTACTGCAACAATGTTGAAACTACGCAATTAAAAGATTAGACATAACAAATAGTCTGTCTGACATCACCCACCTGGCTGGCTCAGGTTGCCTTTTCTTCCCGAACATTTATGGAGACGTCATTTTACACATTCCTCTCTGGTTACTTATCTTTATGATTTTTTTTGTGTTTACCCTGCTTTAACATTTATTAGTAGATGTCATATTGCCATTAAAAAGATATATTTGCAAATGATTGTACTGATCAAACTATGTAAGTACAAAACAGTCTCTCGGACTATACACTTTGGTATTCCTGAAGAGAAAGGCAACACGTCTCACTATCAGCTCCTCAGATCATTTGAGGGTCGTCTAACTTTTTTTTTAGTAGGTTTGTGAATAAGGAGTGAGTGTCAATATTTTACACACACAAAAATCTAAATAAAAAAGCTTTAAAAGCTTCATTAGTTTACTGATCCTGTTGATTGGGACATCCATAGCTCCTGCTAGGAAAAAAAAGTAATATAGAAGTCCACATAACAGAATAAAAAAAGACAGAATAAACAAAAACTTGCTATAGAAGAGCAGCCAATGTCTCTAGACATCTACAATTTGTAAATATCCCTGATCTACAAGATACAAATATAATTGTACAGATACAAGATGCTACAAATCTAAAGTACATATTTAATAAATAGCATTTAATCTATTGAAAATGTGGTGTAGTGAATGGCACCCTTTACTCCACCAAAACCTAAGGCAGGGGTGTCTAACTCCACCCTGGCTGTCAAATATGGCCTGGTGTGTTATTATATTTGGCCCCCAAGATTGTTTTTTACATTTTATTTAAGGAATTAATGCAAAAGACGTGTCTTGTATTTGACGTTTGATGTCACATGTGTATAGTTTAGTTCCAGATTCAGTGTTCATGCAAAATTTAGGTTTGCTTCCATATGAAAAGGTTCATCTTTATATCTGATGAGAAGAAATAACTTCCTCTTCAATTATTGACATTTTTTTCAATAAATATCAAGGCTAGCCTGTGACTTTGTTTTTAATTATGTCCCATTGTAAGTTTGACACCCCCAGCCCTAAGGAAAATTTTGTCTACCTCAATGAAATATAGGACACGTCAAACAGGGCAGACATAAGAAAAACATTGATTCAACCAATCCATGACCTAAGCCCCCCATACACTTTTAGATCACTTCATGCAATTTTCTTTAGATGTACGAACAACTATGTAGTACAGTGACCTCCCTGATAGAATACATAGTGATTGGAAGGTTTAGAACAGTCCTCATATAACATGGTTTTGATTGTTCTGAAATTGTATAGTAAGATTGTAAGGTGTATGGGGGCCCTAACACATTAAAATTATGTAGTAAGCATCCCTTGTAACATTTTTAGTACAGTTTTTTCTTATTTTTTTGTGTTTAGCTTATCATATAATAATCTTCCTTGTAGTACTATGTAATATGAAGTATATGACTTACATTATTCGCGCTCTCCTTACATTTGGCACTATAGAGTTACATAACATAGCTGGGACACATCTGGTTGAGAAGGCCACTTCTGTTTCTGCTGTAACACACTTGCACTTGTTACATTTTTTGTGATCTTTGAATCCATATGTTGACAATTACACTCGGCAGAGTAAGGCTGGATGAGTTTCAATCAACTGAGTCCAATGGACTTTAATGCAAAGCAGATGGGGCATTTTTGCATGCAAATTGCAGAATTATTGCATCGTAATTAAGGATGGCGTTTAAAGTGAACAAATTCAATCTGACATAGTTCATGATGCGCATCACATGGAGTAAGGGTGGAAGGCTACATGCGTACAGGCAACATATGTAATGTTTACTCAAATAACAGATGTTTACCAGGAAAATCATAACTTTGTCATTACTGTATATACTACAAGGAAAATAGATGCCGCATTTACATTAAAAGGTATTACCGGTTCTGGAATAAATATGTTCTTAAATTTGTTTCTATACAAATACGTGTATGTAGTTTTCAACTACATTCCTGCATCAACCTTAATATACAAAAATGGCTATCACTAGTGATACAAAAGTTTTTCTGAAAATACTGGTTGCTTGGCAGTCACTTTGATCCGGGGACAATAATATTCTATCATTACCTACAACAAGCATGCAGAAAATAAAGATGGAACTTAATATTTAATCTTAACCATAGGATGAGCATGGATTCCAAGCTACTAACAAATTCAGCAATGACAAAATTTACAATACTTCCCAACGTATATGTTTGGCTGTGAAGGTGCTGCAAGTTATCAACACTGGCACAGCCCTCAAACTATAGATTATTCTCTAGAGGTCATCCTTGACATTTCAGTGGACACATCTTAAAGCTGGCCATACACCTGAAGGATTCTCTGTCAGATTTCCTTCAGATCAGATCAGATCTACCAACAACCATGTAGTATAGTGTCCTCCCTGATACAATACATAGTGATTGAAAGGTGTAGAAAGGTCCTCATATTACATGGTTGTTGGTAGATCTGATCTGATCTGAAGGAAATCTGACAGAGAATCCTGCAGGTGTATGGCCAGCTTAAGACCAAAACATGGAGGAGAGAAGAATCATGGAAGTGAATCTCTCTGCATAAGACTCCTAGATTAAGAGCCCTTTAACACTATACATGCTGTGGTGCATTATTTTGTTGGTAACTACTGCGCTAGTCCAAACATTGTCGCATCCGTTAACTGTTTGACATTGTGCTTGCATCTCCCATACAAGTTTATGAGAGATACTTGCAAAACTGGGTAAAGCAGGATGTTTACGGTTACACGTAATATTTTAAAATGCAAAATGGAGGGCCTGTATGAAAGGAACATAGGTTTCCATAGGAACTTTAAAGCTAGCCTCGCTGCTAGTGTGACTAGAGTGAAAGGGCCCTTAGGGTGTCAAACTCAAACAAAGAATGGGCCATAATTAATAACTTAGACAAAGTCAAGGACCAACTTTGATATTTATTTTCAATAAATATTAAAGTTGTCTAAACTTTTTCCTTCAAAGTTGTCTAAACTTTTTCCTTCTCATCAGATATAATGATGAACCTTTCCATATGAAAAACAAGCTTTTAGGCAAAGTTTTAGTTAGACAGTGAATCTGGAACAAGCAAAATGTACTACTATAACACATGTGACATCAAATCTCAAAAAAGACACTTCTGTGCCAGTCACTTCTTAAATAAAATAGAAAAAACAATCTCATGGGCAAAATATAATTACACTGTGGGCCAGATTTGGCCCCCGGGCTGAAGAGTGACACCACTTTCTTAAACTTTAGCAAAGATTTTCCTTTTGCAGTGGAACTGAAGATCAATTGTAAGGATTAATAACATTTTCCCTGCAGTTTCCAGCTTTGAAAACACTAAGAAGGAACATGTTGTTGATTAAATGTAAAATCTGGTGTAAAAGTATTTAAACTGAGAACAAAAAGCAATGTTTTATATTCTCTTTCAAATTCAGCATTAAATTAAATATTGCCAGCTTAACTTAGAGTTTGGAGTATTTGAAAGTCATTAAAAGAATAAGTATGAGATAGACTTTTGTGCAAAATGTAATACCTTTACTTGATGATCTGCTTTGATGTATTATTATTTTTAATGGTTTTAAATAAAGTAAAGAAAAACCTATTAAACAAATTGATATCAGGCATAAAACTTGGAAGGAGACCATTCCGTCTTTGCATTTGACATTGGCATGTCCGAGTGCACGAAGGTTACAAGTTTAATTTTCTGCTGTGTTACAGGTGTTCCTTTGAAGCCAAGAAAGGAACTCAGCTTTAGTGAACTCCAGCATGGAAATCTTGAGATTAAATGGTCTTCAAAATTCAACATTTCTGTTGAGCCAGTGATCTATGTGGTGCAGAAAAGATGGAATTATGGGATACATCCCAGTGAAGATGACGCCACACCATGGCAAACTGTTGCACAGGTTTGTATAAGTTTCATAGAGTTTTTTTTTTTACGTGAAATTTAATAACCATTAATTATTTTTGTACATTGTTTTATTGACTAAATAAAAAGTGAGTTATGTGGCAAATAGGTTTACTATTACATAGTCTTATCTTATTTAGACTATTAGTTAATAATTAACTATAATTATACTTATTATATTTATTATATTATTATACTATACTAATGATATTATTATTGCAACCAATAGGATGTCTATGTGCATTTTAAGGAATGGGCTGTGAATAACAGGAATTTGGATGGTCTTTATTTACAGAGCTGCTATTTTATATGAAACAGTCTAATAATAAAACCAGTGTATACAACCCAAGATACATATATTATACATGTTGCTATATATACATAATATAAAAATACACATATTATAAAATTTTAAACAAGTGTTGATTTATTCGCCATGTCACTTATCCTGATTTTGATAACACAATTTTAACTAAAAAGTAATGTAATTATATTCTTTACTGAACGCAAAATAGGGGCTTTTTTTAGCACTCTAGTTTAATTTATTCATTATGTGAAATGGTACATCTGGCACTGTACTTTACCAGAACCATTTTCCATCCTGAGTAGAAAATTGCTTATACTTTACAGATAGTTTAAAATGGTGCCAAGGTAAACCTAGAAAGGGGAGTAAAATCTTGTGGTTGATGGCTAGTCTATGAAGTGGGAGTTTTTGGCCAACTGTCAATACTAACTTTGTGTGGCCGTGCAAAAACAGAGATCTTTTTTTCAATAAATTGGATGGTAAGTATGAGGTTAAGTGATTAAACTGCTGCTTATGACAGGTCACAAGTAGTTAAAGCTAAACTGGACCTAAAGGGCCACATTTACCAAAGTGTGGAGTGATCTGAAGTTTAAACATCCAATTCTGGGAAGACAAAGATCTGATTTATTTAAATTCTCTTATGCTAGGCATACACATGCCGATAGCGGCCGATTTTTAATCTGACCGACGGGCGTGCGCGCTCTCGCCGTCGGTCAGGTTAAAAATCGGCCGCTAATCGGCATGTGCCCACAGGGGGCGACTGATCCCTGTCGCCCCACAGCTCGGCCGGCCAGAGAACGGACATGTCCGATAATCTCTGGCCGGCGCGAGCCGATGGAAGCCGATGCCATAAGCTGCAATGAAGACGGCCGGCACACAAAGGGTGCCCGGCCGATTGAAGGGGCCCCATAATGCAACGGGGTGCTAACGTGATGACGTCATCACATTAGCATCTCGGCACACATCGGACCTGCTCGGTATGTGTATGCCCAGCATTAGACTTGGGCGTTTGAAGTGCAATGAACACACACCCAATTACACATGTAACTTGGACTGTCAGTGATGAATGTGGCTTCTCTCAGAACTATTGACTCATTGCTGAACTACCACATAATAATCACATTGTGGATTGGCCAATCTATTGAAATCTATATGTTTTACCTGCATTTCTTGGCCTAATCTGTTAAGCTGAATTGACTTGCAGAAAAATAAAGAACCCAAGTATTTCTGCCAGAAGATTTAGGTTGGCTGTCATTTAGCCAGATTTGGATAGTTAAGCAGGGAACACATGGCTTGGTTAGGAGCCGCTTGAGGTTCCCTTTAGCAGCGCGATGACATCATCACGCTGCTGCCACATACTGAGCTGATGCTTTGCATGGAGACCCTCCGATCTCCATGCAATGAAATGGACATCGACCATGGTTTATGATCATGTCCGATATCCCTGTTTTCGAACAAGATTGATTGGTCCCGATTGAAAACAGGGATGGGTGCATTAGATATGGGCCAGATAGATGGCCGTAAGCATGCACGGTGCTCGAAGTTGCCATTGATCTGGCCCATATCTATATGTGTGTTTCCAGCTTTAGTGGACTTGCATAAACATTAACCTTAATCAATGGAGTCCAGACAGTGTATTTCTGTTACATTAATAATCTGCGTATTTGGATTATCACGTTAACTTTTTATGATGTCATATTGGCTGCAAATTTTAGCCTGTTAATTTTACGTTGTGGCTCGTTTTATTAAGAATAAAGCCCCCCATAGACGTCACCACGCTGTGAGGAGTCTGCTTAAAGCCGGCCATAGATCGAGACGTCTATGGCCGGCTTTAGGGAGATTCTCGTAACATCTCGCTAAAAAATTATATCAATTTTGTAATGAGCACCTGATCATCATCATATGCATAACACACATTGACATGGGTCCTTATAAATGCATTGACATGTTCATTTTCCATGCCCTCAGTCCTTGACCTAACCATAGCATTAGTGCAATATAGCCTCATGCCATAGGTAGTTCTAGGTGAATCATAATATGAAAGGGATAAGGCATCTCTGTAATAGGAAACTTGCTCATTATACACTAAAAAATACATTTGTATTGAGTGTATATAAAATATTTGCTCTTGAATGTTCTGATCCATTACATACTAAGCAAAGTAAACAGTTATAAGTTTCAGGAGATGTCCATTGCTACATTAGCATAAAACAATCTTTTTTTTCTTCCATGTTATAGTTCTCAGGTTTTGCCAAAGCTTTGATATTCACCTACCATGTAGTCCTTTGGCTATAGTAGATCTGGTCATTAGTTACTATTGATTTGTACAGATAGGGCTCAGTGAACAAAATGACTAAGATTAAGACTTGCAATTTGCATTTGCAAATTTTTGCTTAAGATCATTTGGACCCTGAAAATGTCAGAGATAATTTTTTTTCTCTGCCTAATGAATTCATAAATGGTTAATAATAGTTTAATAACATGAGAGAGGTAGAGATGCAAAGAGAGACCAAATAGAGAATTGCAAGGACCTCACAGTGGTGGAATAGAAATGACCTGGAATGGTGTATAACCTACTTACATCTATTTAATCAAACAGATACATTAAACTAATGGAGTCCTCACTCAGTCTTTGTTATAAATCCATTGATTCTTAGCCCTATCCTAGATGGCCAAATAAAACACATTTGCAGAAGTAATGCTTGGAAGGAGAGACTGAAATAATAAATGGAAGCCATTCTAATAATACTGCTTAGTGTTATACATAGTTAACGATCAATTATGTGGTGAGGAAAACTATATAAATGAATATAGAGCTACACAAAAGAGTATTTGAGCCTGTTAAGGAGGTTATGAATATACATTATTATACACTGTTTTTATGCAACAATTTTAAGGAAAAAAGTTATATTTTATTGATGTTGGACAAAGCAAACTGCAGCTGTTTCACTAATATGGGAGTGTTGAACCTTATAAACCTTAAGAAAATGCACAACTCTGAGCAAAGCTCTTTAATTATGTATATATAGTAAATCTTCATTCTGACCATCATAACAGGCCCCAAGACACTGCGTTATATTGTTAATTGTATAGTGAGATCTGTGACATGATTTATGATTGGTTGTTATGAGCTAGTACATTCTGCTGATATACTTTGCATTAAGCTGCCTACACATGGTCTATTATTTGCCAAAGTTACACTTGCTTGACATTGTTTTACAATAAAGAAGTTCATGACCAAAAGACCAGCATATTATGAGCAAAACTAAATTTGGAAATACTTGGTATTCCTTGTAAAGTTTTTCCAACATGTGGGTATATTCTTTGTGCTGATGAGTGATGATTGCATGTTCCATGTAAAAAGGAAATCGACCCTTCACTATTCATATCCAAGAACGACAAATGATTTAGTGGGTCAAGATTGTCATTTGCTATAAGAGAGATCAGCATTCAAATGACCAGTAGCTTTATTGTAGATAATAGAAAAGTTAGAAAAGTCAAGTAATATCTGGCGATAGGATTAAAAGAATAATGAATCAAAGCCATGCTGCTTTTTAAGAGTATTGAAAAAAAAGTTCACTGAAAATTTTGAAGGTTAGTGAATTCTTGATGGCTGGTACAAAGGTGTTCTCTATAAAAGGCAGTAGAAGCATAAGTGAGAAGTATTGATTGGTGATGAAGAAAGATAGCTTTGAGAAGAGCAAAGGTTCTGGATGGTTATAAGTAGGGAGGAAAAGTAAGTTCTGACAAAGAAAGGTACACGGTGAGTATATTTATTTTATGTCGGTTGAGCTGCAGTAAACATTACAGTTTGAAAAGATGATCAATGTGGATCACACAAAAGGTTGTTATAGTGTATCAGACTATCCATATAGCAATACTTTAACATTAGTTAGTTCATTATCTTATATCTCTTGAACATCTTTAAGGTTTAACATTGAGCTGGTCAATTAAAATATGTATTTGTACTGTTATATAGTTCAACAAACTATCTATATCAATGATTAGTTATATTGTAGGATAAACAAGAATTTGTTAAATTTAAGATAGACCACATGAGCTTGTGGACAGCTTCTTGCAAAATATATCAGTAACAAAGAGATACCATTCGGCAGAATCAGTCACCATCCTAATGACTAGTGATGAGCGACTAGGCAATATTCGAATTCGCGTAATGTCGCGAATATCCGCCATAATATTCTATTCCATATGCGTAATCTCGAATATCCGCACTTACGACATGAATTGGGATCTAAAAATCCGTCATTTCCGTTTTAAAAAATCGCATTGCGATTATATAATTGCGATCCCATTCATTGCAATGGACCGCGATTATAAAATTGCGATTATAACATCGCAATAAATCGCGAAAAATCACGATCGCGTCGGGTATCCGGTGATATATTTGCGAATATTCACCAAATGGCGAAATAGCGATATTCGAGCTTAATATTCGAAAATCAAATATTCGAGCTCAACACTACTAATGACTATATTGCTGTATTAGAAACAGTGACTCTGAAGCTGGACATTCCCTACTAAGATATCTAACAAGATATAGTTAGTTATACCAACAAGGAGCTGGTATATTAATCTGATGTTAATATTTTTTATCTAATATGTGTTTGTAATTTCTTGACCAGACTACAGATGAAAGAATACAACTTCCTGATGTGCGACCGAGCAGGTGGTACCAGTTTAGGGTGGCTGCTGTAAATGTGCATGGAACACGAGGCTTTACAGCTCCCAGCAAACATTTCCGTTCATCTAAAGGTTAGTAGTTCCTTTGAAGTCACAGCACTGCAACACTATATAGATGAAGCTGTTTCTGAAAGATGCACATTTCTGCTAAATTTAAAGACACTACCTACGTAAAACAGTATGCCTTGTATGTCTATATCTGTCAGTCAGAAATGGGCAACACAATAAATCCTATACACAATAGAACAAAAGAAACAATTACTTGACATTGACTGCACCTACACAGTTGTGGGAAGGTTTTTCCTCTATGGTAATGTATACTTGTCAGAGTAAATGAGTAAACTTAAACCATAGATAGGTTAAGTAGTGTTTATAGAATGTATGTAACATGGGGCCATGCCAGCTAATGGGACAGGGGGTGGGAAGGGATTTGGTGATACCACCATTCTTACAGGCATTGGCAACAGGACCTGCAATCAATAATATATGGTGAGCCTTATATAGCTACATGCAATTCATTAAAACTTGCGACCACAGTGACTGCCAAATGCAAGTCTCTATGTATGTGCAAATGCAACTTGAGATGCAAGGAAAGCTAAAACTGTAAAAAGGAATGCCACCCTTTCACAATCCTAATGACTTATCACTGCAACACAAGTTTTGCAACATTTACATGGCTTCATTCCCACAAAGCCAGGACTCTTTCCGACTGAGGCTGAACACAAATGCATCAACATTGCATTAGGATGCGTTGCCATTAGGCAAAACATCAAGCCACATTGAAAAGATAAACTGGAGGTCCAGTGACCATTGATTGAATGCTTTACAAGCCAAAGTGACTTTGGCATTTGACACCCATGCTATTATTATCCTTTATTTATATAGCACTGACTTATTATGCAGTACTTTACAGATTATATACAGTCATATGACTGTTTCTCATAGGAGCTTACAATCTAATGTCCCTACCATAGCCATGTACATAACATAGCCACAGTGTAAAGACCCCCATACACGTTTAAATTTTCCTATGATTGATGTAAGATTCGATTGAAATTAATGAACAATGTTGGTTCAATCGATTGAACTGCGATTGCAATACCCTCGATATGGAGAAACTGATAAACAGGATGTATAAGTATGCTTATTATTTAAATTAGACCAAGATCGGTCAGGTGCAACAAAATAATGTTCAATATACAGTCAATGTATCGATCAAATTTTTCCTACATATCCGTTCACTTTTTGATACATTTTTGGGCCAATTTGGAATGGGTGGGTGGAATCATGTCCACAGGCATCCATTTCTAGTTGATCATGTGTAACTCACATAGGAGAATCTTTTTGGGGTAAGCCAATAACCTATCAGCATGTCTGAGAGGAAACCCACACAGACACAGGGAGAACATGGAAACTCCTTGCAGATAGTGCCAACACCAAGATTCAAACCTAGGACACTAGCACTTCATGACCAGAATTCTAACCCACTGAGCCACCATGCTGTCGCCCTTGCTAGAAGAAACAACAGACACAGCAACAAAAATAATCTAAAAGACACTTATCTCTTTTCCATATCAGCCAGAATATAATGTTCATAGGAATTTGGCTCTATAATGCTTCCTACACATACACATTTTTGATTGCAATAAGTATTTTACTGGATATCTTTAATTACTTCATTATTATTAATTAAAGAAAGAAAAAGAAATATATGAGTTGCAAAACTGTCTCATGATATGAGCATGCAGTGCATGAGTTCAAAACCCTAGTCTACCAGCCTCAACTTTATGTTGGCATTTATACTGAGAAGGCACATTTTTCACTGATGAATTCCACAGTCCCCGTCTATTCTTCTCAGCTTATAGTCTGTTTAAGTACAAGTGACAGTTCATCATCAACAACTTGTATTTCGAGTTCAAAATGTTTGCGTAGTAGAATTGTCTCTTAAAGAACAAGGAAAACACAGAAAGATTGACGTCATACTATACATATAGATCTCAGTGAAATAAAAATAGATATTCTATTTTTTAGTCATAAGCACTCCCAGTGTCCCTTTTTCCCTTATGTGACATGACCTTACACCCATATTGCTGTTAGCCATTTTAAGTATATTTAAAGTGTATGTAGATGTTTAGGGTGTAATGTAGACAATCAAAGCCCCCAGTGGGAAGATTTATATGTTTATTTGGTGTTTACCCATGATTGTCACAGATACAACATTGTGAAATCCATTTAAAATTGGCAACATAGCTAGAAATAGTTAAAAAATCTTATGAAATCTCACCATGACTTTATGGCCATATTCTTGTGTCTTCGGACAGTAAAGGAAGGTTAAAAAATCTCTCCATAAGGACACATGCAGCAAAAAACAACTATAGAGTTATATAGGTTTTACCACCTTATTATACTGTTCAAAATAAAGATACCCCACAGAGCAGTCACAGTATACATTCAGGACATTGTCCATTACCAAAAGAATCTACAGTTTATATAGACTGAACAGGAAAGGTAAGGCTAGTCTGATGAATTATTATTTATTATGTTTACTTGTAGATAAGTCAAGGGCAAAGTACGAGCTGTGGGTCCTGTGCAGCCCGTTCTTCGCACCCCTTTAATCCCTTTATCGAACACCATTGAAGTGGAGGGAGCACAGGCCGGGAAAAAAAGGGCCCTGTGGATATCAATCATTGCTTTATAAAAAAGGCAACAGAATCATTTGTGCAGCCTTACACTTTCATGCTTTCCTACCATTTAAGACCAAAACCTTTTATGTTATCACTACTATCTTGGTGCTAGACACCACAGAACCCCCTACCCAGAGGTCTTATGAAGTCCATGCTGTTGTGAAGTTAGCACATTGTTTAGCAACTGTTCACAACTTTTTTTTTAATTTTCAAAAGCTACTGTAATGTTTTGAGTTCATATTGGGCTGTGGCCATACAAATCAACACTATGTTTGTGTAATGAATAATGTCCCTGACCCATGTTGATCTTACATAAGCAAATTATCTTTGTAGAAAAACAAATCATGCTAAGTGAATATGTCTTACAATTAAAAAATGTCTTTTAGAAGATATACTTATGGAGCTAATTTTCATGTGTTGTTTTTATATCATTTTAACCTCAAGAAATAAACTGTCATAACTCACGATAACACAATCTTAATCCTGTTTTCAGGAAGCATTTAGCCATGCCCAGTTCAAGTAAAAGGCAGGTCAAATGTTAGCATATATCAACCACTTTCTAGCCATTATCTGCTCTCAGAGGCACCGGTTAACAATTAAACATGAACACAACAAAAGAATCAATATATTACATGGGCAACACTCACTTATCAAGTTAATGTATCCACTGAGGCCATGTTGGTTTGCTAGATATTAAAGTTACTAAATGCTGTGAATAAGTTGGATGGCCTGATGCAATTACCAAGTAAATACAAAGTCATTCTCCACTCTAAATCAATCACTTGTAAGTGTCACAACATAAAACTGTGTATGAGTTATGTGTATGTCTGGCTATATTGATCAGCTGCTACAAGATATGTTGGTTTATTGGTGTCAAATACCATCAGACCTAGTTGTAGCCCTTCTGTATACTTGGGAAATTTGAAGACCACCCAGATACCTGAGGAACACAAGGTTTTTGAGGACAAAAACTGCAAGAAAGGTCCTCTAAAAGGAATGTTCAGCTTGGCTCAATAAATAAATAACATAAAAACCAGTAGATAACATTATGCTAACACTGAGCCCACGGTAACAAACTTATGTATGGGCTCTGCTACTTATGAATGGGTTGCTTGCTGGAAAAATATTAGAAATCCCCACAGGTAAGTGACGTGCCTTGTGTGTTGAAATGCCGCATGGTGATGTGACAGATATCACTTTATTATATATTAAAGACCTAAACGTATCTCTCACTATACACCTTTTAGAATCTTCCAATATGGTGAACCAGTTGTTTTTTCTCAGAAAACCTTGGCAATTTTTATAACAATGACCTGACAGAGGCAAGTGACAGTTTGCAATTGATTTCAGATTATCTGTAATTATCAGATTATCTGTAATTACTTGTTTTCCATTGCATATGACAACATTAGCACATTTCACCTTCAATGTACTTTCCATGTGGTTGAAAATACTTCTTCTAGTGCGACCATTTCAGTACCCATTACTGTAGTGTTACATTTTGTATTTCCATGAGCACAGCTATTCTATGTATGTGCAAAATGCATGTACACTGGAATTACCTTCTGCTGAAACATCTCATACAGACCAAAAAGGGATCAAGGTGAAAATCTGAGTGAATTTTTCCAACAGAAAAATCATAAGTAGGCTACAGCTTATAATGCATAAAAATAATGTTCAAATGGCAAAATAGAAAAAATGTCAGTTTAAATAAGAATACCTGCGTTGTATGGGGATATTATGCAATTATAATTATAGCTTTTTGACCATGACTTTGCTGGCTCATGAATCACAGACCAAAAATAAGCATGCAGCCAAAGACATCTAAAAATTGTGAACTTCTATGTGGTTCCTTTCAGGCCAGTGATCCAAATGACTAGATACGGAAGCAACTGTGAGGATGAAGGTTGACAAATTTGCAACCTTCAAAGCCAGCTAATGAATAGCAGCTCATACATTTTCATGGTTTTAGTTTACAATGATGACAAGCCAAGTAAAAATTACAAAGTTCAATAGTAATCTATTCAAGTACAATTTTCTGCCACTCGCATACTTTCCCAACTTATTTTGGACAAAGGATGGTTGATGGTTTACTTGTAATTTACTGATACTATATACAGCTTTCATACTATGCACTACTACGTGTTGGAAGTCTTCCAGCGAGACTAGAAATCATTGTCAGACGTACAGTAGACCTGCAACAAGAACCCATCCTAGACACTGCCATGTTGTCCACTGGAAACACAGTAGTCCTTTTTTTTTGAGCTGAGAGAAAAAAGGGTCAAAAATAAATTAAAGGATGAAACTTTATTGAGCACTGAGCAGCAGTCCTTTTATTTTTATGGGTTTTTTTTCTAATCCTTTCAATCAAAACCATCACTTATAGTACATGATCAGTTGTCAAACAGTATGTCACAAAAAGAACAATCCACAGTACGAATGGCCAGTGCCTGTACATATAACCAATGGATTTCTTCCTTTAGCATAGACTTTCTTTAGAATTTGTACGCAGTCTTTGATATACATTTTTAGTCTACTAAACAAGTGCTCAGCATTGGCAGTAAAAACCTGCAAAGGAAAAAAGCTGAAATCTATTCTTTCTTGAGGCATAAATCCCATGTTGAGAGTGATTTCATGGTTACGTTGCTGAGTGCTAGTAAAATCAAAACAGACACCCACTGCCTACAATAAAAATCTTTCTCTCTCCCTCTCGGGACTAATGATTTTCTAATGTCAAGCAGCTGGCTTATGTGTGTCATTCGCTGAACACAGAGGAATCCTAGGGATATGTCTTTAATGTTGCTGAGTGCTGGAAAGCTTGTCTTTAGCACCACTCCAAGGCTTCAAGGTTGCAGGTCACAATGATAACAGATAACATGAAGTAAACTCTTTTTTAAAAACATAATCTTCCAATTGTTATAGTACTCAGGCACTACCTGCACTTCTACAGCAACTATTGGCGAGCATTGGCGAGCAATGGTCTTCATGCTGAATACATTTTTTAAATGTTTTTACAGAAATATCCAAATGGTGGTCGATCTCCTGCAACTACAAAGGTGCCCACCATGGCGTTTTGACCAGATAAGCCCTGCTAGATAGCTCGCCGTGTGTATTTGTTCTGGCCGATCCTGATCTGCCTGCAATCTGATGGGAATCTCTGTGTTAAGGCTCCCATACATGGGTAAATTTTTTACTCGATTTTTGGCTATTCGATCACCGTGCGCACTCACAAGATCGATCGGTGATCGATTGGCAATCAATCGAGTAACAAACAAAATCAGAAAAAAAACAACTAAAAATCAGATTGGACATTGAACCGACATGTTGGTTTTTTTGGGTCGATTGTTTGGCAATTGAAGTACGTTGGTGGACCCATAGCTCTCTATGCAGCAGCCTTTCTGATCAATGGATTTTGTGGAATCGCCCATTTTGGAGATAGCTCATGTCCAAATCAACCACAAATCGGATTCACAAGGTGGTGTACCATCAATAACCGATCCGATCAATCCCCGATTCCACGATCGCCTGGAATAATCAGATTGGAAATTGATTGGTGACAAATCGACCTATGTATGGCTACCTTTAGTGGCACACATAGGATTCCCTTCAGTTCAGCAGACTACTTATCACAGCCTGGTGATTAGTGATGTCCGAACTGCCTGCAAGGCAGACAGTTCGGCCGCGAACAAGCCTGTTCGCCCTCCTTCTCGCTGGCGGACAGTACGGGTGTTCAACCCGCCTTGTTCGCCAGCGAGAAGGATCCCTCTATTCTTCCTCCGGTGGGATCATTAGCAGCGAGATCCCGCCGCAGGAAGAATATTTCACTGAAGACCGGGTAGAGAACCCGGTCTATCAGTGAAAATCCGGCTCGTAAACCCGGATGGGACATCAGTGACGTCACATCCGGTTAGAACAACCAGGAACTATGCGTTCCAGGTGCCGGATGTGATGTCACTGACGTCACATCCGGGTTTTCCTATCCGCGAACGGGCGGAAAAAGTCCGCTCCGCCCGTTCACGGACGGACACGCCGAATGTTTGGCCATCACTACTGGTGATGCCACCATGCTGAAACCTAAAGGCAGCCAGGAATAGAGGTTTCTATGGCCAGCTTTACACATCAAATTAAAGAAATGTTGCTGTGTAAACATCATGATGTGATACAAAGTTTTACTGTATGCTTCCTAGGACAAATACCAAAACCTTACAAAAACACAGCACTGGTATCTACAGGTACTCAAATCTGGAGGCCATATTTAAAATAAAGTCTTACCCTTATAGGTTTATGGTCAAGCAAATGTATCGGTTATCTTAAAGTCATGGTCTAAATCTGTCTGGTATAAAGAAAATCTGTCTTATCTGGGATAAAGGTGCACAGAGAATCAGAATAGCCACAATGCTTAGTGTCCCTAAAAAAAAATGCTCACTTATGGTACGGTCATGTGACTAGTGATGAGCGGCATAGGTAATATTCGAATTGGCGAATTATAATATTAATATTCTATTGAATATTCATAAATACAAAATTTGCACATATGGTCATGCATTGATATAATTATAATATAATAATAATATGATTGTTGGTTATCTTAAAAATTAATGGTCACATGCGATAATTACTATCCTGTTGCAATTATTATTATAGCAATGCATGGCCATACATGCAGGATCATGTTTTTTTGAAGAAAAAAAAAGTTGGATATTTAAAATCGTGAATATCCACCAACATATTCAAGATATTTGTGAATTCTTGAATTGCTTATATTAGCTAAAAATATTTGCCTTTCAAACAATGCATGAGTCAAAAGTCCTAGGCAACTGACAGAGCGTTGTAATGCACATTAAGTTCCTTTCAGGCTTCTGATTATTATTTTTAAGCAGGCTACCAACTTCCCAATTCTCTTGAACTGTTATAAGTAGTACTAAAGAACAACCAACTCTGTTAAATGTCTGTGCATGTTTCATAGTTTAACAAATAAACAAATGTGGTCTTTTTAGAAAATGCGCTGTAGCATAAATAGACAGGAAGTTAGATAGGTATGATACCATTTATTAAATATAGCTTCCTCTATCAGTGGCCATCTTGCTACTGTTTGTGAATGGACAGTGATTATACCCTTTGTAGCATCTTCCCAGATTTATTAAAATATTTACAGCCACAGGCTCTATGAAGGGCAATGCATCTTTGAATTGAATTCAGCAGCGATGCAAAAGGGTTGCCCCCATTACTTTTATGAGAATTATTATACTGTCAAGAGTTAAGGGGGGTTCAAAAGTAGTGATGAGCAGCATAGACAATATTCATATTCGCAAAATATTGCACATTTTTACCAAATATTTTCAATAAATTTTAAAATTCGTTCTCTTCAGTCATTATTACCTTCATTGCAAAAATCGGCACTTGTACATGACATAGCACTCTATTTGAGATCTTCGCAAATATTATACACACAGTATTCACACAAAAAATTGGAATATTCGTGATCAACTTTATTCAAGAGTGCACAATTGATTTACCATATATATATATATATATATATATTAGTATATATATAAGAAAACTATGAAGCAGTATATATATAATATCCAAAAGAGAAAACATAAAAAAATCAACGGCCCAAATACATACCAAACAACCATTTGTTCTGATGAGAAAGAGGAGGGCCTATAACTGGTTTCCCTCATTCAATTCCACTATGGTGGGGGTCACCTTCCTTCCATCAAAACATGTATTTGGTCAGGTTTTGTTTTTGCTGTTCCCTATATTTTGGACTTTTTGTAAAGAAATTTTTTATGGTAAATCAATTGTGCAACCTTAAAACCCCCGTCATCTCTTGACAATATGATAGATTAATAGAAATCCTCACAAAGGTCAAGTGGATGGTGCACTAATTATCTTTATTGTTACATTTTCCTATCAATCAGTATCTTTATGAGAAATTTCCAGTGAAGGCTGATTCTTTAAAGAAATACCGTCAACTAGTTGTGAAAAAAACAGAATGACAACCATTCAAATGATAGTAGTTGGCTTATCATGAACTTACCATTTTTAACCATGTTGTTTTTAAAAGATAAAAATAGGTTGTTCAGCTGAACACATTCTATTCATACCTTAGACAGAATAATTGCCTTTTCGTGTCATCTAATTTTTCTAGGAATCTTTTTTTTTTTAACAACTGTTAGACAATGAATACGAACTTACTTCAGTTCAGTGTGATCATGGAAGATTAGCGCAGACAAAGACAGCAGATTCTAGTTATTATGTTGATTATTTGACTATGCAGTGAGCGTGGAAATGTATTAAATAGCTAATTTAGCACTGCAAAAACATCCAGGTGCACGCTGGAGTTAAAAGAATGCCTGACCTCATTTTTGTTAAATGCTTTCAAGTTCCCTCTTCTTTTGTGCTTAATCTATGAGTGACGCTCCACTTGACCTGCTATTTTTGTGCTCTGCGAGGCTCATGTGAAGTACATATCTGTGACTTTATTGTGACATATATCAAATTGAGCAGAGATGCATTTCCATGAATGGATCTAACCACCACTGAAAAGAGAGCTTAACATTTGGTATAAAATAACACAAGGGTTGGCTGAAAAAACTTACATCTTGTAAAAATAGATCCATGATTAATATGTAAAGCAGGTGAGCGTTCATGATGCTTCAAGAACACATGTCATTTTAGGTGATCTTACATTTAGAATTCTGCTTAATAACTTGGTTTATGAGTAACACGGAACTCAACACTCATAGGCTGTTTATACATTATGGTTGACGTTACAGTGTGGCCTTCTAACTGACCGTCTCTGCGTTTGGCTAGATCTAGACTTTGCACCTTATTAGGGCAATGAATAGATGCGATCTCTATCCTATAGCATTGGTGATATTATCAATGTGTAGGCATAATCAATTGACTCAAGCCACATTTTCAATCATATCTATTTAACTTAATATTTAACAAGAAGATATGTTTTTTCAGAACCACAGCCACCTTGATTGTAAAGCCTTTACTTAAGGACATATTCAACTTTCTTTTTCAGATCCATCAGCTCCACCAGCACCGACTAACCTCAGGATCATCAATTCCACCACAAACAATGATGGTACAACAACTGTACGGGTAACATGGGATCTCCAAGAGGAGCCTGATATACCTGTGCATCATTATAAAGTGTTTTGGAGTTGGACGGCACATGGCAAATCTGTTGTGCCAACCAAGAAGAAGCGCAGGAAGACCACTGAAGGGGTATTGTTTGCATATTTGCTTAATGTATTGGTTGATTCACATTCCTAGAAGCCAAATACTGTTTTTTGTGTGTAAATGTTTACTCATTGTGTTGTGTTTTTTTTAATAATTAGACCAGCTTCAACATTTAAACAACTGTCATGTGATGTTGTCTGGTTGCAATGGCACCTGTCAAAAAAGGTGCATTAGGGATCAGTTCAGTTTTCGAGGCAAGAAACCATCTGACCTGAGCCAACTTGATAAGCGACCTACTCTGATAGCTAACAGAGTGGGCCATCTCCAAAATTGTAGATCTTTTAGGATTTGTTGTGTTGTGTAAGCAGTGGTTAGCATCTACCTAAAGTAGAATGTGTTCATTGGCAACATCACACTTAAGACTCTGACCTCTATCTACAAAAGTAAACATAAGCAGGGAACGGCTCGATATTTGAGGACGTCAGATATCGGAGGAGCTGGAGAGACAGCTTTGCTTTCTCTCCAGCTCAGCCAATGCTTTGCAGGGAGACCCGCTGTTTCTATCATGTCATGTCCGATATCCCTGATTGGTCCCACTAGAAAACAGGGATTGCTGCATATGATATGGGCCAGATAGATGGCAATGAGCGCGCACTGTGCTCGAAGCGGCCATCGATCTGGCCCATATCTTCATGTGTTACCCTGTTTTATATATAAATAAAGATGCAAATATTAATTAAAATAAGGATTTAACACTTTTCATCTTGAAGTTAATTGTTACTCTTTTTTTCAGAACCAGAACTATGTGATTCTAGAAGGATTGCAGCCAAATAGCAATTATATGGTTGAGATTCAAGCTATTACATATTGGGGACAGGTCCGTTTAAAAAGTGCAAAGGTCTCCTTATACTTCTCTTCAGGGTCTACAAGTTCCATTAGTAAGTACATACGAATACCCTCTCCTATACATGGCTAGGATTTGTTTTGCATCTAAAGGCCCTATATACCAATTTTATCTGTTCTACATTTAACATTTTAAAGACTAGGAGTTGAAATCTAGTGCAAGGATGACTTAGCACAAATTTCCCATATACCTAAATTAAATGAAAAAAGAATACTGTTCCCACGTATATCAAGTGTTTGATTTTAGGCTCAGCATTGTTTGGGTCTTATCATCATTTTCAATGAAATCTGATGTCACTTGGACCCAAGAGTCTAGAACCAAATTTTTGCAATAAAATAAGCTCAAGTTGTAACTTGATATAGAACATCTAAAAATATAAATGCAAGTTAACTGCTGTAACGCTTATGATGCTAAAGTGTCTAAAAATAAATTCAAAAACGAAAATGTTTTATTCAATCTCAAATGCATACCTACATTACAGTTAATCCACTAGCACAACATTGAAGCAATTTGTAGTAAATTAAATTCAATGTATGCATTTTTTTTTCATAAACCATGTTGTTCGGTTCCTAATAAATCATTTAATTATTTTCAGAGGATCAAGTTTCAAAAGTCAGCAAAATGAAGACTGATACTTTAGCTTCACCTCAAAGAAAGCGCACGGCTCACATGCTTGAAATCGGAGCCCCTTTCTACCAGGATAATCAACTTCAGGTCAAAGTGTACTGGAAAAAGAATGAAGGTGAATGCATGATTTTTTATTTTATCAAGTGTTGGTAAAACATGAGAAGATATTATTCTTCTTTGGAAACTTTAGTTTTTAAAAGCTAAACCTACACAGGAAGGATAGATGTCAAATGGCATATTATTTAAGGACAGATGAGGCGCTTGTATGCAATTGAGAGGATTGCCCTGTTGGGAAAATTCTATAAATTTGTGACCATTTGCCTCTAAGCCCACGTCATACATTTATTGTCTAAAGTTTTCAATCTATTATATTAATTCATTATGTAGGTATATCCAAAGTCAAAAACATTTATTTGTTTTGCCTACAAACCAAGTGCCTAAAGGCCCTCCATCTTAACACCTTAGTGACCTATCAACATATTTAGACTTTTCTAAGTTAAGGGCTCAGTGCCCCAAA
>CM070033.1:140763944-140786252 GCA_036250615.1 Ptychadena robeensis
CCCCCCCCCCCCAGGAAAAGTGACAGGAGGTATTTGCAAAGTGGTTTTCCAGCTTTCATGTCACAGCTGAGCGCCTTCACAGGGGCGGCTAGTCCCTTTCGAAGAGCAACCATGTCAATTTAGCCTAATTGATCCTGGTGGGCTTATTGTTAAATTATCACTTTTAAATCAATCATTTATATCCTATAGAAAAAAGGAGGGCAGAATCGTGCCATGCTAGTAAACCTCTGCTGCCACACCCACCTAAAACGTAACTTAGTTTCCGATTTTGTGTGCAGTATCCATTTCTAAAACTGGCCATAGACGCTTAGATTCCCCTGTTATAGGATCGGAACATGCGATTGAGTCTTCGTTTATAAGTCCTACGTCGATCCAAAAGTGCCGATTGATCAGCTACAGAAAACATGCAATCGGAAATGATGGAAGTGGGATAAGGCCTGCATTGGTCGATCGATAGAAACGATCGCATGCCTCTAATAACCTCGATTCCCGATCATTCGACTAAAAATTAAAGACATGTCCGATCCCTGTCCGATTAATTTTTTGTGTGATTTCTTGTCACTTTGGTTGATCGCACATGTTATGCATGCATCGATTTGTGAAGGATTGATACGT
Organism: Ptychadena robeensis; assembly: GCA_036250615.1. Classification (NCBI taxonomy): domain Eukaryota; kingdom Metazoa; phylum Chordata; class Amphibia; order Anura; family Ptychadenidae; genus Ptychadena; species Ptychadena robeensis. The sequence continues at coordinate 140,764,560 of CM070033.1, forward strand.
CAAAATCAAGACGTCTATGGCCAGCTTTAAGTTTGAGTGGTGAGTTCAAAACCCTGTAGTGCTAGACCTTTTGCACTTTGAAAAAATATTCAAAATGCTTGGGAAAAAGCAGTTTTTAATCCTACGGTTTGTCTTCTTAAATATTGTAAATATAAACCCATATTTTACAATACAGAACTACCACTCTGCTGGTCGGAGCTCCGTACTCCAAGCCGCAAAGCGGGAGTTAATGGAGGCAGGGAAGCTTCCCCCGACTCCTGGTCCCACAGACCTCTGTTCTATAAAAAGTATGGAGGAGCACAGAAAAAAACTGGCCAGGGTGACTGAAATTTATTTTCCGCCATGCAAAAAAAAAGTGGTTTTCAGTTCATGGGACATTTTGGCCAGGCCCAGCACATTAAAATTTGGATGCAGTCATTAAAAGATTTACCATTTCCATAATTTAAAACTTTTATTGATGATTAATTGGGAATTATCTTATTCATGATAAGTATTTGTTACCTCAGACTTCAGTGTCATGCTAAACAAATGGAGAATCATTGTAGGCCCCAGACTGTTCTTCCTACATTAAGAGCAGATATTTCTTATAATTCTGATCCAGCTTCTCTTAAAATTACCCAAAAAATTGCTAGAATTAAAAATTTTGGGCCAAATCTCCATAAAAGGCGTTACACACGCACACATATTTGTTTTGCTAAAGAGAAAAATGTAGGCACATGACCTGTTCATTCCAGGACATTTCTTTGAAAAATCCTTGTTTGGATCACACTTTATTTGGTAACTATAAAGCAGGGCATTCTCAGTTCAACCATAAAGATATTGGAATTTTTACCTTTTTAAGATTCATTTTTAATAGGATTAACAATCTTTCAGCCTTACATTTGTTCATAGCGCATGTAATTAACTCATTTAAAATGCCATTTACACTGATGTATTTTATTTGAAACAAATGTTTGCAACTGGGATCCCAGAGTGGTAGACAAAGATACAGAAACCCAACACAAATAAGATCATTGTTCTTTAAAACTTAATAAGCCAGTGCCAAAGAAAAGTAATATTACGGATATTAATGTGCAGAATGTACTAAAACAAATGCAATATCACTGTTGAATTGTCATTCTAGGGCTGTGCTTCAGACTTAGTATACTTCTTTGGCTAAATCATAGCCTGTTTCTGTACTGCAATTGGTTAGTCTTACCTCCCTCTGCTTTTAGCAATCCAAAGAGCAAGCATTATAGGCTGTGGTAGTTCTCCTTATCCCACTTCTGGGTCTCTTTTCGAGACCTCTCCTCCTGATTTGCACTGTCCCTGTCCTACCTCTTAAACCTGTTAGATGCCTGAATAGTGATTAATGAACCTAGATATGGATTATGATATAAAAAGCAAGAGATAAAGCACTTACACAAAATAAAATTTACAAAAAGTTGTATTTTTGTTTAATTTTCTATTGGGTCACTGTGGGATTTCTGGTCGATCTGTTCAGGTGGACCCACCATATTTGCGGTTGAGCAACCACTGGGCGACCACAGGGTCAGCGCACGGCAGTTGATCAGTCAAAAATAGGTGAAAACTATGTAGTGCCAGGTCCTCCCTGATCCTGATCGAATACATAGTGATTGGAAGGTTAAGTGGTTTTGGTAGAATAAAAATGTATTGTACAGAAAATGTATGTTACGATTGTAAGGTGTATGAGGGCCTTTATTTATGTTTAAATGACTGTAGTGTTTGATAACACCTATGGAAAGGGAGAGATGTTTACCTACCTTTACCCACCAATCCTGCATTCTTTCTATTGCCCATGAATTAAAAATGGTTTCAAAAGATAAGACATGGTAAAAATTGTCTTCTGTGTATAAGTCTGTATTAGCTTGTTTGCCCTTCAACCCAGTTTTGTTTTTGTTTCCACTTTATAAATAAAAGTTAAGTACTAGGTAAAGTATCTATATATATTTTTTTTTTTATGTTGTTATAGATCTTCAGTGCATATTTTACTCGTTAAATGTGTTTTTTTTCCAAATAAGCTTTATTGAAAATTCAAAAATATTACAACATTTTTTCTGGGATCAAAAATGAAAAAGGAATAACCGTTTGCATAGGTATACATGAAATAAGGCAAGGTATACAAATGTTAGAATGTTAAATTAGTTTTAGCTGCCTTTTCCCATCAGGAGAATTTATTGTTCAAAATAGAGTTTGACATTTCCAGGGCATTTCATGATAAGATTGCATGGTTAGAGTATACAGAGCATGGAATCATTTGAAGTATGGGCAGTTAAATATAAAAAATCTATACAAAAGTCATATGCTGTATATACAAAAGATTATTCTAGTAACATTGAGTTGTACATTGTAACCAGCCATGCATCAATAAATCCCCTTCAGACATAACAGCTTTACAAAGTTAGGACTGCAGAGTCAGATCATGTGAAAATAATAAGGAGATTAATGGGATGTGTTCTCATTATTTGGAACATTCAGTTTTTAAGAACAATATTTAGATGTATATGCTGACATAGATCTGTATTAATCATCACCATAGTTTGTTTCTACTGGTTATGTCATATTTGTATTTATAGGGTGATATATTTGTATTTGAGGGTGATATATTTAAAATATACATACTGTAGATTGTATTCTCAGCTCATGAGTTTGTAGAAATTCACAATGATATTTCCATCCTCATTGTTCAAAATATTAAAAAATGTGTAGCAGTTCTAAATGAAAGTACATTAAGGACTGTCTTTTCTCATATACTGGCAATACCATGAAATGTAAATGTAGTTTTTAAAAACAACATTTTTAAATTCTAAAATGTTTACTGGACACAGAAGGATTGTAAAAAAAAAAGTCAGGCTTATAACAATGATGTATAGGATTTCATAGCCTATTAGGGAGTAATTTGTATTATTAGGGAAACTTCTAATGTATATGAGTGGATATTTCTCAGTCAAACCATGGGAGACCAGGTAAGTGGACTAATAGAATCTCCCCCCACCTCAATTGTTGAGGATTTTTAACAATAGCTTAAAGAAATATTTTTTTGTGTATATGCTGGCTGCATATAGTTATCAACGGGGGTTTGTGAGATTCCGTCCTTTACCATAAAGAAAACTTTAGCCAGACAACTTCAACTGATAAATTTGACATTCCCCTGAGGGGTATTCTTTATTATAGACATATGTGACAAATGCATCACCATCCATCAACATAGATAAAATTTGTTCCAATCACAATATAAAAGATACATGGAAAAAAGGGGACCTCCTACACATGGTGGTCCCCGTTTCTCCCTGCTGTATGCTCCTAAGTTCGGATAGCGTTCGACGCGTTTTGTCCGTTTGGACTTTTTCAAGAACAACCGTGCATTCTAAATTGAGAAAATATACATATATATAATTACACTTTGCTTCATTTACATTTATTCTTCAGAACTTAAAGAAGGGTTTAATTACCTGTTTTCTTTTGTTGAGACCATATGTAGTTTTTTCTAGTATAGGTATGGTATTTTTCCAATATTCACAAGATGTTTTACACCCAAGATGGATCTAAAGGTAGTAATACATGCACATAATAAGAACTCCGGGCTGTCCTCAGAAAATGCCCCAGCAGTTTAGGTCCCCCAGCCAAACTAAACAAACTATGTGATATCCGTATTTTTTGACGAAAATCCCTGTCTAGGTTGCCAACAATGACAGCGAAACTATCAAAGTGCAACGTGAATAAATAATTAATTAAAAACCAATGTGTGCAGTATACAAGTGCTATAGTGCCTATTAAAGTGCTAAGGTGCCTGAAAGTGTATGAGATGCATATTATTGCAATACTAAAACTGCGCCAGACCGCACTATTAAAGTGCTGTAGTGCCAAGGTGTATGAGATGCATATTGTTGCAATATTAAAACTGGCTTACCTTAAACTGTTAGTGCATATTAACTGGAGGACTGGAAATCCCAAAAGAGTTGGCGAGTGTTCAGCCGTGCCCTTCCTCATGGGTCTCAGATGCACGCCCCTCTGACCTCCGCAAAGAATGCCACAATGGGGGAGGAGGCGCCACGCACCTTAAATAGGGCAGTGCGCCCATCCTCCCCCATGCGGCAGCGGGTCAGGCACTAGGACAAAACCACGTGGGGAGGCATCCATTGTCCTCCCCACGTGTGTCCATTGATGGCGCACAAGGCGGCCGCGTCACCGCCGAGCGGGGACCCCGGCGCATCCGCGTGACGTCATCATGTGCCATTAGTCCCGGCGGCCATATTGGCTCACCCAGAAAGGGTGTACCTGCGGCCACCGGTTAGCTGATGGAGACTAAAGAGGGGCGTGCATCAAAAAGCCAGAGGTTGGGGACAAAAAAGGATATTCAGAAGGCTTTCAATGAAGTTTTCAATGCGAAATTTGCAATTTAATCAATAAAAGAGACATATCATGAAAATGTCAACATATATCCATATATATGATGCGGGTAAATAAAAACCCTCCATCAGTCAGGTCCATAAAAACAGATAATTTTTACCCCTTCATTTATAGTTCTTTACAGCAATATTTTATAACTACATTTCCTGATTATTCAAATACTTAGTTCAGATATTTACTATTCACCTTATATCCCTATGAAGTACACATTGTACACATAGGGAATTGATTTTTTTTTTTAAATACGTGTGTTTGAAATGTGTCAGGGACTGGAACCCAAAACTATAGCGCCAGTGCCTGTGTACCTATCATTGTTCTAAAAAGGGTTTGTAGCTAATTGTCTGGGGACCTGGGGCTGCAGTTGCTTTTAGTCTTTGAATCCACTGGGTTTCAACCTGTAAAATCTTTCTATCAAAGTCACCCCCTCTTGATGATTGTTTGACCCTGGCTAGTACTATAAAGTCAATGAAGTTGGTATCTGCTTTATGTTTTAGAACAACGTGTCTGACTACAGGGGTTAAGATGGTTCCATTTCTGATTTTATTTACGTGGTCATAGATTCTTTTTCTAAAAGATCTCTTGGTCTTTCCTACGTAAAACGATTTACATTTACATCTGAGTAGGTAAATTACTCCTTCTGTGTCACAATTGGCTGAAAACCTGGGTCTATGGGTTTCCCCATTAGGTAGTGTGGTGATGTTAGACTGTCTCACCCAAGGGCATTGGGCACAAGTACCACATTTCAAAGTGGCTATGTACCAGCTTGTCTCTAACGGAGGGTGCCCACCTAAAGGTCACCTCTGGTCTTTCTTTAACAAAATTGCCTACGATTGGGTCATCCGTTAACCAGTGCCAATGTTTCTGAAGAACTCTTCTGATGTCACTGTGATGAGAGTTGTATTGTGTAATAAATCTTACAGAGGAGTCTGTCTTTTTCTCTCTGGTATTAAATAACAAATGAGTTCGATCTTTACTTCTTGCTGCCTGATAGGCTTGTTTTAGGGTAAAAAAATAAATAAATAAATATTTCTTTAAGTTAGGGAAATTTCTAATCAATTCCTCACACACAAATAGCCCTTGAGGTGGAAATTTGTCCTCGCACCTCAAGGGCTACTTGTGTGTGAGGAATTAATAAGAAATCTTCATAGTAAGGACCTAAATAGATAGGAAAAACATTTTCCTTAGTAAACTAAAAATCCCACCATTATTACAAATCTCTATGTCAATGACTACTATAAAAATTGTATGCAAAATTTAACCCTTTTATACTTTATAGCCCAGGAAGGCTCTGACCTAACCACCAATTAGCTTTCAGTTGCCATGATCCTGTTCATGTGATCAGCTATGGCACCAACTATATGGGGGCTATTAGTTCAGGTAACAGCTCACATAACACAGGCTATACTTAATCTTAACAGTTTCAGGAAATAGTTCAATTGGTAAAATTTACGATGCGATGCGACCTTCCAGCTTTCTGGGTCGAAGCTGCAAGGTGGGGCCCCTGTTATTGCGGGAGGCCGATCACCATGCTTTTGAAGTGAGCGTGCAGGCCAGTCGATCACCTGCAACTACTGCCAGGAATTGGCACATCTATGGCCGGCTTAAGGGTCCCCATACACCTTTAGATTTCTCTATCAGATTTGCTAACATGCCCAGGCACGTAAATTCTATGTCAGCCCATTCATTTAAAGGGGCTTGGTATTGGATGAGCTATGTAGAGAAAAAGGGGGACTTATGCTGGTTACACTGCTAACACTGTCTATTTCATTTTTAATTGGTCAGTTTCAAGACGAGGTGCTCTTTTGTTGAGAAATAGTTGATATTTTTAAAATTTTCACTGTCCAATGTTATGGTTTTTTAGCTCTTTAACTTGTGAATAGAACAATTTAAAACAAGGTTAAAAGGTTTGTATTAATGTTTGCCTCAGAATTTTGCCATGTCTATTTTCGGTTTGGAGTTAGATACATTTTTAGAGTTCATCTGAAAGAAGGTTCAGGGAAATCTTCCTGTGACTATAACTTTTTTCAGTGATTATTTAAATTAGAATATTCCCTCACCTTGTTTAGATTGCCATGCACTTCTTTTTGTGTCTCTCCCCAATATAATTATTATCATAATATTCAGTTTATTATAGTATTACTTTTAGAAAAAAGCAAGAAAGATCCAATCAGTAAAATTCCAACTTTATATAGGACAGACTTTGCAAACTGTAGTTGTTGTATAGACAAGAGACTTCCAGGAGGTGTACTGAATCTGTACTCACCCTTCCTTTGCCTGTATTCCTGTACATTCAGATTCTTATGTGCCAACCTTAAGGTCCCACTTTTAAAATCAAGGGATTATAAAATTTATCGCAGAACTATTACCTTTCACTGAGTTGAGTTTGAGTTGACTCTATTTACAGGTAAAGCCTGTTTATGTTACCTGGATAAAAATACAAAAGAACAAAAGGTGAATATTTAAAATTCCTTCTCTCGCTTTGCAATGTTCAAAGTGAAGAAGCGTGGCAAAAAAATCCAGGGCACATCTGTATAAATAAGGCTCAAAGCAAAGTTAATTGACAGAAGACATACAAATGACATTCTTTTACAAGTGCCTAAAGGAAAATGGGGCACATCATGATGCACATTGGCTGAATTAAGAATTGGCCACAGTGATTAGTTCTGGTCTGTAGTTAATCCATTTAATCAGGCAGGAATGCTTCTTTCTTTGCTGTTGTCCTAAAGCTTTTTTGGAAGCTGAAGGAAGACAGAGGAAGGCATAGACCGTACATCTCGATCATCTTTGCACTGTACTTTCATACAGTGTAAAAAGGAAAAAAATCAAAGACTTATTGTAACAAGAAATACCTCAGGTATTCAGAAGACTTAATGTGTTTGTCTTAGAAAAAAGAATATTTTTTTAGTGCTGCCTTTCATCGAAAGTGACCTGCCATGCTTAGTTTGATGCATTAGCTCAATGAAAAGCCTTTAAAGACATTTGCTTAGGTGATTGAATAGCTCTCGAAGAATGCCTGATTCTATGTAGATGCCTAAGGAATTTACTTAAAAAAAACGAAAATTAATAGTTTTTTGTAGAATATAGTGTTTCCTCTATTCAATGACTCATTTTGGGTTTACAATATGAAAATATGTAAAAAAAAATAAAAAAGGTACATACAGTTGTTAAAGCTCCCCATACACGCTTCGAATTCTTGTTAATCTTCATTCAGATCTACTACGCATGATGACATCATCATGCACTGCCGGTCGTGCCGGGAACAGTAAGGAGATCGATCTAAACTTTACATTTTGTGGGCTGATTTATGGCCCATGCTTTCGTTCTGCAACAAGGAACACACTTTTGATCCACGGCAGATCGATCACCACATGCACTATGATCAATTGGCCGTGGATTGCTTAAGCAATAGCCACATCTCTTCCAACCAAAATATGAGAATAGCCTAAACTTCTTTCTGCAGCAATTATTACAGACCAGTTTGTTAAAACACATGAGATCACTATGTTGGCCAACATGTAGGGTTCTGCACGCACTACTGCATAGGATCTTGCTTTTTGGGACATTTTGAACAGGAATGTGATTTTCTATTGTCCCTGATGATCTTATAATATGAATGTCTATATCTGTAGCATGCTCTCATGAAGGGCTCCAGGTATAGGCAATGAATTATATACAGTATTTAACACTTACTAGCTGAAATTTAGTTGCTGAACCTAAAAAGGATCATTACGTTGTCTTCTGTTATTGGTGTCTTGGCAACTTCATTATATAATGGCTGATATAGAACTGATACTGTGGTAGAACATTTTATCTATATATTCTGTATTATCACAATCTTCTCTAATGCTCTTTTGGACCTCCTAAGAAATAAACCCTCTAAAACTCCTAAGCAGTAATCATTTGCCTTCATACAGAGAGAATACTTCACATAAGAAATATCTGTCATTAACAACTAAAATAATTGTTGTGTTTTAACTTAAGTACTAGGGTTGAGCTTGAATATTCGAATGGCGAATATTCTTTGCAAATATAGCGGTAGATATTCATGATTTCGAATACTCCACCTTTTTACAAAAAAACATGATCCTGCCCATTCATTTTGAAGATAATCGCAATGTGATAATTATTATTGAAATGCATGGCCACGCAAATTTCATATTAACAAATATTAGTGCAATTATTTGCAAAATGTCGCAAATTCGAATATTGCCTATACCGTTGATTTTCAGTTTTGTACAGCGTGGGCAAACCTTAACATTAGGGGTACACACAGTAATACAAACCTGGCAGATGTTCTTACCTACTTAATCAAAAACTTTATTAAATTTTTATTAAATTACGCACACTGTGTCTGGTAAATACATTGACTCAAGATATTTGTTCATTATATTGAGAATTTTTTTTTCATATTAGCTTGAAGTTAACATTCACTAAGAAATAATAACATCTATTGAGCATAAAATAAAAAAATAGATGAAGTGTTCCAAATTAAATCTTTTAAAAGTCAAATGTTACGTTTTGTATAGTTTGAAAAAATATATATCAGACAGGTACATCAAATCATTGATTTACCTTTTCAAGTATCCTAACTTTGTTCACATTTGACTTCTCCAATAATATTTCATATTTGTTGTGTTCAGATTTCATATAAAAGCATTTAAATTTTTTTTATATCCCATATTTTTACATTCAGGCACTAACATATACAATATATTTTCTTTAAAAAAAGACCTGCCTTGCAGTGTTGAAAGCATATTCTTATATTTCTAAAATTGCGCTAACCTTTCTTCCTGTACAGCGCCGAACTATCGAAAGATGAACAATAAAAAAAATGGATTTTACTATGCAGAATAAAATCTTGCTCTGCGGCTATGAATTAGATTCTGGTTATTTATAATGTACTAGCAGAGTATAAGTTAGGAATTGTATTTTCCTAAAAATCGAGTCGAATCTTAGCAAAAGAATATAATAACTCCTAATACTAAAATGTATTTTTAAAACCAATTAGCATAATGAGTAATTCAAGGAAAAGTCCTGTATATTCAACCTGTGCGAATAATGCAACATTAACGCATAAGGTCAATGGCTATTTATATTTCACTGTTGTATGAATAGTGCCAATTAAATGTTCTTGTGTTGAATGGGAACATTGCTGTTAGCAAATTAAACAAAATCAACAATCAAAATGTGGCAAATGAATATTCAGACAAATGTAGTGAAATGGAAATGAGCAGCAATTAACCCTGGGTTGGGTTTGTTATGGGTTTCACGATCCTTCTTTAAATGTTCGTTGAAGTTTGATGAACCCAGTGTTTGAGTTTATAACCCACTGAAATCTAAGGTGGGTCAATATTTAAGGCTTAAATATTCTAAAATAGTCTTACTTCAAAGAACAGGCACCCCAAAAGATTGGCAGAACTCACAAACTGAATTTTCGACCATCTTTAGTGAAATTCAAACACCATAAAGCTGGGCAAGGATGGGCTGATTCCTGCCCGATTCAACAGCTGATTGGCCGCCGTGCGCGTTCCCGCAATTGATCGGCGGTCAGGTTGGCAGGGAATCGAGTGCCCCCCTGGTCATATTGACCAAGAATCTGCTGCATGTCGAACGCACAGTGATCTGACATGAAGGTAAATTCAGATCAGATCCCATTAGTTCGGATGGGGATGGCAGTCCCCAGCCAAAGTAATGGCCAGCACACAAAGGGTGCTCGGCCGATTCTCGGCACTAGCGGCCGTGCGTGATGATGTCATCACACCTGCTAGGTGTGCTCAGCAGTTGATGGGAAAACGACCCGTCTATGCCCAACTTAACCTAGAAACTTCCTAAATATCATCCCATGCAATGTTTGTAACATGACTACATTTTGAATTGAATTATTTAGACATTTTTTCTTATTTTCTCTTGAGTTGTATTACTTTGTATGCATCTGTTCACACAGTTGGCCTTCAGGTGCTTGACTTGTTCAACCACTGGCTTTTTTCTGATGATTACAGATGCAGTGTGCTCCCTTAAGCTGTAAAGGAGCAGCATAGCGGTTTAAGACAATGGTATTCATTAACTTAAGGTTTTTAAGCAGGTTTCTTAGCAATCTGATTATCACCCTGCAAGGAATCACATTGTGGTTTGTTAATTATTATAAAAATTTATTTTGTAAAGAAAACCTAGTCACATAGAAGAAGTTTGGGGAAATATAATTTTTCTTGTACACAATGATTTAAGACAGAGGTTCCCAAACTGGGGGGCAAAAGGGTTTTCTAAGGGGTGGCGAAGCTAAGTGGACAGCAGAGGTGGCACTTGGAGCCCTCTATGTCAGAATAGTGCTGTCAGCCAGAGAGAGGGGAGAGAGATCCGCAGAACTCAGCTGCCTATTAGCTCTCCCCGCTGTCAGTTCTCTTCTTCCTCTGGAGATTGCACACAGTCCACCCACCCTTCCCTACCACTGCCAGCCAATCAGACAAGCCTGAGGGATGGACAAACAGGAAGCTGTAGTCAGTAGATAGTGTTCATGTAATTTGTGTGTCACTATGTCTCTGTGTGTGTTTACCTCTGTGAATTATAAATATATTCCTGTATAGTTGGTGTGTGTGGATATGATGCATGTCCTTGCTTGATTAATGTGTGTGAAATAGGGAGTTGTATTTCAATTAAAGTTTGAGGGCCATTTTACACTAGCTGAGATATGGCTATGGTGTGTTTTTTTTTTACTGTAACAGGTGTGCTAGCGGTAATTCTACCATGTCTGTTAATTTTATTAAAGGCCTGTGTTTTCACATTTTGCTGGCCCTCATTTTGAACCTGTGTATTTTGAATGAGGGGGGCTGGATAATGTTCCTATCTAGAAATAAGGGGCCCTGTAAGGAAAGTTTTAGAATCACTAACTTAAGATGACCTAACATGATGAGAGCTTTACGTGTTTCACTCACTAAGCTAAGAGAAATTGGCTAAGAACTACACTTTGTAATGGCCTTGAAGAAATAAAGATCAGACCTCACAGAGTATATAGTAAAAACACCAAAACTTTAGATGTCTAAATGCCAACAGTGTAAAGATTTCCTTAGCATGCAAAACAGTGAAACTGCTAGTATGTTCACATATGGACCAAACCTGTGAACACTTGAGCTGTATTACATTACTAGCAATTGTCATACCTTTATATCTATGATAGATTTACATACTGTAGGATTAATTTAAATCAAAGTACAAAGTTGTTATTATACTTTAAAAGCTGATTTAAAATATATGGCTTGGCAGTAAATTTCCTGCCTTTGTACATGTCTTTTTAACTAATATGATGCGCGATGAGTGCATTCTATTTGACCTAGATAATGAATAGATTTTCAGTGTAGTCTCAGGTTAACAGATTTATGAAAATGTTTCCTTAATTAGTTGTATATGTCTGGTCTGGTTTAGATTTAACTTCATGTTGGCCTCTTGGACATACTATGTGTGGTATATGCTTACTTGTAATTTTACACACACTCATATATAGTCCCGCCACTCTTTCAAAGAATATGGTGCTTTTAACAAATTGTTGCCATCTGCTCCTATTCTTGACCATCAGATTTGTTCTGTGTATTCTACAACATTGACCTCGCAATGTAAGTCTGGGGTTATGGTTACCTAAACTAGTTTGAAGGTTTCAATAAAAACTTGTGCATGTGTCTATACAGATAGTATTTCTACTACAGCATCTCTTATCTGATCTTTATGTACCTTATTCTCATCAGCAGCGCTTTATTAGTAATTGTGTTGGTCATAAAAACACAGAAACAACAGTCTATAAAAGCTTGTATTGAACAATTGATGAGCTCTGTTGGTTACCACAAGCCACATCTGATTTCTACACTAGATAATTTTGAAGGTATAACGTGTCATTTATTATAGAAGTAAAACATAGAGAACTCCACACATACTCCCATTTTCTTTGCCTCTAAAACCAAATGTGTAAAAACATAAATTTTTTATTCATCACTGTATTTTTCCTTCTGTTTAGATCCTCTTATGGGGCTTTACCACGTACAATGGTATCCTGAAATGTGTTCACATAATGAAACCAAAGGACCCGAAAAAGCAATAACTCAAGTAAGTAATCTGTAATGTCCGATATAGATAACAAAGCTGAGAGAGCTAGACAAGTCTAGGCTATTTCTAAATGGAAATATGAATGTTTCATTTTTATCTTAAGGATTAAAAATATGTTTCCTTTAGTGCTCTTGCTTTTGTCTAAGAAAGACCTTTTGAACTGCCAACTTCTGGCCTGTGAAGATTTTTGCTGACAAAACACACTATCTTCTAGTTTCTGCATGTAAATCTGGGCAAAATTTGGGGGCAGATAAAATTGTGAAAGCAGGCTTCAGCATTAGTGCTCATCACGATTATTGTAACAGCACATTTTTATTGTGTATATCGGCACTTTGAGAATTCTCAAATATCTTGAATATAGTGCTTTATCTTCGTTATATTGAACATTTAAGATTTTTTACATGAGTACCCGGAACTACAGTGCATTGCGTTTACAATATGCGCATATACAATTTCCAATTTGTAGGTAATAATGACTGGAGATCACGAATTCTTGAATTTCTTGCGAATATGATGTGATAAATTTGTGGTAGTTTGTGAATACTAATATTACCTATGCTGCTTATAACTATCAATCATGCCATAATAACACACTGGTGTTGTGTAGTATGCAGCTGGAACTTCCAGATCCGAGACAACATTTTTGTTTCATCTGCACTGGAAGTCAATATCTGTCCCCTTTCTGATTCTAATTATATATATTGTATATGTCTACATGCTCTGAAATGAGGAATACTCCAATTCTCCAGTATGTTAGGGTATAAAGGCTATTTACACAACTGATGGTTTATCTGTTCCGCCTTATAATAGTAGATTTACCAGAAACACTGGGTTCCGACTTATCAAATATAAAAACAGCAATAATGAGCACACCCTTGTTTACATAGCATTGTAGACATTATTAGTGTATCCTAAGCTGGCCTCTTATACTGAATATTATACACCAGTTGTTATGCTTTGGTGAACATTTACATTTACAATGTGCTACAGACTAGCTCTCATCACGTCATGGGAATTTTGCTTTCTGTTACAACTTACTTTGATGCAGCGCAGTCCAGGTGATTCACAACACACAGCTAAAGCTGCTGGGCTTTGGAAATCATTTTAACATCCACCCACAGTGTAAACAGTCCCATAGTATGATATATTGATGCAAAGTAAATACTTAGACTGCACAAACAATGCAAGTTCAGTCAGTGTGCCTGAATTGTGTTGTATGTACCATATGGAAACTACTTTACAATAGCCTCTTAATCACAAAATGAGAATATAGCAGGTAATCAAATTTGAATATTTTTTAGAATAAAAAAAAATACTGGAATACAGCCAATTCGTTGAACAAGAAATAAACTAGCTGTACATGGAAAGATGAAGACAGAAAGACTTGTGTTCTTCCTCTGGGTAGATGTGGATTTAATTTCAAACAACTGCTTTTATAACATTAAAATACAGCAACATGTTAACAGTTAAGATGGCCATAGAAACTTTGTTTTTTCATACGATTTCTGACTGATCAATCATCATAATCGATTGTTCTCAAATCGATTCATGTGCGTGCGATTAACCCAATTGATGAGAAATTACAAAAAAAATGGTCAGCCAGGGATTGGACATGTCTGTAATTTTTTAGTCTATCTATCACAAATCGTTATTCACTTTTTATCGACCGATTGTTGTGTACGGGCTTTTAAGTTACATCATCCATTGATTGGGTGCATAACAAGTGAAAAAATCGTATACTGAAAATGGTGCAGCTTTTGATCGACGTAAGACTAATTTCGATCTCTGAGAAATCTACATGTCTATGGCCAAATTTAATTAGAGCCTCCATCAGTTTCACATTTAGTGTAAAAATTTTTAACATTGGTTCACCTTTTAATCCACGACCCAGGAAGTGACCCTGCGAAGTGCCCCTTCCGGGATTTGGAACGCGGCAGTGTCAAGGCACAGTGTTCATTCTGCATTCCAAATACCGGAAGTGACACTCTGTGACATGACTTCTGCCATGATCAATTAAGTGTAATGTCTTATCACAAGTGGGCTGGGAATATAGGAGGGAGTGAACATTACACCTAACTGATCAGGGAAGGGAGAAGGGAAGGGAGAGTAGCGCCCTCTCTCTTGTAAACAGCAGCTCGGATGGCTTAATAAATTCAGTAACCTCTGTGAAATGGTTGTTTGACCCCCGATGGGGTCACAACCCATTGGTTGAAAATCATGATGTAGAAGGAAGTGTTCGGACAGGGCAAGATTACTGGATGCAAATGAGAACTGCAAATATTTCAAATGTTTTAAGACTACCATGTTACAGCTTAAAAGAGATTTTTCCTTGTGATTTGGTCTACTTTATTGTGATTGTTGTAAACTTATTTACTGTACAATATTTCACAATAGTAATAAAAAAACATGTATGTAATTGGTTGCTGTGCAACTTTTAGTAAGTAACTTAGTATGTAAAATTAAGCTTCAGGGTATAGGATTATATTGAAACCTTTAGCAAATCTCAGTAACATACTCTGCATAAAGCATTTAAGGTCTATGATTTTGGCCAAGACAGAACTCAAAGAAATCCCTTAGGGGGGCACTGCTGGAAGTTTGGATATTTTTCCTTTACCGCCACAAGAAATATAGTCTTTTGTTCTCACGACAAAGGTGAAGTAGGTAGGAAACTGCATTATATATTAGATGCATGCAAATTATATATTCTGTTGGCATTTTGAGGTGTAGGTTTTTGATAGGATTGGCTGCTATAATTATTATAATTAGTTGCCACCAAAATGTACAACCAAATAAGAAGTTTATCCACAATACTGTCCATAATTAACATTAGGGCTTGTATAACTCAGTACAAGCTTTTGTTTGCATCCTTTCCATTTCTATGGGAAAACCCAAATGAGCAAGCCCAATACAGGTGAGAAGCTTGACTACATGATAAACCTACTTTTAGGACTCTCAGAAGCATCGCAGACTGATGTCAAACTGATTTGTTAACACAAGTCTAAAGCCCTTTGTGCAATGAAAATATCTTCTTATGAACATAAAATATATATTACAGTACACACAAGAGCTTTAGCTACAACAGGCTACAACATGCACTTATATTTCACTTAATTGGTACCCATTGATATAATTATTGATGTGTAGTTTATATGAAAAATGGCAACTTGTTTACATTTATCAACAACGATGTTCAACTTTCATTGAGCATGGGGACATAGATCATCTCCTAATGCGTTTGTTGATTGTACTAGTAGTACCCACATAATGTGTTTAGAATAGGGCACTTTTTTCTTACACACGGTAAGATTGTTTGACAACAATCAGAAGAAGAGTCTTGTCATCCTATAATCGGAATTGGCAAAACAATAACCTCATGGCATGATCCTTATGTATTTTTACAGGAAATACCAGGTTTAAAAATGTTGAAGATTAGTTTTGAAATTTAATTCAAAACGTTTATGAGATTATTCTTGTTGGGTTATATTATTAATTGGGTATACAAGCAAAGTAAATATGTTGTAAAGCTGTTATTGGTTTATCTTGTTATAAATCAAACCTGTATCTGACACATAGTTCAAGAGAACAGAGATCCCCTGTAAAGCTAGCCATACACGGCACGGATTCCCTGGCTGATCGATTCACCATCCGATCGATTCCGGCGATTCCGCCGGGATCCTCAGGTGTGATCGATCGGCCAATTAAGGAATCCGATCGCTGAATCCACCTTGTCCTGCCGGATCCGTGTCCGATTGATCACCTCCCGGAATGCAACTCCCGCTGATCTGGGCAGAATCGGACCCGAAAGACCAACATGTTGGTTCTCTGGCGGATCCGATTCTGAGCCCCCGATCGGTCGGACCCGATCGGACGGACAAGGTGGGCTGCACGGGATTCCGGCCCGATCGTTTCGCGTGCACGCGCCCGGAATCGATCGGGCCGGAATCCGGTGCAAATCCGACCCGTGTATGGCAGCCTTAAGACAAAAGCATTTAGCAAAAGAACAGACAATGATTCTGAAAGCTATCTAGCCTCAGGATTTCAATAGAGGTTGTTACAATCAATCAATTTTTAAGTGATGTAAAGATTAACTAACTGGTATACTAAGAAATGTTCCCATCTATAGTACAATATTATTAGCAATGTAAGACAGCTGCAGTGCACCAGTATTTTGTAAGTTAATTTGCAGTCCTAGAGGTGCTCTTTAGTATTTTGCTTATATCTTTCCCTGGCAGCTACCTAAAAAACTTATTAAGAAAGGCGATGGGAAGTAAAGAAGAACTTGGATAGTAAACTGTATAAACATGCTCCCAAAAAAATTGAGGGTTATGACACGATGGGAGGAATCTGATTCTTAAGCTCCTGAGCGTTTGCCCTGAGTGTACCTCGAGGTCAGTTTGCTGACCCCCTAAAATCTCCACGAGCTACTCTCAGGAAAACTCTCAGGAAAACACGTCAATCTTTCTAAGCCTGCCTCTTCGGCATCATCAAGGGAGAAGGGGGGGGGGCAGAGCCATGGACCTCCATTTAAAGGTCCATTTTTGTTTCAGCATATCCCCAGCATCATCAATAATACCAGGCATGTAAAGGAAGGATGAAGGAAATGCGCTTCATAAAAAAGCCTACCACGTTCGAAACAACAGGTTAATAAATAAGTCAAGTATGCATGTAAACTCAAAAGCATATATTTAGAAATTTTGAGAAAATGGTTCTCAAATGAAAAATTACAAAAAGACTTGATTTTTGTATTTACAAGAAATATTGGAGACAGCCTTTATAGCATACAATATTTGTACACAAATTCATCTGTTACTCTTTCTAATATTTCTACCCATTTTTCTTCCAGGACCACCACATAATACTACCAGCATTAATGTTTTCCTGCAAATACAAAGTTACCGTGCAGCCAGCCAGAACTAAAGGCCATCTAAAGGCTGAAAGTATTTTCTTCACAACTCCTCCCTGTTCAGCGCTGAAAGGCAAAAACCACAAACACATCAACTGTCCAACCAGTGGAGGTAAGAATGATCTTGGCCATGAGTTCTGGAGCAAGCCAGCTTATATAGTTTAAATTCTGCTAGTTGGCAAGCTGCAGTCTTTGGCTTGCTAGTCATTATGTTTAATTAGGAGTTAGATCAATGAACAGTATGTGATTGGTGAAGTTGTTTTTGCACTCTCTCCATGTTTTATCTCAGGTGTGTGATTAACCAGGGTTCAGCTTGTACTTCATAAATCTAAATAATCACAGGCGCCCATTTAGTGCGGCTTGTCTGAGTTTTTTCAGGTCACTTCCAGATTTTACTACTGATAGTATTAGAATGCGTGATTTCTTGTAATTCTGGCTCTGTATGTTTTAGTAGTAAAAGGATCATTTGGAATAAGCTTTTGTTAGATATGAACATGGTTCTGTATTAATTTAGTTCTTGATTTACTAAAGCAAAGAGCAAAGGGCATCCAACCAATAAAAACATATTAGGGTTAATCTTGTTTGTAATCAGAGTGAACTTAGTTTGATTGGTATTATTATACTGGCATAACATCACTTTGGCAGTTCATTAGCTGTTTTGTGCACAAAAATTAACCTCTACAATTTGTAGGGTGCTGCACAAATATATTTTGACCTCACACTACAAGTATAGTACAACTGTAATTATGATCATTATTACAGTCGTGATTACATTTATAATATGGTCCTAATTACGTTCATATTTACGATTGTAAACTAATCCAACTACCTATATATATTTGTACAATCAAGCAAAATTTTCCAATATGTCCAATCATTTTTCGATTGTTTTTTTTTGGGGGGAGTGGTAATTTGATCCATTTTGGCTTAATCGTACCTGGTGTGCGGGAATCAATTTCTATACTTAAAATTCTATCTTCTTACAAGTAGGCCAGTTTGTTGGTGAGCATAGAGAATGTAACTATAGAATGGGAGAGAATGGAACCAACTTACCTGCAATCATGTATCTTTGTGCTGAATGGGCAAAACGCAAATACACATTAAGCTGAAACACCAAAGACAATCAATCAAAGTCAATTTTGCTTACTCTACATATTGTCTTTTAGATTCACACTGGTATGAAAAGATGTATAAAGTCCAATGTCTGTCTAAATCATAAAACTGGATATGTTTCCATATGGCATTCTATATATCGCCGGTTGAGGTCAACAGAGGATATTTAAAGCATTTTTCAGAGAATAATTTTATTTGAATGTCTATGAAAAAAACACAGAGACGATTTTCATACTACAAAATAAACTAACTTAACTTTGATGTTCTTGGAATGGATTCCAGTGTATCATAATGGAATGTAAACTCTTCAAGGTAGAGCTTTTTTGGGTCAACCAAGTTACTTCTATTGCAAAACATTTTCAATTGATGTTTTAAAACTTAAAGACTTAGAACAAATAGAGGCTTTCTTTGTGTAGAGTGAGGTGTTGAAGTTCAGTTAGCAGTCTTTCATACTCTGTTGCTTTTACAAAGATTTAGCATTGAAGTTTACTGTAATTCAGTGAAATGTTTGTGAAGTCTTGCCAGACATTGGTACAAGCTTTCATTGTGTTAGTATCTGCACTTAGTCAACAGTCTAATTCAGGAAGAGTTAAATAAAAAAAATTGGAAAAGCCTTTTTCAAACATTTGGTGCCACACAGTAATCTCAGAAATACAAATTAAACATGGGAAAAAATATAGAATATTTTAAATATAATATTCTATAGTTCCTGTTGTATCCCCTTGCAAGCTATGTTTAAATGATCCAATTTTAAACTAATGTTTATACTTTTATCTACAAGTTTTGGTGATTGCTTTTTTCTCTGTATAAGATTGCCAATGTCTTGGTGGCATGACCTAGCACTCTGCTTCCTAAGGAAGTTCTGCTACTCTCAAGAAACGTATAAAGTAGATAAAACCTTCTCCTCGATGGCACGTTCTCTTTGGGACTATATAGGAGGCAAAGAGACCAGGCTATAACACAAGGGCTGGTAGTGTTCAAGGGGGCAAACCTTTCAAGCTTTTTTTTGTAAACTCTCTGAACACAGCAACTGGATTAATTCACAAAATCCAGAGCTTGGGATATCCAATTGTTTTGAAACGTATTACATTATAATTGAAATAGCTAACATGTTTGGAGTATCTAGGAGTGAGTTTAGTCAGTGGCACTTCCATTGGTTTGCAGTTTTTTAGATGCACTTAATATTGTCAGATGCTTCCCCCCCCCCCCCCCCCCCCCCCCCCCCCCCCCCCCTGCAAGATACTCTGCATCATTGGAAACCCCACATCCCATTGATTTCTACAGGACTTAGGGCAAGAAATAGACTTGTGTTCCTTTGAAATAGAGCACACTTCTGTTTGAAGATCGGAACTCGGGAAACAGACAGCAGCATAGAGTATTTCAGACAAAGGGCTTATACCAGATATGTAGTCTTACTGACATTTTGATGTACAATAGACATGTTCACTTCATGCTTATAGTGACATTATCCTGTAAGTGTACACCGTGTAGCCTAGATTGGATCTGTGAGCTTTTTTATATTTAAAGGTAAATTTAGAAAGTAAAATGTGTTTTTTAATAATTCTTTAAATTATCAGTCTAGAATTGGGACTTGTTTTAGAATTAGAGCTTAAGCTACTGATTTTGGAGAGGAGAGGGAAGTATCAACTTCTGAAGCAGATGTTGTTTATCTTATACAGCTGAGATCCCCTGCAGAATGAATTCACACTTATCTGTCAAGTGTAAGTTTCTTTTCTGCAGATTTTGCCAAATAAAATTTTCTTGAAACCTATTAATTTTGAAAGTGGCAGGGACCATATACCTAGCAACCAGATGTCAGCTTCAACTTCTCCTATTTTACCTATGTCCACATGTTTATAAATAAACTCAAAGAGACGTTTTAATGTACAAGCTCAGCTTGTATAACATAACTGCATTTAAAATAAAACTGAGAGGTAAAGTAAAAAATAACGTTATTTGTGGTCTGTTCTTTGAAGGTAAAACATGGATTTTTACCTTCAGAAGGGTTCAAGGGCTTATCCTCTGGCTGCCGTAAAATACATGTTCTTTTCAACAATATGTCCATGTGTCAAGGTGTAAACTAAATTTACATATTTCCAGATTAGACACAAGAATGTGTAATAAACATTCCATTTTGTAGTTATATATGGCTCCTGGTTTAGACACTGTATAGACTATAAATCTTTATCTGTAGATGTTTATATATTCATGCATAGTTGAAATAAACTCAGACTCAATATGCATTATTTATTAAGTACCTCCATGGTTACTTCAAATTACCATACTGAATGTATTTAGACTGCATGCAAACTAGGTCAGCATATCTGCCCTTGAATACAAAATACAAACTTATAAGTAAAAGCGAGTTAATGTATTATTATGTCTTTGCATTTTACAAAACAATTCATTTTATTATTACAAATTGGCAAAACTGCACAGAAATTAATGAGATCAGATCCGTTTTTCTTCTATTTAAAGTAAATGTCATGGTAAGTATCTTACACACCAATGTTTATGATGTCAGTAATTGCTTAAACACAAACTGGCACACAGAAACATCAATTCCCCATAAATAGGTGTGAAACCCAGTAATAAATAGCCTGGTCAGTATAGGAGAGTGGTTGTCAAAAGTCTACATAAGCACTAGTTAGTAAGACTTTTAAGTCATTGTAAACTAGACATTTATTGTTCACCGTACAATAATTTAAAACATTGCATGAAATGTACATATCATTTAAATATGATATTGTATCATCTCCCCTGTTCTACAAGCATGCTCCCTTGGTCTCACCTTTGACTCTGCACTGTCCTTTACTATTTACTCTCCTTTACTCATCCAGAACATTGTGAGATGTTACCACTTCCATCTGTGTAACATCTCCAAGAAACACCCCTTCCTATCCCCAGAAACCACCAGTCCTGGTACATGCTCTCACCATTTCTCGCCTTGACTACTGCATATCATCCTCTCTGGTCTTCCTCTATCTAGATTTTCACCTCTTCAATCCACTCACAAACGTTACTCATAACATCATCTCATGCGTGGCTTCAAGACTTCTCTAAGGCCGCTCCTACTCTTTGGAACTCTCATCCTGGCCCCTTAGACTTGTTCTCACTTTTAACATTTTCATAAAAGCCCTGAATACCCACCTCTGCAGTCTGGTCTATTCCTAACATCA
>CM070033.1:140820754-140836135 GCA_036250615.1 Ptychadena robeensis
GAAAAAAAACAATAAAAATTATGTAAAAAAAAAAAAAAAAAAGAAAGTGAGGAATGTGTGAAGGTGTGGTGGAGAATGAGTGGAGTGAGAAAAAAATGTGTGGTCAAGCGAGTGATGTAGGGAAAGACCTAAAACCAATAAAACCAACATCATATCAAACCCAGAGGAAACACTAAAGAGAAAAAAAACAGGGATAAATCAAGCAGAATACCTATGCCCTCAGGTGTTTCATAGACTGAGCAGGCACCATGTTGCACAAAACAAACAGGGTTTACCGATTTATTTGCTGTGTATTGTAGAAATAATATTGAGTGTCACTCGGACCCTAGAGGGAAGGCCCCCATCCCAAACGTAAATAGAAAGACCAAAAGGGGTGGGGAGAGAGGCCGCTGGTAGTGGCCTATCTGCCCACCTAGTTTTCCTTGTGGGGACAAGGCAAGGGGACTTTGGCGGGACCCCCCTATATTTACTACAAAACCTCTAAGTAGAGGGTTTAAACAAGAAAATGAAAAAAGATCAAAGTGGTACATCAACTGGCATGTACAGTACGTATGAAACTCCCACATAGATTGTGCTCCAGACGTACAGCTGGAATACATCAAGGTACAATATTGGTAGAAAATGTAGTCCTTAGCATACAGTTCGGTAGATTAAAACGTTCATCTTTAATTCAATTTTCATAAAAACATCGAAGGACAGGGACCCAAACGTTGGGGTCGTTGGAATCAGACAGCAACCATATTCAAAATCTTGTGTTTGAAAGGTTAAGTCGGAGAAATGAAGACACCTCGACGTATGTTTCGAATATCTTCTTCTGGAGGTGTCACACTTAAGTAGGACCTGAAGATGGGTATAAGCATGGGCTGCTGCCAGGGGTCACGGGAGGAACAGGGGGCGATCCACCGACTCGTCTCCATAGGTTAGAGTGGATTGGTGGTTAGGTTATCTGGTCTGCCCTCCTCGTCCCGTGGTCGTCTACCGAACTGTATGCTAAGGACTATATTTTCTACCAATATTGTACTTTAAAGTATTCCAGCTGTACGTCTGGAGCACAATCTATGTGGGAGTTTCATACGTACATGCCATTTGTTGTACCACTTTGATCTTTTTTCATTTTCTTGTTTAAACCCTCTACTTAGAGGTTTCGCAGTAAATATAGGGGGGTCCAGCGGCCTCTCTCCCCACCCCTTTTGGTCTTTCTATTTGCTGTGTATTGGTCATGTGTTCAAGTGCCCCTCACGTCTTTTTCCCTGCAATCGGCTTGGCCTGAAAGTGTGGAATTCTAGCCTAAAACAATGAAGAAGCTTAACTGCACACCTGGTTGTTGTTTGTTGGAGTCCAGTTGCTGAAACAGCAACACAGGTGCAGACAGAGCAGTTCAGAGTAGTCGGTTAATACGAAGCCAAGGGTCGGTATACGGATGATGATATTGAGCACACAAGAGGAAACAGGAGCAAGGAGTAAGCTATTAACTGCCAATGAGGAAGTGGCAGGGCATGGCTTTTATAGGAAGTCCATGGGAGGGGCCAATGGTTCAGAGTTAATCCAATGGATTCAACAGAATGCATAATGAGACTGGATCAGCAGACATAGCTGCAGCCAGACACGCCAGGATCCTTGGTTTCGAATCCTGACAATTGCCTTATTAAAGATGTGCCACTATCTTTAAATAATTTTTCAGGGAACATTAATTAAATCCAAATTTCAGACCTATTTTTTTCCCATGGGAAAACAAGTCCTAAAATAACATTTTGGCAAATGATAGCGTGGAAAATGATAAACACAGATCTGTTTAAGTAGACTGTTTTATTTCAGAGCCTTGTAAAAAAATGTACATGTGTATAAATTCAATGAACAAAGAAACATTTCACTATTGTATTCTCTATTATTAAAATGTTTATTGTCCTATCCAAACATGTGATGTAAAAATCTGAAAAAAAATCCAAATAGCTAGAACAAGAGCAGTGAATCTATTGTTTCCATAAGCTGTAAATAGGTTGCATTGCAGTTCCCAACATAGTATACATTTTGTAATATTATACATATATGTTCATATGCTATTTTAAAATAATACAAAAGTATTTAAAGCACAATGTAGGGCTTGTTTACTAACTGGAAGGCATTTGTACTTGTATATATTACAAAACAGACCTTATTCTTAATGCTGAATTCTGGGGTTGTTTTATTTCAAGGGGTAAGTAGCTGCCAGCTCTGTGTATTTGTATTGCACTGATGCACATAAGTATTTGAACATCTGAGAAAATCAGTGTTAATATTTGGTCCAGAAGCCATTGTTTGCAATAACAGAGTTCAAATGTTTCATGTACTTCTTGACCAGGTTTGCACACACTGCAATAGGGATTTTGGCCTACTTCTCCACACAGATCTCCTCTAGATCCGTCAGGTTTTTGGGCTGTCACTGAGCAACATGGAATTTCAGCTCCCTCCAAAGATTTTGTATTGGATATAGGTCTGGAGACTGGCTAGACCACACTAGAACCTTGATATGCCTCTTACAGAGCCACTCCTTGGTTATCCTGGCTGGTTATCTACTTTGGTCTCATTTGACCACATGACTTTCTTCCATGCCTCCTCTGGATCATCCAGATGGTCATTGGTAAACTTCAGACGGACCTGGACATGCGAGGACTTGAGCAGGATTTGAAACCATGGCAGTGTAGTGTTCTACCGACAGTGACCTTTGAAACTGTGGTCCCAGTTTTCTTCATGTCATTGACCCGCTCCTCTAGTGTAGTTCTGGGCTGATTACTGACCTTTCTTATTATCAGCGATACCCCACAAGGTGAGATCTTGCATGGAGCCCCAGTCCGAGGGAGACGGACAATTGTCTTTAGCCTCTTCCATTTTCTAACAGTTGCTCCAACAGTTCATCTATTTTCACCAAGTTGCTTGGCAATTTCCGCATAGCCCTTTCCAGCCTTGTGGAGGTCCACAATTTTGTCTCTGCTGTCTTTTGACAGCTCTTTGGTCTTGCCCATGGTAGTTGTAGTAGTTTGAGAGCCAGAATTCTTGCTGATCAGGTGTTCAAATATGTGCAGCAGTGCAATGCAATGAGATTCTTTACAAATCATACAATGTGATTTCCTGATTTTGTTTGAAATGTTGTCTCACAGTGGGACTGCACCGACAGTGTGAATTTCAGACCACTCCATGATTTCTACTTGGAGAACTTGCAAAATTGCAGGGTGTTCATATACTCATATTCCTCACTGTACATATTTCACCATTGGAGAAATTTGTTTTGTACCAGATGCTTTTATCATCGACAAGAGTAGCCTCAATGACATGCTCTGTTTTTTTATGTCTTCACACCAATCCCCATATATAAGAGAATAAAAAATGTATACTCTTAAAAAATATAGGATGCTGTTATAGTCAGACACACACATAAACCCGTTTTTAGTATCTTTTCAGACCTGTTTATTAAAGTTATTGTAAAGTATTAGTAATCAGTTTAGGGGTTTAAGCTTATTTCTAATCTACTGCCTCTGGTTATCATTTGGTCCTTGAACATGGTTATTAGAGCTCTACAAGTTTATGCACAATTGGAGAACATTTGTCCAAATACTTGTCTAAATGTGCTGTCTGAAGGAAAGCAGCTTGACACAACATGCTTTGAGCATATAAAATGCTGGAATAAACTATTCGTGTACACGTTTTATAGTTAATCTCCCGGAGAGCCTACAAAGAAAAGATCTGCTAAACAGTTTAGAATGAAAGAGGAAAGTTTAAGGCATTTGGAATTCTTGTTAGCATCTGTAAATTTTTTTAAAAGAGGTCTTTTTTTTCTAGGTGGGATAGAGACACATTACGCAACATGGTCAGGTGCAAATGTGTGACTTTTAAAGAGTGTGGTGGTGTTTCTTTGTCTGTGATGTGTTTGTGTGAAAACACACTATACACATGGTACCTATTATAGCATGTGTTTTATTGATCACTAGGGAATTACAATAAAATTAATTAGTTTTTAGTAATGTTCAGAATGTGCGCTGCTCGTATTATCTTGAAATAAATGGCAACAAAAGAAGAACTTGGAACCCAGAGCTGTTAATTTTCACAGTTGCCCTGAAATGTCATCAAACAGCTTTAAGTGGGGTTTACAGAAATTACCCAAGTGACTAAAAGTACAAACTTTGTTTAATTATGCTAACTACATGTTTACTATAGAAACACTAACCTTGGGACTGATTACTGTGTCAGTTTGCCCTTAACACCCATTTCTCATTAATTTTTTTCCTATTTGCTCCAATGAGTCTGTTAGCCTTACCTAACGCTTTCTATCTTTCAGAGATTTGTGTAGTGAGATGTCTTCCTATCTATTCTGAGGTCTTCACATCTGTGGTGGCAGTTATATTTTAGTACAATTTGCCTATGATATGTAAGATTCACTTGGTTTTAATTTTTAGTTGATTTAGTAAATAGTTGAAATTTTAATTTTCGAATTTTTTACTTGACTTTGAGCTTAATTTATGCAAAAACTTTGTGTTCGAGCAATAATTTTTTTGTAGTATACACCCTTCTTTATATCTCCAGCAAGTTTGGTGATGATACAATGCTCAGGGTTTATGAAATTAACTCGAAATTGTTGAAGTGGTCGAATTTTGGAAAACAAATTCGACCATCTCTAGATTTTTTACCTCAGTGAACAAAGAGTAGTCTCAAGGTTTAATTGGGCATTCTCATCATAAGATGGTACTCTACCACAATGTTTTTTATAGTGTTTTTTTATAGTACTATATATTTTTTAACAGCTACAAAAAAAAAAAAATGAAATATAAAGTAATACAGCAAATTACTGTATTTTTCACCGTATAAGACGCACCGACACATATGACGCACCCAGTTTTTAGGGCAGGAAAACCAGAAAAAAAAGATTTAATAAGTTTCAATTGGGTTAATGCAATATATTCAGTGAATGCAATATCCAATTCAACCAGCAGGTGTCACTAGCAGCAGTACACTCTCAGCTAAACACGTCATCTCTACACTGATCTGCAGGTGGAAGGGGGGGCGGGCTGTCTCCTCTCCTCTCACTGTGTCCGTGGGGTGTGATTGCTGTTCCCACGGACAGAAGAGAGGTATAGATGCAAGTTCATCTATACTTCTCTCTTCATTGCCTATGCCAGTTCAGGGCTGGCATAGGAAATTAGACTGAAAGCTCCTCCAGCTCCCTGGCTAATCTCCGTGCTGGGAGAGCTGGCGGGAAGCCAAGGTGCAACAACCAGTGGCCGAGTGGCTGCGGGGCTCGCGCATTCGGCGTATAAGATGCAGACACTTTTTGCCCCCAATTTTTATACGGCGAAAAAAAAAGTACCTATTATTCTAGCCAGTTAAACTAATTTAGCTGCCCAGTATTATTTTGATGACCGTGTGTCTTGGTGGCGTCCATGATAAAAGAGGCTTTATGCATAACTTATTTCTAAGTACAAAATTTCAATACTTGAGCATATTTCGATGTTGAGCATATATATGTTTAGTATTTAGTGCTACATGTCATAGCTGCAGTAAAGCAAAACTCTTGTTATCTAAAAAAAGATACTCCTTATTGTACGCATGATTCACAATTCACATTTCCAAACTATTTGCTTCCACTTTAAGGTTGTTTTTTTTTTTATAAAACCATTAACATGACGTCAAAGTTGTACGAGCAGTTTCCTTCCTTGAAAGGAAGTAAGGATGTTTTGATGGAAGATGATATGATGAAGTATCCTGCATTTAGGTTCTGCTGAAATGCACAAATACTATTTTAAATGTAAAGTTTGTCAACTATATAACACCTTATTTTAAAGTGAATGTTCGTTAAAAAATGTAGTCATTATGGAATATTAAGAAGGGTAAATAGAAAATAAATAGAAAAAACCCAATCCACATAAAATTCTATGTTTTAAGTCCCCCATACACTCTGCGAATTCCTGGCGACGCTGGTCTAAGCAGATCGATATAGAAATTATGGACATGCCCCTCTGATCCAATTAATGGCCTGATTTCAGGAGGGCACTTCACGCGCATTGCGGTCGATCGGCAGCAAATCAAAGAGTGGATTGGGATATTAATGTGGGATTGTAACTTAAAGTGGATTTATACTGAAAGAGAAAAACAAAATTAACATATTTCCCGCTCGATAAGACAAACCCCGCCCCCCATAAAATCAGGGGGAAATCTGTGTGCATTTAATTATCATGATTATTAGTGCCGACATATATTAGTGTATTTATATAGTGCCGACATATTACGCAGAGCTTAACAGAGCATATATAGTCAGATAACTGTCTCTCAGAGCAGCACACAATCTAATGAAATGGACCCTTGGCCAAGCAGAGGCCGGATAGTCTGGCTGGCAACTTGCTTGGTTAGTCTCTCCTTACATGACCCGGCCTACTAGCAGGAGGCAGAGGCAGGGAAGCTGACAGAGGCTGCCTTGCTGAGGCAAACCCTCTGCTGTGGGTGGCTTCAAGTGGGGATAGCGAAAGTTCGTTTCCCCTATGCGTGTCAGCAACAGGCAACCTCTGACGCACAGTCAGTTTAATGGTCCACAAAATACGGTAATGATTTACTTACCTCTAAACTGACACAATGGAGAAAAAGCGGCCCACAAATCTAAAAAAAATACACTTACCTTCTGTTCCCTTGAGCCCCATGTGTAGTCCTGGAAATGTTATTTTTTTCTTCCCATTCTTCCGGGGCTTTGGTAACACAGACATTTGGTATTTTCTATTTTAAGTAAAACAGTATAATAAAAACCAACGTTTCCCATCCTACTGTGGATCTTAAGTCATAATAGATAGTTAGTTATGAACAGCTTCTTACTGTATATGGAAGCCTGTGTCTTAGAGATATCATATATGCTTTTGCAGCTTTAGATAAATGCACAAATTCAAGGCAATTGTTTTGAAGAAAATGCATAATGCCTTACACATAATTGTTCATTTTCCATTAAGAGCTTTATAATTGTGGGAGGTATGGGCTTCTGAACAATTAAGCTGTCAAGACATATGATCAATAGGATGCAGAAAATCCTGCTTGTTCTTAATTGCTATAAATAAACTAGCACAAACTTTACAAATGTTTTTAAAATGTCAATATACATCAGTCAGGACTGTAAATGTGTCTGCTTTTAGATGTCTATGGTGTCTATATTTCCAGATTTCCAGATTTTCAATTAATAACCATAATGTAGCCTTTGTGCGCCATTGGATCCAAATTAGTGATATACTGAGGTTGGCTGTTGAGATAATGTTATGGTAAACTCAGCTGAACATAATTTGTCATTGCCCCAAACTAATGCAAAGGTTTATCAATGGTATTTATAAATCATAGAATGTCTCAACTGAATTCTCACAGTTCTTATGTCCCTTTTGTATTTTTTGGGGGAAGAGTTTATTTGTCTGTAGTGTCATTATATATTGTTGACTGGGGGAGTTGCTTACATCTCTAAATCTCTTACATTTTGTTTGCATCCGGTCTTTCAACTCTGTTGTAAGTAAAACAGTTTTTACCTAAGCACTACACATAAGGTTCCTCATTGCTGCACTGGAAAAAAGTTGGGCATACCTGCAATAACCACAAAATGTCAGGCAAGTCTACAGGTAGAGGGGGATATCTACATTATCCCATAGCGGATCATGTCTGATTTGTTTTAGAGTGGCATTCAAGGGGTAGTGGAGTGGGTGTAAGGTACTTGCCTGGCCGGCTATCCCGCATTGATGGCCCCAGGGATCACAGACAGTCTCAGCAAATGCATCATGGTTGAAGCAGGTCTCCTTGTTCTGTCCAGACTGCAGCCCTGGGCATGTGTTTGGCACAGCAAGCCCAGGTGGAAGTGTTCAAGAGTGAATTCCTACAGCCCCAACCAGCTGCATTACATTCACCAGCTAATCGTCCACCAATCCCAAAGCACTGGGTGGCATGATGTGATATGGCAGGCTCCCCATTTAATGGGACTCTGCCCTGCACATCATTGCCCAGTTATAGCCTCCGTATAGCAGCGTGCTTGGTTGTGCTTCCTGTTGTACTACTAACCTAAATCTGTCTGCATGTGTCCTTACCTCCAACAATGACACAGCCTGATTGCCTGTACTCTCCTTGCCCTGACCCTGGTCTGTTTGACCACGTCTCTTGCCTTGTCCTTTTGTACCATGCTTCCTCGGACTGATTCTTGTGTATGACCTTTTGCCTTGTTTTAGACTATGTCAATAAAGACTGTTGAATGGACTTTTGGTGTTGGTAATGATTGTGTGCCCAGGCGCATTACAGTGGGTAACCCAAATTTATAATTTTTCGTCCACCCATATTTAATAATTGGTTGCATCTGTTATTTACACTGGTCAGTGTAGGGCTGTAACAGGTTGATTAAAAAATCAATAAACAAATATGTGTTGTTGGGATATGTTGTTGCTGAGACTGGCTAAAAAATGAAACTGTCCCTTTACATTGCATACAGTTTTTCTGCCATCCCACACTTTTTGCTGTTCTGGCATGGTGATGTCACGGAGTTATCCTACTTCCAGATCCCAGTATGTATGATGGAGCTTCATGAATGAGTTTTGGGGTTTCCAGAAAACTAAGAGCGCAATAAACCTAGTCTATCCTCATTTGTTGATAACAGTCATAATGGTTGTAAATACTACCGTTGAATTTGTTTTACATCTTTAAATCTAGGTTATGTACAGGTGCATCGTATGGTATGCAAAATAAGGTATGCATATACATTTCATTATTTCTTTTTGATCTGTAGAATTAGCTAAGGTGTTCTGTTACATGAAGTTCATTATTCTTGAGCCATCATTATTGAGTCCTTCTCTGGGGGTGGGGTATACTGTATTATGAGTTGCAGAGAGATCTGACTAAATGTGATGCGCTGCAGAAGGTACTGTCAGGCTGTGAGCCTACTCCAGCTAACTTTTGCTCATTAATCTAGATGTGATTTCTGGCCATTAAACCTGAAACAAAACAGCATTTAAACAAAAATGTGTATGTTGGCGAAGTTTAGCCACTGATCCCCGTTTGGCATGACACTCTCCAGGTGGTTGCACCCTTTTGACTTTTTTTTATTGGTATTTTGGCTACAAATATGACCTGAAGGTTTGAAAAGTTCGCCCTCCTTTAAAGTCATGGAGGTTTGTCGGGAACATGCGAACTGTTTGTCCGTCACTAGTAATTATCTCAAAGTTTTTAAATTTGTATACTTCTGTATGATGTGCATACTTCCAGAGAGCCTTCCCACCTCCAACTACCGCTGGTCTGAAGCTCTACAGGAGGAAGGCCAGGTGCAGGCAGAGCTGCATGTAGGATGCTTTGTTATCTTCTCCTTTGAAAGAGAGAGGTTTTTAAATGGAAAAGTATCTCAAAATTGTGGAGATTGACACTTTTAGTATAAAAGATCCAGTAAATGTATCATATTTTATTACTATTCTAATAGTTAAGATCTTATGTGAAGAGAGGTATTGATATGGTAACAGAAATATTTC
This sequence comes from Ptychadena robeensis, assembly GCA_036250615.1. Lineage (NCBI taxonomy): Eukaryota > Metazoa > Chordata > Amphibia > Anura > Ptychadenidae > Ptychadena > Ptychadena robeensis. Next base: position 140,830,243 of record CM070033.1, read on the forward strand.
AATTGATTAAAGCTTTATTGTGATTTATTGTGCTTTATTGTGTGAAATATGTTTTAGTGTTATTGTCTCTTTTGATCTGACCTTCAGGTTAATGTGGTAATTGGTCATATGGTTCCGATTCTTAACTCTGTTTGAAGTGTTGCAATGATTTTGTTTCTTAAATTTCACCATCAGGTAATCTTAAATTTCAGCATTAGCTAAAACACTTCCAGCCTGAAGTGTATACGAAAATGTGTTTAATCAACACTTTTAAAAGCTACTTTTCAGATTCCAAATCAATATCCAAAGATTGCTTTGGACATTCTTCTGAAAAGGTCAAAAACAATTTACAAGGCAAAATATTTTTGAAAATTGCAAAATGCCTGACAAGTGCCTTTCCATGTCATGTCACATCATGGAGAGCCCTTTCTTTATACTGCTGTACCTTTAATTGGGCTAAGTTAAGTTACACTTAACCCCAGATGCAACCGTGTTGACTTTGTTTCTTCGGATGATATCTCCATCAAATGGAAAGTTGGAATTTTAAAGAAACTAGTTTTCACATTGTTTATAAAACTCATCTGACCAAGTTGATTGGCTAGCTTATGCATGTCAACTCTGATTATGTGTGTTTTACAATTCTCAAGAGTGAAGTCTGAAAATAAAATTAGATGGCTAGTTAAACACTCACACAAGGGAATGTTAAATTATATTTTGGTTTCAAACTTGGTGAGCTTAAATTAATTTTGTGTAACATACTTATCAAGCTTGCACAGTGAAGCAGTAATGGATAAAACGTTTAATTTACTTAATGATCTCCCAATCTTAAAATGCATATATAAGAATGGGGAAACTGCTAAGGTATGGGGCAGGTTGTTATCCACGTATCACATTATTGGTCTCCTGATTGTTTACTTTTGGTGGTGTAATTGACTCATTTACTACCCCGAGATTACCAAACCTTTCATTTATTGTTTTTTTGTTACCTTGACCACAGCAGTTATTTGTAATGTTTTTTTATGTTTGAAATTATCCATGGTTTGATGGTTTATGTGTTCATTGTATTTTATAATCAATCTGTGTTATCGTATTTACTAAATGTTATGCATGTATTGTACCTCTTTTGATTAATAAAGTTGCATACACTGTACAACAGGGTTTGCCTCTTGCAAGCCCAGCAATGTTGTCAGTTTAGAACTGTGACCTTTACTGTATTCTTTTATTTTCAAAACTTGTTTATTGTGTTTCCAGTACTACATGGTACAAATGGTCATTGTACATACAGTAGAACTAAAAGCTCAACAAGAACTAAACGAGAAAAAAGAAAAAATCACTCCCAGTTACTGGGATTCTTATCTAGTCTTATACCAATTCCACATGATGATTGATTGGAGGAATTCAGTGGTAGGGCCTACATTTATTTGTCGGATATTGAGGAGGCTTCAGAGAACACTGAAACTGCAGATAAACTTTTTGTTTTTGTTTAATGGTGACCTCAATGGAGGTTTCAACTACTCCTACCATCAATGTTCAATCTTTACTCCCAGCTATGATATCACTTTACTGAGGGATCGCCTTTCCCAATTATGAAAAAAATTTGTTATTGTTTATACAGTACATAAATATGCAATGTTGTTTGTATTCTGTGCTACATAAGAAAAGTTTGTAAAGTAGAGGACTGTTAAATAAATAAAAAAAAATATTAACACATGGATAACATCTGGGCCAGGTGCCTCGTTTATTTTAGCTTTTTTTAACCTCAGATGGATAATTCGTAACCGGTTATCTGTGTCATGGGCAATCAAAAATTGGTCCTTGGTCAAGGATTCCTAGAACTGAAAGCACAATTGTTTCCATACATTTTTGGCAGATAACTATAATTAGTTTCTCCAGAGGCACAATGATCAATCAGGAATCCCTCCAAGGAGGTTTAAGGTTTTGATATGGAAATCCTCACAGATGGTGGCATATTACAGAATAATGTCACATCAAAACTGAAAAAGAGACCCCCAAAACAAATAAAGCAGGCATTTACTAAAGAAACAAGGCAACTAATTAAACTAAGTTACTTAGCATGAAATCAGACAGAAGTGCAGAGATAAATCCAAGATACAGACTACTAGAGATGGTTGAATTTTTGCAACAAGATGACTTTGTGAGTTCATTGCAAAACCACAACAAGGTATCATCACCACATTGCTGGTGGGAACATTACAAAAAAAGAAATGAGTGCACCCACATGGGCAGTTTTTCATAAATTAGGTTAAAATTATGTCAACAATTTTGACTTGAAAACTTTGACTTTACATTGAACTTAATCTCCCTAGCGATCTGCCCATTGATCCCCCCTTCGCATTCCTTGCATTATCTATGATGCTGGGCATGTGAGGACCTAGGGCACCTATGCCTGCATTTACATCATTATCACTGACTGGAGGTGGAACCCAGAAGGATTGTTGGTAATGGTGACACAGGAGGGCACAGATGGCTTGTCTGTGACAGGTAAGCATCCTCAAGTGTATCTCGGTATGTGTAATGTTTGTAAACAAAGTAACTGCTGGGGTAGTAGTAATCTATGTAATTCTATGTGCTAGAGAAATACTTTTGAACTTTTTATCTTTTCTACAACCCTTACCTACATATCCAACAGTTTTGATAATGATATTTTGTACAGTGGCTTTTGTAATTATGACTTCACAACTGTGTCTATCTTTCATTTCTCTTGGATCTCTTTCGGAAGGTTCCAACTAGTGATGGCTCGAACCCGGAATTGCACTAGTACAAAGGTTCGCGAACCCGGCGAACCGGCGAACCCGCCATTGACTTCAATGGGAGGCGAATTTTTGCTCGCTGCTTTCAGGCAAGTCAGCCCCAGACAGCGTGACACTGTCTATCCGGGATGTGGAATAGCCCCTGGGGACTGGAGGGATGCAGATGATGGGGACCAGAGGGAGGATGGAGTAGGAGAGTAGAAGAGTGGCACAGCCTGCATCAAGTCTTTGCGGTGTCAACCAACTCGGCTGCAGAGCCACGCATTCCATGCTGGGCAGCTGTCAGCAGGTTTCCCAATGCGCAGTGTACGTGATGTACCTGCCCTGACCGTGCTTTGGCAGACCAGGTATCAGTGGTCAGATGGACCATTGCCCAACACGTTGCCAGAGATGCCATGACTTCCTTTTCGACAAGGGAATAAAGATTGGGGATTGCCGTTTGGGAAATATTTTTTTCGACCGTGGTCACCTTCAACTCGGTGTCCCAATAGTCCACAAATCTTTATTTGAAGGCCTCAGACCCACCAGCTGGTAATGGTAAAAGACTGGCGTGCTAAGAAGCTTGTCAACCTACTTCATACGCCAGTTCAAGTGGTTACTCGTGAATTATTTTCTTGCTTTCAAACATGTCCTTCACTGACACCTGACAGTGGCCAGATGAGCTGGAACTGCTCAAAGTGAGAGAGAGGCAAGTGGCTGGTGGTGGTGAGAGGGGCAATAGACACGTGGTTAAAGTGCTGAAATCTGGGAACTAGGAGGAGGAGGATGGCTTCGAGTGTGGGTTGTCTTCTTGTAGCCATGTTTTGACCCATAGGCGTTTGTGATGCGAATCATGTGCCTCCTCAAAGCAGTTGTACAGAGGTGGGTTTTGGACTTCCCAGCACTCAGTTATCTTCTTGCACAGGTGCAAATGGCATCGCTGCTATCATCGGCAGGCACACAAAAAAAATGCCACACTGCTGAGCTTTGGCACTGACGGCATACTGGTGGTGGCAACAGCGCATGCAATGATTGCGTGCTGTTCTGGCTCCCCAGGTGCCTATTCATGCTGCCTTACTGTAGCCACTAGCTCTTTCGATGACCTTCCCCCTGCTTACAACTCGTACTCCTCCTCTCTTTCTCTCCATCTGACCTTTCCCCCTGGTTTTCTTCTCTTGTTGTGGGCACCCACATGACATCCACGGACACATTGTCCATCATCATCAACCGCTTTACTTATATCTGACACCTCAGCAAAGGAAGCAGCAGCGGGTTTAACAAACACACCGTCATCACACCGCACCTCCATGTGTGTAATGCACCTGTCAGAGGCATGTCCATGTCACCTACATGCTCTGGCAATAATGGTTGTGCTCCATCACTCTCTCCTCTTCAAAAGGATGTGAAACAACTCCTCTGATGGTCAAATGTAGCGGCTATGGTGCTAGTATTGGTGCGGGGCAGTGAGTGGCAACTTGAGAGTGTGTCAGCACCGAGCATGCGGAGGATGGGGTGTCCAGGGTCAGAGTGGGTGGATGTCGAAGATTGGGTGTCCTCCTGTGTAAACCAGTCAACTAAGCCCCAGCATTTCTGTGTTTTACGGTAAGTGGCCTCTGAACACTGGCCATTATCTCGGCCAAAGGAAATTTCACACCACCACGACCACGACCACCACGACCACGACCACCACGACCCCTGCGGGTATGTCTGTCCTCTGCCTGTCATTTTTATCTGTTTGCGTACAAGGCCCGTGGCAGCAATAACTCTGGGTGGGCACTGAAAGTTGGCACAAGGATGTAATGGATGGAAAGCCGTGCACTTTTTAGTAATACCCTTATGAATAGGGTGAAAAAAAATTTTGCTTGGTATACCCTTCCACAGATAACTGTGGCTGGGCAACTGGGCACACACCACGTTGGACAAGGCTGTAAGGATGGAAAAGCCGTGCACTTTGTTTAGTAATACCCTTATGAATAGGATCAAAAAATTGCTGGGTATTACCCTTCCACCCGATAACTGTGGCTGTGACTGGGCACAGACATTGGCACAAGGCTGTAAATGGATGAAAGACGTGCACTTTTTAGTAATACCCTTTATGAAATAGGGTGAAAAAAAAATTGCTCGGTATTAACCCGGCCACCAGATAACTGTGGCTGGGCACTGGGCACACACAGTTGCACAAGGCTGTAATGGATGGAAAGCCGGCACTTTTTAGTAATACCCTTTCATGATAGGGTGAAAAAAAATTGCTTGGTAATTACCCTTCCACCAGATAACTGGGCTGGGCACTGGCCACACCCTTGGCAACAAAGGCTTTAATGGACGGAAAGCCCTCAATATTTATTATACCCCCTACAATAGGTTGAAAAAAATCCCCTGGGGTTACAAGTGCCACCATATAACTATGGGGTGGGCCACTGGGCACAACACAGTTGGCACAAGCTGTAATGGGACGGAAAAGCCCTGCACATATTTTATTATCCCACAATAGGGTGAAAAAAAATAATCCCCTGGGTGACAAGTGCCAACCAGATAACTATGGGTGGGCACTGGGCAGTGTGGGCGCACACACAGTTGGCACAAGGCTGTAATGGACGGGAAACCCTGCAATATTATTAATACCCTACATATGGGTGAAAAAAATCCCCTGGGGTTACCAAGTGCCACCAGATAACTATGGGTGGGCACTGGCAGTGTGGGCTCACACACATCACATGTGGCACAACTGTTATGGACCGGAAAGCCCTGCAATATTTATTAATATTTATAAACCCTACAATAGGTGAAAAAAAATCCCCTGGGTAACAGTGCCACCCAGATAATATGGGTGGGCCACTGGGCAGTTGGGCGCACACACAGTTGGCACAAGGCTTACGTGATGAAAAGCCGTGCAATAGCCCCTAAAATATGGTGAAAAAATCCCCTTGGGTAACAAGTGCCACCAGATATGAGAACTGGCAGTAGGCACTGGTGTAATATTTGGCTTGAGAAAATCACTGCCAGCAGCCTGGCATGCCAGACAGCAGGCACAACCGGGTAGCAACAAAATAGCCCTAAAAAGGGCTTTTGGGGTCTTTTCAGGACTCTGTCCTGACAGCAGAGTAAACAGCAATGAGGAAGAAGAGTACCACTGTAGAAGAACACAGGCAGTAATAAGTTTCCCT
>CM070033.1:140836160-140848510 GCA_036250615.1 Ptychadena robeensis
TCCCTATGCAGCGCAGCTCTCTGATCTAACTCCCTCCACTCTCTCAATCAGCATGTGAAACGGCCTCTCTCCTTGCTGTGCTATAGGGGGTGGGATGGTCCGTGAGGTGGTGGGTGCTGATTGGCTGGATTATGCCTGCTGACTGTGACTTACAGGGTCAAAGTTTCTTCAATGCAAAAAGATAGGGGGCGGGTCAAACTCGCCATATGTTCGCGAAATAGTGCGAACGCGAACATGCGATGTTCGCCGCGGATAGTTCGCCGGCGAACAGTTTGGTCCATCACTAGTCCCAACTACTTCATGTGGGGTTAATCCAGCAAGTGCTTCTAATTTTAACACTCTCTGAATACCTAGTCCTTAAATCATCAAAAATGTATGTTCAACACATCATTTATGAACTTACAGTTCACCTGCTGCATCAAATATCCCAACTATTGACAAGAGCTGCTGTAATGAGATCATCAGTGCCATTGACTTCACCTGTTAATGTATAAGCTAACTGGTTCATTGTTTAAAACCTTTTAAACGGTATCCTTATCCTAAACCTTATAAACAGGTCTCATCATTAACATTCAATCATACGTAAATAATAAAACTAGGTGATTGTTTGAACCAAATTCAGTTTGTATAGCAGTCATGCCCACAATGTTTTCAGCATTGGCTTGCTTTGGTTTTAAGCACACCATTAATTGCTTCCTTTCCCATAATTTAAAGTTCTAATGTGACCTTAAGGATAAGGAAGTGGACTAAGGATATTGTCATGTCTTTTGTCATCAACACTTAAATCATCCAGTTATTTTTGTCACACGTAAACAGTATCTGCGTGTTTTGTAGATTAGATTTAGCAACATCTTTTTTTTCATAAATTGTGTAAAGCTTGTTCTTTAAAGATAGTTATGTACAAACATGTATTTTAAGTGTTATATATACATATTTCACTGCCTTATAGAGTATTGGGTATGTGGATTAGTTAAAACAGACACACATGAAAAAAAAAAAACCTTATAAAATAGAATACAAAAAGGATCAGTAAATTAAAATGTAATTGTTGGCAAAATGTGTGCCACTTATTCACAGCGGCACTCTCATCTTGTGGAGAGGGATGTGTTGGGTGGACTGATATAGATAGCTATAGATAGACAAAGCCTAACTTCTGCTAACCATTTATTGGAAGTTAAAGCATTAAAAACACATTCCCTATGAATAGAAGATGAAGGTATAGAGGGACTAATAGAAGTCTATGGAGGTTAAACTGCACAGACATGGGCAGCAAAGACATGATGCGATGCATTGACAAATTGCGGGATTGCAGAAGGCAAATTTCGGGAAATTTGGATTGGCGAGGGAGGAGTATGCTCAAACAAGCGTTGTCTAAGGGGAGGAAGAGCATTCTGCATTATGATTTAATGTGCACTTATCCTTTAAGATAACCTTTGCTCTGTGTGTAAACATAGGTAAGAGGTCCCTTGGTGGTAATCTAATTATATGTAATTTATCCTATCCATGTTTAGCTATATAGCATGACTCTCTGCTATTTACTTGACCCTTGAGTTATAGAGAAATAATTCAATAACATTTATTAAAAGTTTTAAATAAGACCTCCAACAGCCATTATTCATTGACCTAAAGATTATTTTGACTGCACTCATAAACGTAAGATAGATAATTTACGCCATTCATGACTAGGTTTATATTACGGGACCCTGTGCTATTCAGTCAAATGGTCAATGCATAGTGGCTTTGGTGGTTTTAGTTAGCTGCTTGATTCTTGCCATAATATAAATTTTAACAGTTGTCCAATAGGGCTGTCGGCTGTGTAGTAACCTGACTTCTGCACAACACAACTGCTGGTCCCAACCGCATTTATAAAGCATGAAAAGCCACAAAATAACCCTGATAAGGCACCCCTGTGAAGTGAAAACCATTTCAGGTGACTGCCTGTTGAAGTTAATCAAGAGAATGCCAAGAGTGTGCCAAGCAGTAATCTGAGCAAATGGTGGCTATTTTGAAGAAACTAGAATATTATAAATATTATATATATTATAAAACAAGAACAAGAGCAGATCTTTCAATCCTCTTACCAAGTGTATTTCGTTATCATTGTCCTTATACACTGATCTGCCTAACTAGTGTGCAAGTGAAACATACACCATTATCTTTCCTAAAGGTTTTTTTTTTCTATATGCTGTATAGCAAAATTCAGGACTTCGCATATGAAATAGGCTTAGCTGTTAACTAGCTGTTTTATAGGTGAATTGAGACACTCGGATTACTCCCCCTAGGCAGGTAATAGGAGAATGATCTTCACAAAGAATAGTTCCATTCATTTGGCCATGTGAACATCTAAACTACAGGGAGTGCAAGTTCCCTTTGTCAATGAACTGTTGTTTGATAAGGATATATCTTTCAGTGAAAGATGATTATAAGATATTCACTTCAGATCACCCGTTTTGCATTAAATTTCAAGATTACTGCAAAATGCCTTGCTAACACATTTTTATTATTGACAGAGCTCCTAATTCTTACATATGAAAACAATATCGGACTGTTTACTGCTATTGAGTTCAGTTTACATTTCATAGATACTGTTATACTGTAACCAGCTAAAAAGCAATGTACCATTAACTACTTTTAAAATTACTTATTGTACTTACTTAAATAACTTATTGAGCAGATTGTTTGAAATAAATAAATGTTGCATTTTACTAATAAATACATTTCTACCTGTTTAAAGTCTATTTATTAAAGAAAATGTACACATTTTTGGCAAACTTGTCGGGAAAGAAAACATTCTGGTATTTTTAAATCACTACGTTTTGAAAAGGTTGGGCTATACAAACTAAAACATTGCATTATATTGTAGTGTAACCTAATTTGCTATAAATCTCATGTTAGATTGACAATTAGACAGTTAATGTTTTTCTAGGATATCCCTGTACAATATTGGGTTTCTGCCCAGTTATGGTGGAGATGCTGATGTGTCATTGCCAGTTTGCAGCACTTGCGCCAAGTTCCTGTAGACTTTTGCCGGCATGTCCCTATGAGATTAAGCCTATTCACCAGGCCTGAGGAACTGCAAAGATTATCATTACCATGTGAGTTTTCCTTCCCTACTAGTCTAGCCATTGAGCTAGGAGGACTCCTTCTTTAATGTAGACTTGGTATAAGACACTATTATGCAGTTAAGGCCGCCACACACGCACCTAGCGGCAGCCGATTTTGCAGACGACAAACGTTCTCGCGGCTGTCAGTTGGCGACAAAATCGGCCACCGATCGTGGGTGCCCACAAGGGGTGACTGTAAATTTCAGTCGGCCAGAGAACGGACATGTCCAATAATCTCTGGCCGATGCTGTTAGTTTCAATGGAGACTGGCACCCCCATTGAAACTAACACAAAGGGTGCCCGCTGATGCTGTGAGCACGTCATCACGCTGCACTCCATTGCTGATCTGTCGGCCCCCACTCGGTACGTGTGTGGGGGCCTTAACTTTGCAATATCCACCTGTGTTAGAGCCCCAGCCTTTGTTTACAACTGTTTGTACTCTATTGACTATGCCTTATCTCTTTCAGAGATAGTGAAAGACTGTAATTATGCATTGTTTAGAAAATAAATAAAGTTATCCCCTTGCATTATACCTGCATGTGAGTGTACATCCATTTATGACGTTGAGCCATATCAACAGAAGGCTGTGTAAAGAATATAGAAATATTTAGCTATTTGCAAATGTTGTCACTGGTTGCCATGTCTTCGTTCACATATTTAGAAGCAACAATCTGAGAATCTAACAGTAACCTGTATTATTATAATTCATTTGTGTGTCCAGGGGCAATCTAGAGGCATTTTAAAGAGACAGCCACTGTTGTAAATATTATTTTTGCTTCAATTTGGTTGAATGAACATTAAAGCAAAAAAGTAGATAGAGCTACACTAATCAAAACAGAAATACGACCAGGGTTTATTTGTATCACTTGTATAAAGGTGGGTTTACACGTGCAGATTTTTTCTTCAATCAACTGGCAATTAGATTTTTGTTTAATGTCGTTGTCAAACATCGTTCGTTCATTTGTCCAATGTAACATTCGATTTTTTGTTTGTTGATCACCGATATAGAATGAAAATACATTCAAAATTACAACAACAAAAATTTACCAACATTTTCAATGACAATTCAAACGATTTTTTATTCGAACAAAATTGGCCATTCTAGATTTTGTTGATGGAACGAAAAAAATATCACAACCCACTTTAATATTTAAGGCAAGGCAATTTTTCTTCAGTTTTTTTAATTCCAGACATACACATATCAGCGTACAACACTTTAGCGCACTAGTAAAAAAAGAAAAGAAAACAATAAAAAGTTACTGCACTCGTGTTATTGTACAAGAAATAAAACACCTGTTTTAAGTTTTTTACTGTTTTCTACAAACCTTTTGCTTGCGCAAATGAATGCCACACCTATAAAGTTGGAGTAAAAACAAATTATCTTTGCGGTGTGCCAGACAAACACAGACCCATATGTTTTCTTGAATGCATAAAACCACATTACTGTTTTTGCCGAGCAAGGTAAAAATCTATGTTGTTTATGTTTTTTTCTTAAAAGTTTTCTTGATATAAAGTAAAAGTGTTGTGTTTTGAAGCTTTAAACCATTTTAAATAGCCGGTCTGTTCATTGCATTGGTATTCAGTAAAGTTGAGGTCAGCGCTCTGTGTAGGTCACTTGGGTTTGAGAAAGCTTCATTTAAACTCTTATTTACTCTTAAACACATATTTCTAAAGGTAGCCATAGACGTTTTTCACCCGATTTTTTTGACTGATCAACCGCTGTGCGCATTCCCGCCAATCGGCGGAGCGGGCGAAAATTTGGTGTGCCCACCTAGCAAGATCGACTAGGAATCTGTATCACGCTGCAGTCTGTCCCTCATCAATCCAGGGAAAATCGAGGCATGTATGCTTACCTTACATGATTTTGTCTGTGAACATCAGGATTTACAAATTGTAAGGTCTTATATATATATATTGTATAACACTTGGTTGTTTGGAGACAGAAAACTTGTAATTTATTAAGGTTTCTTTTTTTTTTTTATTAACCTTCTGGGTGTTTAGCCCGAGTTATCTCGGGCTAAATAAAGTTGCTGAAAAGGATTAGCCCGACATAACTCGGGCTGCTGTTACCTGCACCCAGATGGCTTGCAGGCAACCCTGGAGTCTTGCTGCTTCTCTTCCTGTGTCCCCCGCTGTCTGAACTTCAGATGCTGATGATCGAGATCGCGCCGGCATATGCGCGATGAGGTCATCGGGTGGGGGAGAATCTTCATGTAAAGTATAGGAAAAGCCGACTCTGCCTTCTTGACACAGCCTGAGCTAAGGCAGAGCTGACAGCCGAGGACGGCTGTGTAAAGGGGGCGGAGTCAGCATTCTTCATACTCCAGCATTGCTGTACGGGGAGAGAGGCTGGATGGATTTCTGCTCAGCTTCCAGCTTGTTTGGATTCACACGCTGGAAGCCGGGGAGAACTCTGCTACCCGGAGGTCTTCATTGAACGGGACTCGATGTGCCCATGTGGTCCATATTGATTTCCGTTCAATTGATCCCCGAACAATCACAGCGTGGTGACGCCACGCTTATATGTAACTATTTTTCTCCTGAAATCTCTCTTTTGAATAAAAATGTGCTGGGAGCAAAACCTTCTGCCAATTTCATGTATTGATGTGCCACCCTGATGCAGTTGGATTGCCTGTGCAACCTTTGTAGGGTCCAGGTATCGCCTTATGCCAGTGGTTCCCAAACCTTCCTTGCAGGGCCCATCTTTTTGATTTAGGAACATCATCGAGCCCCCCCCTCCCCATTGAAACACAGGTTCAGAATGAGGGCCCGTGCCCCCCCAGAATACCTCTGTGCCCCCCCAGGGGTGATCCCCCCAGTTTGGGAACCGCTGCCTTATGCTATCAGTTGTGACACTGATGCTAGTCAAATACAAAACTGAAAAGCAGTAAAAAAATAAAAAATATTTGTTACTTTCACCTGAAAAACCATTTGTCTCATTGTTGACCATCTTATGCACTTTTTTAGTTTAATTTACAGCCAACACTGATTAACCCCCTCATATTTCCAATCCAATCCCCACCAAATGTCTACGCCTGTATTACAATATGGGCATATGGCAAGGGCACCCCTATTCCACCTCCCCAGCATCAATACTGCTGTCAGAGAGGTGCAACCAGGAAGAGGAGCTGCGGACGCCATCTCTGGAGTCTGGTGCAGACTTGCCTGGAACAGGTTCTCTATCCCAAGCCACACTACAGTTTACCTCTAGGGAGGTTAAAAAGATTCCAAACGATTCCTTTTCTTGAGCATTCCAGATATATAAATCTTATTAAATGCATTTTAAAAATCTTAATAGATGTGTTGGCTCCTAGAATTTCTCACTCTATACTACAGCACTGGTCAAACCTTTTTTCTGGTTTTCTGATTATTAGTTTCCATCCATCTCTTATGTAATACCCCCCCCCCCTTCATAGCTTATGTCATGTAAATCAACCAGACAACAGGGAGGAAATATAACAAATATTCATTGATTATGCCATAAATCAATGACTCCTTAAATATAACTCTATTAATCATCTGTCATCTAAAAACATGAATCTGTTTCTAGCTTTTTTTTATTGCTTTACTTAGTGATGTACATGGGGAAAAATAATCATCCTCTTTGAGTAGAATTAAGAATAAATATAATCTCCGCCAACCTTTCTCTGGTATATTTAAAAATAAAAAATATGTACTTTGCAGTATGAAAGCATAAAGGCTTACAGTAATGAGTCATGTAAAGTTTATACAAGCGGTATATCTTCTCTTAAGCACTACAGCACTCCTGTTGTCAAGATAATTAACAAATTGCTACTTAATCTTTGCTTCCGAAATGAGGCTAGCCTATCTTTTAAAGTATACCAGTGTTGTGAAGGGTAGATTAAATAAATTGAAACATCTGTGCCGTACACATGTTTAAATTACTCAATCTTTGCAGTAGCATTGCTATTTAAGTCTACCTTTGATAAGCTAAGTGAGCCTGGAAGATTGCTTAAACATTCTTCATTGATAAATTTGAAAGGATTTTCTTTAAACATATTTTTAAAGAAAATTTTTATGGTCATTTTTTATTCAGTGTTTACATTTGAAGCATTTTCTTCCATTAATAATATTGAAATTGGTATGCTAATAATGTTCAAATAAACCATTAGTGGCAGCTAACAGTGGCACACTGTACATTAGTTACTTGGTCTGCTTTATAACAACTTAAAAAAAAAGTAATTAGCCACTTTTAAAAAAAGAAAGATTACAATTTAAGGGATCAGGATGAGCTTTACAATGTATACTACAGCTAACTGTTTTTCTACAAAGCGGACAACAAAACTTTTATATATAAAAGGTGTATATGGCTGTCCTCAAGTAGATGCTGTTTGTAATTACAAGCCATACAGAAGTCATGACACTTAAATGCCTGCCCTTGAAAAGACAATTTGTAGCTGTGAATATTGACAAAACAAGATAAAGTATAATGATTTTTTTCCTTTGTGTTTATAAAAAAACACACTGAAGGTCAACTAATTCCTTAAAATGCATCAATCTCAGATTTGAAATATCGCATTTTGCAATACGTTAGAATTTCTTAAATAAACAAGGAAAGTGTAAAATGAAAATACAAGCTTGGTAGATAAAAAGTAAATACAATCCTCGACTTTCCTATGAAGTCCTGTGTTAAAAAGGTTTTTGTTAACTTTATTAACTTTTTTTTACATTTCCATCTAGGTCTTTAGGCCTAATGGGCACCCATTTGGTTTTATCCCACAATAGGATAGCACGTTGCCCTATGTGGCAAGTTCATTGATCTTGGATCATTTTATGATGTGTTATTTCTTCTAAAAAATGATCAGCCAATCAGAACAGAAGTATTGGACTTGGGTTCCTCCATAAGCTCGCTTGCAGGAGAACTTTTTCATATGTATACCATAGCTTTGTTTACCTCAGAAGTGTATCAGACTGATTCTATCAACACAAAATCTCCAAAACCAGATCTCCACAAGCTCAGCAGCAACTGGTTTTTAGTGAAGAAATATCCAAAGCATGCCATGATTCAAGTAAGACTATGCATGGCACTTGTATTTACACATTATTTTATATCACATAATTCAGCTTTAGGACAACTGTAAGGTTTAACCATTGAGACAGCTTGGGGAAGGTCTTTTTCTTATGGCATGGCCACCTACAGTAGAAAATCAGATCCAGAGGCATAAATTTATTTTTGGAGGACCTTGCCTGCACAGACCATATAAAATACAACTTTATAACTAATTGTCCATATTATAAAGATGTTTTTTCCAAAATTTCGATTTACAGTAATTTTATTACCGTAACTAAACTAATTACAAAAACAATGTTTGGAAAAATGGTACAAGAGAAAAGGATCACATATGTTCTACAATATTCAGGCATAATTCCAAATATATAGGGAGACAGACATATTTTCTCAGTACATAAAACAATATTAATATAAATGACCATACCATATCTCCCAATTTAGGGAAACTTCTTTTTTTGAGTTGTTCCAATCTAATAACAAATATATATGCAAAGAATTAGTTTTTCACCCTCTCTTTTGGGGTTTTTATGGAGCCATACACACGCAAGTATATTAAATACAGATTTAATATTACACATTAGTAATAATACATGCATAATAAAATATACTTGTTAAATGGTCAGTTCATCAAAAATTCTTTGATTTTGCAAAGTGCTAATAAATAGTACAATAAAATAGTACACGTATATTTTTTGACTCGATATTTAACCAGTAGCATGACGTATTTCCTGCACAATGAATGTTGGGATTTTTACAATGTATGATTTTGATTCATCTATGATGTTTATATTTTATTTCCAAGTAGAACTTTCCGAATGAAACAATTGCATTGTGTATTGTCTATAGCTGTGGTATAAGGTGTTTCAAAAAGATATATATTTCACTATTAAATATTCGTTGTTAATAGCGATATGTATGTATGAGTTTGAAAACACAGTGAATATACAGGTGTGTGTGTGTACAGTATGCTGCAGTGAATATACAGGTGTGTGTGTGTGTGTACAGTATGCTGCAGTGAATATACAGGTGTGTGTGTACAGTATGCCGCAGTATATATCACAGTAAACATCCACAGTATACACCCACAGAATACATCACTTCCTAAGAAAAAAAATCTGAAAGATTTTTCATTCGTGGTTCCACCGATTTTTTTTTTATTCGATATTTGCGTCGGTTGTACAAAAATCTAAAAAAAATCGAATTACCTTCGATAAATTGACGAACGAAATCCGATAAAAAAATCTAACAAAAAATCAAATCTGAAGTTGAACGAAACAAAAATCTTGACGTGTAAACCCACCTTAACAGAAAACATGATAATCAGATGAGAAAGTAAAGACACAGAGAGATAAGTTCACCAAGTTGTACTTCTTCTCCTTCACTATCCAAACAAAGTCTAGAAATGAGTACATGACAACCTGGGCTCTGAGGAATTAGGTTGAATAATGCTGGTCATCACTCAGTATGGAAGACTAAGGACATCTATAAAAGGAAAGTATGATCTGTGAGGACAGCTCTGAAAATCTGATTTCATCTTTTAAATCATTCATTTTACTTGGAATGCATCTTACAGATTAACACTGCCATAACATTTTTCTAATTTACAGAAAATTTGCTATCCTTCTCCTTCTTGTATCATCAGATGCCTTGTGACAGTACATTCTTCATTCCAGCAGTTCTTATTGTTTGCTAATAATTCTTTCCCAGATTTCATTTATAGTAAGACAGCTGTTTCAGTGACAGGACACAGACCCCTTTCTGAGTGCCGTTATGATAGGACAACAGATAACTCGCACTGTCCTTCTGACAGAGTTCTTTTTATAACTAAGCGTTCATATCACTTGTTTTGACAGGGCTCTTTAAATAATAATTCAGACATCTACTCTGCTTATATTTCAGCTCCCTCTATGACATTTAGAGTCTATGCATCAAAGCTCGCTGTTTCAGAATAACCAGCAGTTCCCACTTTACCTCTCTAACTTTTCTGACATATGTTCTCTAACTTTTTGTAGTAGAACTGCCTTTAGTTAACTCGAGAGATGTTGAGTCATAGCTGGGGTTCAGCTGCATTTCCAGCTTCCTATTTGACAGGACAAATGTATTACTTTACACAATATAATTTCAACTTAAAAGGTTCTAGAGGGGGTCACAAAATTTCAACTAGTCAATTTGAGGGATAGTTTCACAGCCCCTAAACATGGTGTCATCACCACAATTACTGATTGTGAATTGAGTGTAGATGGTTCTGGGAATATTACAATTTTAGCTCTAGCGCACATCTTATGTCTTATGCAAAAACTACATGTAAGAGCAATATTAATTATATTATTATATAATCATTTTAGTTTGATGTCTCCACAAGCTAACATATTACACAGCACTTTACAAAGCATATATAGTCATTTTACTAACTGTCTCTCAGAGGAAATCACAATCTTATGTCTAATGATAGAAAGGCAACTGTAAGTCAAATAACCACCCGTTACAACCAACGTATGCAGAAGAGCATCTCTGAATGTACAACACATCGAACCTTAAGGCAAATGAGCTACTGTGTGTCACTCCTGTCAGTTAGAACAGGAAACTGAGGCTACCATTCCCACAGGCTCACAGAAATTGGACAATAGAGGATTGGAAAAATGTGGCCTGGTCTGATGAGTCTCGATTTCTGATGCAATATTTTGATGGTAGAATTTGGTGTCAATAACATGAAAGCATGGATCTATCCTGCCTTCTATCAACGGGTCAGGCTGGTGGTGTAATGGTGTGGGGGACATTTTCTTGGCACACTTCAGGCCCCTTAGTAGTAATTAATCAGAGTTGCAACGCTACAGCCTACCTTATTGTTGCTGACCATGTCCATCCCTTTATGACCACAGTGTACCCATCTTCTGATAGCTATTTCCAGCAGGATAATGCACCATGTCATAAAGCTTGAATCATATAAGACTGGTTTCTTGAACATGACAGTGGGTTCACTGTACTCAAATGACCTCCACGGTTACCAGATCTCAATCCAATAGAGGACTTTTGGGATGTAGTAGAACAGGGATTCACATCATGGATGTGCAGCCAACAAATCTGCAGCAACTGCGTGATGCTATCATGTCGATATGGACCAATGTCTCTGAGGAATGTTTTCAGGACCTTGTTAAATCTATGCCATGAAGGATTAAGGCAGTTCTGAAGGCAAAAGGGGGTCCAACCCGATACTAGCAAGGTGTGCCTAATAAAGTGGCCCATGAGTGTATATGTAACTAACACAGTTAGTCATGTGTAGCTAACATAGGAGAACCTTTTTGGGGAAAGCCAGGATTGAAACATAGGACACTAGTGTTGCATGGCCAGACTGCTAACCTAAGCCACCATTTTGGTGATAATGCCATTCAGGGGCTTTGCAAATAACTCACAAAATCAGCTAGTTGACATTTCAAAAATCATGCTAGTCAACATACAAGTCAGCAGTGATTGCAATAGGTTATATAAGGCATAGTAATGTAAATGTAAACAATGGCAAAAAAGAGAACATAAAAAGAGAATATAAAGTAAAATAAACCATTGAGCTGGAAAAAATACTTTTTTTATCGTGTATCTAGAAATTATATAGAAGTTAGAAATCCAAGTACTGGTATGTGTAACAGTTGGAGGGCCAACGTCTTGTAAAAATGGATCCTCATAGGGCAAAGTATACTGTACAGTTTAAACAAAATATATGTCTAGGCTGCAGATAGAGATGGTAAGAATACAGCAGAAACTCATGGCCACCTGATATAGAAGATCTAATGTTAAAGCAATTTCATGGTGATGTAATGGTCCTTGTTTATATAATCCCAGTGGTGTGAGCAAAGAGCTCCTCCTTTACTCTGTGCCAGAGCAGCTAATAGACATGCAAAATGCTTCTATATTTTCTACCTTCTTTGCTGGGAGTGAAGGACATGTTTATTTTCTAACACCAACTGAATATTGTAGCCCAAGTTAAATATATTAGTGGACATTAAGTGTGGGGCTTACTTCATGTAAGTGGAAAAACGTATTCATCCCCAGAGAACAGCAAGCACCTTTTCGGAAAAAAGAGATGATCTGAACTATGCTTTATTCTATTACTACTGAAGTTTTCTCTTCACCGGTTCTGACTCATACAAAAGTTTTGGAGTTACTGTATATATACAGTGGAGGAAATAATTATTTGACCCCTCACTGATTTTGTAAGTTTG
>CM070033.1:140848610-140883757 GCA_036250615.1 Ptychadena robeensis
AACAAGGGTTTTTCCACCAAGTAAGTCTTTTTTTGTTAGAGGGTTCAAAAACGTATTTCAAATTAGTTGCTATCTTTTATTTAAAGTTATTTTTTTCGATTTTCCTTTTGATGAGCTATCTGCCACTGTTACAATAAACCTACCATTGAAATGATACTGTTCTGAGACTTTTCATTTCTTTGTCATTGGACAAACTTACAAAATCTGTGAGGGGTCAAATAATTATTTCCTCCACTGTATATATATGTATATTTTTAGGGAATCGGTGGCTACCAGACCCCAAGCACTGGGGCATATTCTCTGGACCTAGTTAGTATGCAGGTGTACAGACTACACCCATATAATACATAATAGAATTTTACTGCACATGAAACAGGATAATTTCATTATATTCTGCTCACAACATAAAAAGCATCGTTATCAAGTTTCTGTAAAAATATTTAGGAAATCCCAGGAAAGCTCATTGTAATCAGAACACATTTGGGTAATTTAAAATACTGACTTGTGAGCCTGTAGGTTTCTTAACAATGTATGCTTTGAATGCAGTGGGATTTTAGAAGACTTTGAGCTATTTGGCAAAACGCTGAAATTTTACAGACCATGTTGGTGTTCCGTCATGTTTCTCATTTATTCTTTGTAGAGCAACATTTTGCATTATAGTCTACAGCCTTCATGTGTTTTCAATAAGGCCATGGGTTTGCAGCTGCAGTTATCTTTTGCAGTACATAAATTTCATGAAGAACATATTTTTTCCTCCTTAACAAAGACCTGTGAGACTTGCCATGCATCAAGAACTTATACTGAGTAATGACCTCTGACCCGTGTTGCAGCACCAAGAAGAAAGTTTCACTGCTTTTAGCAGATCAGAGAGCAGGTGATGGAACATCTGCAGGAATGGAACTATATTTAATTGGTCTCACTGAGATGCAGTTGCAATCCTCCTTAAAATACTACAAAGGATTTCTAGAAGAAGAAGAATAAAACAGTACAATATACACTCTTGCAAACTCCAACACATTAAGTGATTTATCAGGCTAGTTTGTGCATGCCACACAGAAAGAACGGAATAACTGAGCTTTCTAGATCTGTGTGCCCTGACATCATTCTGGTATTTTTATTACACAAATCTCAAGTATGGATTTCCACAGTAGTCATCACAAAGGCTTAAAGGTTTTTTTAAAAGGGATGTTCAAGTAGACAATGTTTTGTCAGCTGTTGGCTAACATCAACAATGCAATGTCTATTTCCGTGCTAAGGTCAATTAAAAAGTTAAAAGAGGGTTGGGGGGAGCCATACATAAATAGGTTTGGATTATGTCACTTTAGAAAAAAAGTCTAGACTTCTCTGTCACTATTCTTTCCGACATATGGCGATCAGCTTCAATGTGTGTTAGCGATCAAGTATGGTTTTTTTTTATTTCATTTTTTAGAAAACTAATAAATAAGACTGATATTTATGACCTACTTGGACTGTGTGTAGACATTTTACATAACATTTTAACACTGTTGCAGACTATGAATTTGACTACAAAATATTTAAATCTAAACTTTAAGGTAGTATTCATTGAGTGGGTCAAATAAGTTTGCCTTGAGTTTGAATCTGCACTCTCTCAGCAACTCTCTCAACCTCAGATTGCAGACTGGCTCATTGGCTTCTTAGGAAACCTCTCCCAGCATACTGAGCATTAGTAACGTATCTACCTAAATGTAGAGTTTAGTATAGAGGTTTGTTGTACTAAGGCTACGTTCTTCTCACAGCACCTGGAACAATCTCTTTACTTGTGCTACATAGGTAAACAATAAGTATTTATTTTGGGTCTGTGATTTTGTAGGTTCCATGTTATATATTTGGTGGCAGTGCCCAAAGGAAATTACATTTTGCATTACAATATATCAATTGACTTATTCTGAAATGCAGAAGTATCTAATTAAGGGTATGTTTTCATTGCGCTATGGGCTCCATGGGCACCACCTGCCCTAAGCGCATTTCTTGGTGGGCATGCTAATGGACTCGACCCACATTACCTGCCTACAAGACCGGCTGTTCCCACAACTTTCTGCCAATCCGCTGGCCGGAGTTTGATATACTGCACTACGTTGACCTTCAAGCCGGCAGATCGGCAGAACGAGGTGGCAACAGCCAGTGCTGTAGGCAGGTAATGTGAATCAAGTCCATCGACATCCCCGCCAAGGAATGTGCTTAGTGCAGAAAGTTCTGAGTAGCGAAAGCGCAGTGGAAACATACCCTTAGTCTCCATAAATAGTTTTCATGGTTTAATATTGACATACTGACCTACAATTCGCTCATATATCTATTTTCTTCATTGGAAAAAAAGTTGGTGAAAAATAAATTGAATAGGATTATGGTAAATAAAAAGCTTTCTGTATTTTTAATGATAAGAAAACTACATTTGCATTTGATATAGCTTTGATCCCATAGAATACATATTTCTCTCATGGGTTATCTTGATATTTCTGTATGGTATAGGCATCCTGCTTTCTTTATGACTTGGCTATTTGCTTATAATGTTTGTCCCTTTTTTAGGCTTTGCATTCTTCCAAGGAACGGCAGAGAAGCGGTAGAGACGAGGATTACTACCTCTGTGCGAAAGGTATATGAGTAGGAGAGAGACACTACATGCAAACACTTTATTCAACTAGAATTGTTGTTTTGTATTCAGATACAGAGATGTAGATAACTTTTAAGAGACAGAGATGACAACAAATTCTACAGAATGAAAAAGTCTCCCAGTGAAAGTAGTAGTGGTAAGTCATTAACAGAAAACATCCCAAGAATGGAAAACAGTGGGGAACTTCCTTCAAAGTGCAATGGCTGCTTTCCCGGGAGAATGGTACTCAGTCAGTTAGTTAGCAGTTAGTTAGTCAGTGATATTATTGCTTTCTTCTAAGATTGCTAAGATTGCTGTTCCAGTCCAATAATGTCATCTACTTATCAACTCTGAAGCCACAGGAAATATATATACACCACCTCAATGTGAATGGGTGTATTTAGTGATTGGCCTAAATAAGCCAATTCTCCTGATACTTGTCAGATACATAAATGTGTAAAACCTTATTGCAAATATTGTACAAGTCTCAGTATCATGATATGGATTTACCAATATGATGTTTTCTGGTACTGCCAAGCAATTTTGTATGGAATATTCACAGATTTGTTTCAGGGGCTCCACAACAACCAACAGCCAATCAAACTATTCCAGACATTTACTATGATGGTAATGCTGATGAATAATGGGGCCATAATAATAAAGAATAAATAAAGCACTCCAGAATAAATTAGGAGCTCTACTCAAATTAGGAGCTCTACTCGCTGTTCATGTCATCTTGGTAAGGAATTGATAATGATAATTTATTTGGTGATGCTCTTATTGCCCAGTGTATGTACACCTTAACAATTGGGTGTCAAACTTATCATATGTTTCTCTCTATAAGATGCATGTTTTGTATATGTGTCTACTCTAGCAAAGGTGCGACAATGGTAATTAAGCTGTCTGCTGGTTAGCCAAGCACTGAGTTTGGCCAGTAGAGACAGAGAAGGTTTCAGAGGGAAATCCACCAGAGGGTAGTTCTTCCCTTTGCCTCTGCTTCTCCTCCTCCTGGAACTCAAGCTATGATGGCGGTTGATAGTTCCGTTCTACCATTCCAGCATGAGTTCCAGGAGGATCTACACAACTAATTAATTCTCTATAAGTCAGGGATGAACACAGCTGTATTTAGGAGTGCTTCTTATATTGTGGTGTGTCTCATAGCCCACAAAATACAGTAACTAACAGTAAATGTAGCAATATTTCAAGTGAATGGTATTGTCAGTATCACCATAGACCATAGCGATTGGCAACCTTTACTGTGGGGCATGGGACCAAAGCAAGGAGCCACAGGACATCTCGGCTGTTGTCCTCCCTCCCTCCCATAGTTATGCTACATAGGCAATATTCGAATTCGCAATATTTCACAAATAATGCTACTAATATTCGTAAATACGAAATTTGAGTGTATGGTCATGCATTGTGATAATAATAATCACATTGCGATCATCTTCAAACTGAATTCTCGAATAGCCGATATTTGTCAAAAATATTTACATTTCAAATATTCAAGCTCAACACTAAAAGAGCCACAGCAAGTACACTGAAGAGCCAGATGCACCTCTGGAGCTGCAGGCTGCTGACCCCTGCAATAGACTGATATTGCCTTTTATCAATGGTGTTATGTTTTGTAACTACAGTATCTCACAAAAGTGAGAACACCCCTGACATTGTGTTAAAAAGTTTATAATATCTTTCCATGGGACAACACTGAAGATATGACAGTTTGATACAATGTAAAATAGTCAGTGCACAGCTTGTATTACAGTGTAAATTTGATGTCCCCTCAAAATAACTCAACACATAGCCATTAATGTCTAAACCTCTGGAAACAAAAGTGAGCTTGCCTCTACGTGAAAAATTACCAAATTGAGCCCAATTAGCAATTTGTGTGTTGAGATTTTTGAAGTAGACAGTACATTTACACTCATATAACAATTGAACAGTTTGTATAATAACTGTGATATTAATACCAGTTAATTACTGGTAATAGCTTATCCTTCCTCGCCATTTTCTTATTAACCACTCACTAGGCAATAGAAGGGAACTCATGATTAAAGACAAAAGGCCCCCCGGATTCCGGGACGATCGATTCCGGGCGCGTGCGTGTGAAACGATCGTGCTGGAATCACGTGCAGCCCACCTTGTCCGATCGTTTGCGTCCGATTGATCGGGGGCTCAGAATCGTATCCGACAGAGAATCAACATGTTGGTCTTTCTGATCCGATTCTGCACACATTAGGGGGAGTTGCCATTTGGGAAGTAAGCGATCGGACACGGAATCGTCCAAGAATCCGTGGGACAAGGTGGTATGCAGCGATCGTATACTCTTAATTGGCCGATTGATCGGAGCTCCGATTCCCGCTGAGATCGCCGGAATCGATCGGATCAGTGATCAATCGGCCATGCAATCCGACACGTGTATGGCTAGCTAAAGAAATACACAGCCAAGATAGCCACCTGTGTTCCCATAGCACTCTGTGCATTACTCTGTGCATTACTCTGATGGAGCAAAGCACCACAAAGCCCCAAGGTTTAGACTACCCAAAAACACAAAGAGAAAGTTTTACAAAGAGAAATGAATTATAAAATGAAAGACATTCACCTTAACATAATTTTCCCACAAATAAAATATTTTTGACAATACAGAATTGTCAGCCGCAATTGTGATCATTTTTTTTATGAATCAATTATGACCATGTGTAACCACTTTTAAAGAACGTGTATGTAATGTGTTTTTGATAATTTCCATATCTACAGTGAAATGTATCTCCATATGAAAGGAGTACAATAAATATTTTACATCTGGCTCTGGAAAGGACACGTTTATTGGTTAAGTTAGCTGTCATCATATTTTTCATTATAGATGTCAAGTACCTCTCATCTGCTAAAAGCATTGTATAGGCACTTCAATGTCTACTGAATGTCTACTGAATATGGACACAAAGTCATAATTATTTGAGAAGTCTTTCTTCACTTCATGTCTCTAGTGAAATAAATATGGAAGTGGTTGTTACCTTGACAGCAAAGCACATACAACAATAAAAACATTGTCAAAATCTGTAACTCCTCACACTTCCAGGCAGTGAGGGGCATTAGTTTAAGAAAGGTGGTTATACTGAATAGGTTTGAAATAAGGAGTTAAAATTGTAAATATCAGAAACCAGAATACAAATATGGTGGTTGACAGGGATAATAGTACTCCAGTGGTGTTCTTTGTGCACATTAAGAAACAGCTGTAAACTAGTACCTACCCTTTGTTTGTTGGTTGTTTCGATCCTAAAAATGATGTGATAAGAATCTGTTGTTTCCTAGCATCAGCTTGTTACCTGCTGGAGTTAACCATGAGTGATCAACCTACACCTACAGTTCTTCAAGACCTTCCACAATGGTTAAAGCATTGCAGTGATTGCATCAGCTTTTCCTATCACAAGACTATAAAAGCAAATTGTACTTTTAAAAAACAGTTAATTCTTTATTTAGTAAAAAAACTACTGTATCACTCTACTACAGAATTCTTTACAACAGTCCAGAAATCCAAGGTGCAACCTAACAGTGGTTTTAAACTAAAACACACAAATACAGTTCAGATCCACAAAAGTTACATCAGCTACACTAAAAAAAACCTACTCACCTTCCTCATGTTTTCATTCTTGGCTGCAGCAATCTTAACTACTGGCAAGCCGAAGCCACTTTCGAATGCATACTCTTCACAGCAGTTGACACCAACCCCGCCCCCCCCACACACTCCTACAGAGACAGACTCTCTGTCGAAGAGCTCTGGTGTGTGTGTGGGGGGGGGGGGGTAGCTGGGCTGATGTCACAATCCTGCGGGACTGGGAAGGCTTGATTTCCTACAGCCACAGGGACACGGGGGAGAGATATCCCAAATGCCCTTGCGGCTGTAGGGTGTAGTGCTGAGGCACTATGTCAGACAGTGGGAGGGGCGGTCTCTAAAAAAACACCCCTCCTGCTGTCATAAAATGTTTTATTATTTTCCATCGTGGATCTCCACAATATTGGCTGGTGGTAGGTCTGCTTTAAGCAACACAGCAGTACAGTTATTCTTTATTAGTGAGACAATGAAATTGATGAATTGACAATCACTGTTTTCTTAAATAAATTGCTTTTGGGGTCAGTAATGTCAGTAATTATCTGAATTGTTACTTCTATTTTTATATCACATAGAATGTCTCACTGTACATGCATTCTTAAGTAGGACAAGTTAATTTCACCTTAGTAACATACAATTTTGCATTGACAATGAAAACTTGATGATGGAGTCTGCAAATTATAACTTGATAAAGATAGCAGGTACTGTAAATTATAATGTATCAGAACAAGTGTCACTATCTACTGACATCAGAATTGTCTTGTGAAATTCTATTTTTACTTTCGTACCTGTTCAATAATGGTTGACGTGTCTTCACTTATCACTTTTCATAATTGTCTTAATTACTATATTCCCGGTTTCCTTTGTTTGGTTAATTGGTTTTCCGCATTCGTTAGATAAAAATCTTTTAATTAAAACGTTCAATGAGTTAAACATAGCAGTATTATATACTGCTATTATTAGCAGGTCTTAACCATCTTGTGCCCAAATTGTTTAAAAATGTCTAGATGAGCGGATGAAAGTTAGCAGCATGGATTGCCTTGACTTTAACACTATTGGGATATTTTTACATTTGTGAATACTAAATATTATTTGCATTGCTGGTGAATATGTTTTAAATGGTGTGTGATGCTGGCATATGTCCTTATTTTAAGATGACAACTTGATAAGAAGTGATTTAAAATATAAATCTGATCATTAATAATGATAATGAAGATACTATTTTGAAGAAAATATTTCCTGAAAGTGCTACATTAGAGGCACTTGTCTGTGCTGAGCGCCACCTCAATGGAACCCTAGCACTGGTACAACAATGAATAGTTAGCAGTTCCTTGTAGCTGGGAATTACAAAGACTGTTGTTGGTCACTGACCTTGGAACAGGTAAGGTACCCAGCTACCCCTACTCCTACTCCATCAGATCCAACCTCACTGAGAAACTTCCTGGGGGCTGAGCCCTCTCTTATATACTCCCTGTGCCCAAGGGGATCATGTTCTGATGTCTTAAAGGAGACAGTACCTCTGGCTTCCTGTGTGAGCATTAAGCTACATTAGTAGGCTACCATTCTCTCCTTCCCTTTAAGTGCTCTGGAAAGGGAAATGTGCTTCTGGTTAGAGATAGTAAAATTTTTCGACTTTCTCACTTTGTGAGCTGATGGCAAAGCCCCTAAACATGGTATCATCACCAAAATTTCTGGAGATATAGAAAAGGGTTGTGGGAACATTTTATTTAAAAAAGTTTTGCTCTAGCATGTGTAGTGTTTGCATTAATTATGTTCAAAAACGAAGTTGAAATTACGATTTTCAAAATTTTGACTTGACTTTGAACTTAAGTTGTGCAAAAACTATTTGTGTTAGAGACAACCTTTCTTTTTGGAGTATACCCCCAACCCTTATCTACATCTTCTGCAAGTTGTGATGATAACATGCTCAGGGGTTTGCAATTAACTTAAAATCGTTGAAATGGAATTGAAATTGTTTGAAAGAAAATTCGACCATCTCTACTTCTGGTTGCTGTTATATTGGCATGTTTCATTCCCTTTAAGGGTAGGTAAGAACTGGTATTAAAGCGTTTTTAAACACAGATTTAAAAAAAACATATACATTAAATATACACAAAACTCACCTGTCAGCAGTTCAGATGCTAGAAAACTTCTACACAAAAAGCTCCCAAAACATACTTACCTTCTTCATCTTCAGTTCTGATGCCAGCATCTTAGATCCTGGAGAAGTGAAGCTGCTTACACCATCACTGCCCCCCCATCCACTCCACCTCCTCTCCTAAAGAGACTAGGCGGTCTCCTCTCTGTTGAAGCTGAAGAGCTCCGTGGGGGTGTGGAGGGGTGAATCAGCTGCTTGATGACATGTATCCCTGGACAGGAGAGACACTCTCATCACTGATAATAAGCTCAAGTCTCACAAGACGAGACCGGGCAGACGTTCCTGCATGGGACAGATGTCCCAAATGCCATTGCGGCTGCCTCGGCACAATGTAAGGCAGTAGGAAGGGCGCACTCGGAAGAAGTGCCCCTCCTGCTGTCAGAAATATATATTTTTTTTTTTACAATTGCGGATCTCAGCAGTATCGGTTGAGCTGAAACCAATACTGCTGAGTGACCTTTAACTTGGAAATATCATAAGAGTACTACAATATGTTGTAGGAATACTGCAAGTATTTTCTGGAATGATGTTTGGGGAAATATTGGCACTTGACCTATTCTAAATGGCTAAAAATATATAAAGCAGCCTTTTTGGACCAGAAGACAACCCAAATTAAGTGGTAGACTTAAACCGGTAGACACTATAGACTTGCTTATAACTGACATTGTATTTAATTTTTTTTCTTTCATTTTTTCTTTGTTAAAAATTAAATCCAGACTTTTCAGTCGAGATTACAGGTTGCTATCCTTGAACAGCCAGCCAATTTTATGGTCTTTCCCAAGAATATTTGTCTAAAACCAGAGAAAGAGTAAAACTAGTTGTATTATATTTAAACACATCAGTGCGATATTTGAAAAGGTTACATTAGGAAGTTGTCAAGCAGAAATTCAGTGAAATATGTTTTTAGCTTCTCAGTAATACGCTTGAATATGTTCGTAAATCACAACAGTAGAAACAATGAATTAGATTAATGTATATGCTGCACTTCCTAGAGTTTAAAGAAAAGAAAGAGAAATGATCTGCAGTATTTTAACTTTATTTATGCAAATTTAATAACATGCAGAAATGTTTTAATTCAATCTTAATTTTGGCTGTACAGTGCCACCATGATTATTACATCAAGGAGCATTTCTACAACATACCAAGCCTCCATGAGAATGGTCATTTACTTTTATTTTGAAATGCCTGTATTTTCCATTTCCCAAGTGTGATATTTGTTTTGCGCTTCCCAGTGAAATGTTGGCTCCATCTCCTGATTTGAGCATGAAGGCTGGTGGGAACAACCAGGAGCAGTCCTAGGGAGATCGGCACCCTGGGCACCCCCTCTGACGGCCCCCTTGATAACAGCAACACAGAGTTGATAACAGAGTCACGCCCCCCATGGGATTGAGGCGAAACTTGTAAGACTCTGGATCTCTGAGTCTAGTCTCCCCTCACTCATGGTGGGGGGGGGGGGGTTGGTTGGGGAGGAAGGGATGTGTAGTTGCTTGTGAGTGAGGTGAGACACTGAGTCTCACACTCTGAGTCTCATCTACCCTCACTCGCGGGGGGTGGGGGGGGGCAAAGATGGAGTTGCTTGTGAGGTCTATATCACCTCCTATCCACATCCCCGCCTCTCCCCGGCAAACATCTCCACTCCTGGGGAGAGAGAGGGCGGGGGGGGGGGTCTCCTCTACTCTCTCCCCAGGTGAGCGTGCGGATAGGGGAGAAGACATCTGGGCTCTGGAAATCTGGCCAACCATTTTCCAAAAAATTCATATAGGAATGATACATGGCACAATATTTCACAATATAATATGTAAGTTATCATCTTCCGTACTATATCAACTACATAGATATAAAACCAAGGAAACAATTCTTACTATACTATTGATAGCTGTATAACTGGGCCACATGGTGCAAAATATCACAGAAAGGTGCTATGAGGACTTTGCTAAGCGTATTGCTGGGGGGGGGGGGGGTCCCGACGGAGCACATAGACTTACCTGCTCATCGGATGCTGTGTCTTTACTGCGCCAAGCCGTTCCCCCAATGCAAGGCTCAACATAGTCGTGTAGGCTGAGCCTCTGCATTGGCGGATGCTGTGTTTAGAGCATAGGCTCAACTCAAGCAGGTAAGGTCTATGTGCTCCATCGGAATCCCCACCAAGCACTGCATATTTGCCTTACGGGTCTCTTTGAACTAACCCATGTTTCTCATACGGCTTATCAACTGTTATGCTAAACCAGGTCTGAAGACTTTTGCTTGGCCAAGGTAATTTTTACATTGATGGGTGACTTTGGGCACCTTCGGCTTAATGAGGGACTGCAATTTATGTCTTGGCTCTTACCCTTTATGTATTAGTTTGCTGAGTAAAGCCCCCCATACACCTTAAGATCAATCCATACAATTTAAATTAGATCTACCAACAACTGTGTAGTATAGTGACCTCCCTGATAGAATACATAGTGATTGGAAGGATTATAAAGGTCCTCATATTACATGGTTTTGGTAGAACAAAAGTTGATTGTACAGAAATTGTATGAAAAGATTGTAAGGTGTGTGGGGGGCTTAAGTAAGTCAAAGAGTCAAGTATTTGTCCACATAAAAGGCCACAAAGTATGCAGGAATTAGGGAAACATTTGTTGCATTTAGCCAAGGGTGTTGTAGAAGTGTCTACAAAATGGCAAACAGTTGAATAGGTGTTTGAGATTTTGTAGCCATTTTAGCCTCTCCATTTTTCCAAAATGCCAATAAAAAATACACACCGTTGGTTAATAAATGAGAACCATCCAATACTTGTATTAAAATGTATAGATTTTTTTCCTACTGGAGAATAAGCTTAAAATAGCTGAACTGATCAATACTTTCATAAATGTTGAAAACATAAAACTGCTGTAAGATATTAACATGTGTAAAATGCTGCATTTAGTGGACTTTTTACTGTTTAATAATGTGCTGGACAAACTGAAGATTTGGCAGGACAAGCGAATAATGAATTTTCACTACACTGAACTAGTAGGAGATTTTTTCTATACTAAACCAATCCTACGTGGTACTCACACTGACCAAACAAACAAAATAGGCATTGAGCTTCAATTCCTAACACAATAAACAGATAAAGCTGTTGGGTTTTAGTGCCCATTTTACATAACTGCTTTTTCATGACTTCATTGAATTCTGATACCTAAAACATTAGTGAATTATGACGCCAGTTGCAAAACATCTAACAGAGGAATTAGCCTCTGTTTAGCACTTGTTATTAAGCACTAAAACGGATCCATTCAAATAAAGGCTGAGGACTTTTTTTTATTAAATAAAGCTGTAAGTCTTAATAAACTGGAAATTAATTTAATTTCTAATGACAAACACAGAGCACGGTACAGGCAATTACAGTGTTCAAGCAGGCAGTAAATATTTTAGTATGAAGATGCTGCAGACATAGTAAGAATCTGTTCATCTCGGCTACTTGTTGCTCAGGGGAATTGTAATGAGAAGCAGATGACTTATTCTTTCAACCAAATCCAAGTATTACATTCCTGGACATCATATATATTCCCCAAAACCACAATGTCACCACATGACAATGGAAAAGTAAATGACCATTATGCCCCTAAATGTGGATGGAATCATATATCCTATTAGCCTAGAATGTAAATTTGAAATACATTTTTGGTTGTTTTTTTTAAATTTCATCTGGACAAGGAAACTCTATTTCATACTAACTGTAAAATGTAATTCGAGAAGAATGTTGATAGTGCTTCAAGTAAACCTGAAAAATTCAACATTTAAAGCTGAATTCCAATCTGACAATCTATGCTTCCCTCTTAAGGTCCCCATACACGGGTCCGATTCCCAACGGATTCTATGACGATCGATTCCGGGCGCGTGCACGCCAATCTATCGTCGCCGAATCGCGTGAAGCCCACCTTGACCGATCGATCACGTCCGATCGATATGGGGCCCAGAATCGGATCTGCCAGAGAACCAACATGCTGGTCTTTCTGATCCGATTCAGCACACATCAAGGGGAGTTGCGATTTGTGAAGTGATTCCATTTGTGAAGTGAAGTGTTCTAGAGCAGAAATTAAGGACTCACAGATGCATACCATACAATGTTAAAGGGTTCATTGTCCTATGGTATGTTTACATCAGTCATTGCAAGTCTTCTCTCTAGCTTGCACCTATGCAATACAATGATGTATACTTCAGTCATACTTGTCTCTGGTATTGGGACAAAGTCCCATATAGCCAGGTAGCTTTAATCTGTACCGTAGACAAGCAGCTCAGTTTATTTCAGAAGTGCAGTTATCCTTTAAGAGCAGAAATCACTGCACATGTTTTGCACTCCATTCAAAAATTCTTAAAAACAACCATGGTTTATGAAAATGCTTAAACTCTTGGTAATTGGTTTATATGAGTACAGTATTCTGCTGCTTGAGTGGTTTTACTATATAAAGCTTACAAGATGCCTTTTTATGCCATATACATTTACTTAAAAAGAAAACATACCAAAAATAACACTATTAGTAATCAAAAGTGGGTGATATACAGTGACAGATGGGTGTGGACAGACACTGAAGATGGTTGCATACTGACAGGTATTGATGGACATCAGCAGACAGTGACAGACATAGACTGATAGAGATTAACAAACCCAGACTTAAAAAACCCAACTCGCAGCCAAAAACAAATAATTGTAGACACAGAGGCTAGAATCATTTACTTAAAAGCTATAATTGATTTAACTAGAATGAAAATGCCTTATTGTAAAACATAAAGCATGTAATAACACGTATGGTAGGTTCAGATATAGCAGAAGGGTACCTTCTATGTAAATATATAGTCAATGTACTGTTCAGTCAGTCAAATTTTTTTAACATGCAACATATGTAAACTATGCATCTGCTTGTGTGTTCATTTCTTTTCATCGTAAGCAATCATTGAATTTTTTTGTGAATTGGTTAATGGAGGACTATTATGTTGTATATGTTACTATTGTTAGGCTGAGTAGAATCATTTTAATCATCTAGAAATGCTGAGCCCCTTTCTCTTGTTACATAGGAGTCATCATTACGCCAACAAGCTAATGAGTAACATCTTCAAAATGCTGGTTACCAAAATCATGTAACATACGTCTTCCCTCGATAATGTTATTTTCAGTCTAACCGATTCACTTTTTATAGCTCAGATATAATGGCCACCTGGTTTTCTGTTGTGCTCAGATGTATCTTAAATGTGAGCAGGTAATTGAATCTGAGTATGATAGCTTCAGTGAAGTGCTGCCTAAATTTAGACTGAAGAGAGGGAAAAATATAAAACATAAGGTACGGATCTGATAGCAGATTAAAAAAAATTAAGGTCTGTTCTGTGCATGTTCCATCTGCTTTAGAATAACTTAAATCTCACTGATTCTTGACCTTGACATGCTTAAGATGCCCAATGGTACTATAAAGCAATTCAAATTACATTTAATAATTCTCCTGCTGGTGAACTAGCCATAATCAAGTTATTATACAATGCTCAGCTCAAAATTTATCTCCCTAAAACTTATTTTAACATTGTTGCTTTTTACCTATGTGGTTTCTATATATCTATTATACAAAAATACTTCAGGTACAATTTAAGGTTTGTTGTGGTGAATTTAGACAGCCTAGTCAAATGATAGACCACATTGAGATGTTTGTTTTTTGAGGGTGGCTGACATTTGTCATAACTGTATAATGCGTCCAGTATGTGGTTGGGGGTGGTCTGTCAATTAGGAACAAGGACACAAGCGCACAACTAGTGATGGCCGAACTTCAGCCGTGTCCGTCCGCGAACGGGCGGAGCGGACTTTTAAAAAAGCCCGCCGTCCGCCCGCTCGCGGACAGATTCAAATTCCTCGTCTCTATCCGGCATAGTTCCTGGTGTGCTAACCAGATGTGACGTCACTGATGTCACATCCGGTTTTCCGAGCCGGTTGTTCACTGGAAGACCGGGTTCTCTACCCGGTCTTTCAGTGAAAAGATTCTTCCTGCGGCGGGATCTCGCTGCTTCTGATCCCACCAGAGGAAGAATAGAGGGCTTCTTCTCGCCGGCAAACAGGGCGGGTCGAACACCCGTACTGTCCGCTGGCGAGAAGGAGGGCGAACATGCTTGTTCGCCGCCGAACTGTCCGCCTTGCGGGCAGTTCGGCCATCACTACGCACAACCTAGTACAACACAGTAAGGTACTGTAAATGGTTAAATAATATAAAATAAAATATATGAATTACAAAAAAAACAAAAGTTAAAATACTCACATTAAGGAGGTTTAGAAGGATTGATCCCTCAGGGCCGTGTGCTTTCTAGGATGACCTCACTTCCATTTTAGGGATGAGATCACTTCCTGCTTACAGATGCTGGGGGCTCAACAAGAACAATGGGACATGTTTTGAGCCTGAGCTGAGCTAGGCACAGCTGCAGCTTGTAGTCCTTGTTAAAACATTTGCTCAATACTCCCTCTATAGAGCTTCCTTGGTCTCTCCCTCCAGTCCCCTCCCCTTCTTTCTTGCAGCTATGTCTAGTTCAGCTCAGGCATGTTAATGAAGGGGAGGGTACTCCTCTGTGTGTGTGTGTGTGTATATATATATATATATATAGAGACATACTGCTCCCCTTCCCCTATGGTTGACAAAGAGCCGCCACTCAAAACACATCCCCTCCAGGATCTGTAAGAAGGAAGTGATCTCATCCCTAACCAGGACGTGAGATCATCCTGGAAAGCACACGGCCCTGAGAAATCAATCCTTGTAAACCTCTTTAATGTGAGTATTTTGTCTTTTGTTTTATTTTATTTCATATTATTTAACTATTTACAGTACTTTTATTTGTTGTACTAGGTTGTGTGCCTCGTGTCCTTGTTAATATTTGTCTGTTACAGAGAGCCCACGCCTGCTGCTCTGCTCTGATGGACTCTGGCTGACAGTGAGTCACACGGGGCAGGAGGCAGGCATTGTGTGAAGACGACTGCAGCTACCACCACATCTGTAAATGTATGTATGCAGTTGGGGGGTGGTAGACATTAAACACACATTGTATATATGAGATACAGGTAACGTTTATTCCTGAGGCTCACTTACAGATCGGAGCCCCGGAAGGGTTAATAGAAGCCAGTAATCTGTGAGGAGTCTGCTTGTCACTAGTGATGGACAAACATCGGCCAGATCTGTCCACAAACGGGCGGATCGGACTTTTAAAGGAGTCCATCGTCCGCCTGTTTGCGGGCAGATTAAATTTTTTATCTGAAAAACCGGAAGTGACGTCAGTGACATCACATCCGGTGCCTGGAACGCATAGTCACTTCCTGTTTATGAGCCGGCAATTCACTAGAAGACCGGCTTCATGCCCAGTCTTCTAGCGAAAAGATTGCTCCTGATCCTGCCGGAGGAAGAATTGAAAGCTCCTTCTCGCCCGCAAACGGGGCAGGTCGAACATGCGTACTGCTTGCGGCTAGAAGGAGGGCGAACATCCAACTTATATCATGAAGCTAAGGTGGGATTGAGCCACAATATTGATTAGGGTGTGTCCTAGCCAAATAAATAATAACAATGAAAAACCCTAGCAAATGGGCCGTAAATGAATAAAGCCCATTCTATTTCTAAACATTATGGCATTGCGGGCACATGGGTCAACAGAAAGTCATCAACATGATATTTTTAATTAAAAAGTCTTTATTATAGTCAGGACTAGTATACAAATAAAAGCATGGAAGTAAGTAAGTATATCCAACATAGGACGTCCGCAATAGCGCAATCCTGGTGGGGATACTTTTACAATTGGTTTTATATAAAAAAGGGCTAAAAAAATAGCAGTACAATCACATAGGCATTCGGTGACAGAGAATTAAGTGATGTAAATATCTCTCCACTCTCCGACGCGTTTCGCCCTTGGGGCTTCCTCAGGGAGATACGTGGTACGAGTATCTAGATGTATATAATATACTAATTAGAAAATATCTTATTTCAACATACATAACATTCCTCTTTTGATATTAAATCAATATTTCGGCCAAAGGGTCATCAGATACCTCCGCACAGACACTCAGTAATCAAATAGGTACACAGCCATAGTAGCTGCCCAACGCAACAAACACACAATATAAACAATAAATACATAAAAAATTCCTTACTGCAATTTCACTTATGCTTCATAACCGTCCTAATGTGTATGCATTATGACCTGCCAGCCAGTCCAGTGAGTGGATCCTAGGGTTTTAATCCCTGTTTCAGGGGGGGAGAGTGCCCCGGCTACGCCCACTTCAAGGGCCCTGAGATGGAAGGGTCACCCCTGAAAATCTGGGGCCCAGAGAGAAGGAGTGAAGGGCAGACGATCAGAACAGACATTCCAGGAAATGGTAGACCCAGACCTTCCTCCCTCCTAGTTAACATACCCAAGCCAAAAAGAACGGGAACCTACCACGTTATTTTATGGTAATGTGGCTCGGGGGGGGGGGGGGTTTGTTCGGTCCTGGATTAGATGTACCGACAGCTCAATGATATGGCCTATGTATAATAGTGACGGCATAAAAGCATAGTTCCATGACGGTGGTTTGGAAAAAAAGAGGAAGGTAGGAAGCGTGCTTACCCATATGGCGGCTGATAGATCACAGGGACTGTAGGGGTCAGGGTACCAACCCTGGACTGCTGAGGACCATACCAACCTCCACCCCAAACTTATAGGCCCTACAAGTGGCCTCACCTGTGGAGGAGAGGCGGAGAGGGGGAGGGGCCGGTGAAAACCGCAGCCAATGACCTATCCCAGATGGACACACTCACACTGACAACTCCAGGGGGCCAATCATACCTTAGGTGGGTACCTGGTGATCCTGCCATAGCGTTAGAGATGGTGTGACTGCACGTCCCTGGGGGATACCAGGATCGCGTCGCCAAGATGACGCACTTCCGGTCCGGACCGGAAGTATGCCATGAGCAGCGTACAACTTAGTTTAGTTTTCATCAACATGTACA
Source organism: Ptychadena robeensis (assembly GCA_036250615.1). Taxonomy (NCBI): domain Eukaryota; kingdom Metazoa; phylum Chordata; class Amphibia; order Anura; family Ptychadenidae; genus Ptychadena; species Ptychadena robeensis. Next base: position 140,865,956 of record CM070033.1, read on the forward strand.
GCTCTACTTCTTTAGAAACTACAGTGAGGTTCTGTTATGAATATACAAGATGCCTGTTGAATTGTAATATGTCTTGAGTCAAGTAATAATGTTAACATGTGAAATGACATGCAAACAACAATGTTATGAAGTAGCAGTGAAGAAAAAAAACATCACTGAAACTAAAAAAACATTCCTGGACATGTAAACAATTCCCAGGTCCTGTGTAGTGATTTGGTCCAGGTCCTGCTTGCATAAGCTAAGTGACCTGGCTTATTAAAGACATTCGCCGAATAGACAGAAAGCTATGGATTACATCACTGAGGAATATCAGGTTTCAATTCATTTATCGGCAACATCTATTACTACTATAATGGTGGAAAAAGAGTCTTATAGCTTACAGATGTAGCAGACATTAAACTTAACTGGATATAGAACTACTTTAAAAAATAACACTTGTATACACATACATTTAACATATATATTCTTCAACATATTTCAATTCAAATGCGCCGTTTCCAAATGCATGTACAAATCATTTAAAGGGTCATTCCACCTCAAACTCCTGTTGCATTTTAGTTGACAGACTTTGATACACATAACTATCCTAGATGTGTGACAGTCTAACTCAGGGATGGGAAAACTACAACCGCATCTGCTTAGCTTTCTTTTCCGGCCCTTTGTCACCTTGTTGAAAAGATGCTTCGTTCTGTTCTCTGCAATGAGTGCACATAATGCCTAGAGGTGTCCAAACCTTGCCTTGGGTACAATGCAGTGGTGATCATGTGATATCACTGTGGGTACATCTTCATGGCGACAACAGGCAGTCTCTAGGTATTATCTCTTCTCATTGCAATGAATGAGCTCAAGAAATAAAGAGAACATTCCTATTACACGTTGCCTAGTGATGCCTGCGATTCATGGTATTGGTACACCTATGGCGGGTCGGCAATTACAGGCTCTTGGTCTGGCCCCTTTATCACATTTAAGAAGCCTTTTTGGCCCTTGAGGCAAAAAGTATGCAGACCCCTGGTCCAACTGGAACTACAAACTCCTCTCTGACCCTGGCATTGAGGATTTTTCTTTTAGATGCAACTGGACACACCTTAACCACTACTGATATGTTCTAAATTATTTGTTTGGAAGTGTTTCATAATATCCAGATTAATGTTCTACTTTGCATGTTTTTTTTAATTTACAGAAATATTCCATCCCCACGAAAGTACATATACTAAATGCCAGTAAGACTGTGTTACCTATTTACAACCCTTTTATTCAAAGAGGTAAGCACCTGCCCTGAGCACTGCCTGGCTTCTCCGGCTGTCTCAAATTGCATCATACTACGGAAAGCATCTGTCTGCCCATGATAAGTTGGGACAGCTCTTGACAGTGACAGCAATCAGGAGTCACTGGTCGAGTCCACCGATAGTGACTGGGCTCCTAAAGACCAGCAGTCATCGGATACAGAGAGGGAGACCCCAGGTGACAGCGACTCTACCAATGTCAATAATGTTGTTTCTCCTTTGTGAGTCCAAATCTGGATATATTTGGAACTCTGTTCTGGAAAGGGACAAAGTTTGCATCAACTGCTGCGCTCACTCTTATTGAGCCCCTCCTAAACCAATGATACTGTCTGACAACAGACAATTTTTACACCTCCCCTGAATTCTATGAGTTCCTTATCCAAAACCTGACTGATGCATATGAGACTGTAAAAGTTAACCGGCGACTGTGTGAAGCCATAAGTGGCAAATACTTGACACCACAAGAGACAGTATGGAATGCTTTCTACTTGGTTAACCCAGTATGCCTCACTGCTCACCATTTCCCCAGGTTTCTTTCTCCAACGGCTAGAAAGCAAACACCCACAAGAAAGTGTGTGGTGTGCTTCTCCAAGATGTTGAAGATGCGAAAATAGTCCACAAGGAAATGCACAGCTACTGCCCCCAATTTCAATTTTGGAATATGTGCTATCCCATGTTTTGAGATTTATTATAAAAACAAAGTATATAGATATTTTATCATTCAAATAAATTACACCTTTTAATAAATGTATCTGTTTGATCAGATTTTCATGTTTTCTCATTAATTTAATAAATTTTTTAAATTAAAGTTTTTTCAAACATTATTTATTCAGGATGTCTACTAGACCCTTGTACGGACATATTTACAGGTTACAGGCCTGCAACAAAAAAATTCCATTAACCTCCCTAGCGTTCTGCCCATACCGCAACGTTTTTTGAAAAGCTGGGCTCGTCATTAGTGATGGTCGACCATTTCGACGGTTTCGAGTTAATTGCAAAGCCTCTGAACATGATATCAACACCAAACTTGCTGGAAATGTACAGAAGGGTTAGGGGTATACTCCAAAAAAGAAAGTATGTCTCTAACACAGTGTTTTCATAAATTAAGTTCAAAATCAAGTAAAAATTTCGACTTTAACTTTGAACTTAATTTATGCAAAAACTACATGTGCTAGAGCAAAACTTATATTTTTCAAATGTTCCTACAACCCTTCTCTACATCTCCTGCAATTTTGGTGATGATACCATTTTCAGGGGCTTTGCAATCAGCTCCCGAATTTAGCAAGTCGAAAAAATTCGACCATCTCTACTCGTCATGAACGCTAGGGAGGTAAAAGTCTATGGTGCGCTTTTAGCACAGAAATCTGGACCTCAGCAGTGCACTAGAGAGGTTAAATGTCAGCAAACTGTGTCACAAATCTAAATGAGAATGCCTATGTAGAATGTCTGGATACAAATATCTGGAGACTGTGTGTCCTTCCAATCTACACTGTCAGTTTTAAACAATAATGATGAGTCAAGCAGTGTGGTTTCTGATGACTTGGAAGGAGACAAAGGGCAGTCTACAGCTGTAATGCTGGAATTCCCTCTTTGACTAACAGTCCATTTACAAATACTATTCTGTCTTTGAGACACATTGTGCAGTGGCCAGATCACCAGAAATCCTAGGTAGGTGGTTCAGTTAATGGGAGGCACTGATAAATGTACTTCTGTCATTAAATAAAAATTTCCTTAAGGGGTCATTAACACTGTTGTTCAATGAATTACTCATGAAAACAATGGTGGATGCCTAATATTCGCATCTGCTGGTCGTTTTTTGTGCTTTTGCCTGATAGACCTGTCATGGATCATTATCTTAACGACTCCTAGGTACCTGCGCAAGTTACCTTAGTGCGTACTCGAGTGAAAGGGAGCACATTTCCGTGGGAGAAAAGCTAGGTAGGGCAAAAAAACTTAAAATTGAGGAGGGGCAAAGCCTTTAACCATAACATAAAGCAAATACACTATTTTAGGCATTTTTCATCAGAAGGTAATGCCCTATACCTTTTACTCTCATGAAAATTAAAAAATGTAGGCTTCAGGGGCTTATAATCATCATCACTGAAGACAGACCACTTATTATTATAACGCTTATGTGTATTAGTCCACTAAAGCCCAAACTTGCCTTATATTTGACCTGTAGTAATGTAGACCTGCAGTCATTTCTAAGATGGTTAATTCTTTTTACAAAATCAAAGCTGAAACTATGTGTTTAAACAACTACAGTTTTCAATTAGAAGTGTCAATCTAAAACAGCAAAATTGGTTCTTTTTAGCCAGTAACTAAGCAAAGTGATTTACTGTAAGCTCTTGGAAAGTCGAATGTGTTTGGAACATGGAACAAGTTGAAAAGCCATATATACTTTTTGTATTAAACTATTATTTTAATTACTTATAAAAATTATAGCAATCCTAATCATGATTAAATAAAAAAGAGCTGTTTCTTTCTTATTCTCCAACAGATCAGGCACACAATAAATTTACCTATTAGTAAAACTCAACACATGAAACTGGAAAGAAGAGTGAAACTGTCATCCAATCAAATTCTATTTTTCATTTGGCAATGAACTAGAAAATTGAACCTGTCACTGTGGGACTATTTTTTCTGTAGTTGTCATACTGCCCATACTGTTGTCATCTGCCCATCGTGTCTCACTGAAAATATAATGCTCATTATTTTTGTTGCTAAAAATATTATTGATATTATTAATTTTGCAATCAAAGCTAAAAGTTGTGACATTCAAGGGGCGGAGAAAAGAAAAAATTTAGACTAGAAATAAATGTATAATTTATTTTTAAACCCCCAATTCTTCACTCATATATCTGTTTTAAATTCGAAAAGACATATATATATAAAGTATTTGCAACACAAGCATTTTGTTATTTTTATATGCAAGGCCTTAATATTTCAATATTAGATTTCTTTAGAACTGATTTTTTTTTGGTTATTCTTGATTTGTAATTAAGGTATTTCCAGACAATTCTGGAAGCATCTTGGATTATTCTAGCATGGGTTATTTTTGCATTAATTTACAAGTGAAGTCAACTTGAAAAATTTACACTTGACTTGAATATATGCAAAAACAGCATGTTGGTTATTCTTGATTTGTAACTAAGGTATTTCCAGACAATTCTGGAAGCATCTTGGATTATTCTAGCATGGGTTATTTTCGCATTGATTTACAAGTTAAGTCAACTTGAAAAATTTACACTTGACTTGAACATATGCAAAAACAGCATGTGCTGGAGCAATATTTTGCTATTACCTCCCAAAGTTAGCTAGTCAAAATTTCCACTGCCAATTATCTTCCAAACTCTAATCAGTCAAAGTCTCTCACAAATTATCCTTCAATAGAAAACGATCAGGCTGTTAACTCACATCAGACTTGGCTTCTTGACAACTGAGGTTCTAGAGTGTTCTCTGTCCATATGACTGCAAGGCAGGACAGTTGGAGTGGTTCCTATGTATACTCTTTCTAGCTTGTCACTCACCAATCCCTTTAGGTGAGGGCCAGACATAAATTGCTTCCTCAAGGCCAGAAGTGTACATCTAGTTCAGCCAGCAACTTCAAGGGTTCCTACCAGGAGGGGAGATACAATCTATGTCCCTGGCCTGAGGTCTAGGTATGAGACACCAGGGAAGCAGGCCCTTGGGGGGAGTGAACCCTCTCAAAGGAGACTGAAACAAATCCCACTAGATGTCAAGCTATATATAATCTCACTGCATGGCACAGCAGAACACACTGTCTGCTAATTGACCAAAGACTCACACCATAATGTAGTGACCCACCACCCCAATAGATGGCAGAAGAAGGTACATTATAGAAAATACTCACAGATAGACTGGGTACACTCTACCATATAATCACTATTCAACAGACATACAATATGGGATTTTCACTACCCTCCTACCTGTACATAAACCATCGATGAGCCATTATGATTACTTAAAAAAAAGCATTGTAGCTTAAGCAAAAAGAGTTAACTTGCTTGTTGATGAGATTACATTGAAGTTAACATGTCTGATCCACCTGTTCTATGAAGTTAATGTATAAAGAAATGGTAGGACAAGTATAAATATATATATATATATATATATATACACACACATCAATAACAAATGTACTGAAATGTCAGACATTAGCATCTAAGAATCTCTAGCGTGTCCATTGAAGCAATAGAATCAAATTGAAATATGGGTTATCATCATCACAGAACTGTGAAATGCAGCACATTCCGTTGGTTGCTGGCCATCACATCTTTACATTTAAATGTCATTTGCTACTGCTCTGTGAAACGCTGAATCGCTCGTTTGCATGTAGAGGTCATTTTTATTGTTCACTCAATTACACATCATTGACTTAAAGTGATTAATTTTATGAGAGACTCAGAAAATGATTCCTGTAAGTGTCAGGAACATTTATGACTCACAGCAAAGTGTGTTGTCATTATGGTGAACAGACAGGAACTTACTTGTATGTCACCTTTTCAGCTATCTTACTTAAGAATAAAAAATCTGGTGATAAATGGAAGTTCTTTAGGTCGTTGTAGCATTCATTTAATTTTTACTTTTAGTTATAGGTATATATAAAACTAAAATATATATTTTATGTATTTGACTCCATTGTGCTCATTTGCTTTTCAATTAACAAATATATTTATTGTGTGGGTTTAGCTCAAACTAGTTAGTTATCCTCTTTAGGGCTCCTGCCCAAGAAGCTTCAACCTGTCCCCTTTCACACAGGGGCAGGTCTAGTGATGGCCGAACTGCCCGCAAGGCGCACAGTATGGCCACGAACAAGCATGTTCACCCTCCATCTCGCCAGTGAGCAGTACGGGTGTTTGACCCACCCTGTTCGCCGGAGAGAAGGAGCCCTCTATTCTTCCTCTGGTGGGATCAGGAGCAGCGAGATCTCCCTGGAGGAAGAATCTTTTGACTGAAGACTGGGTAGAGAACCCGGTCTTTCAGTGAAATTCCAGCTCGTAAACCCGGATGTGACGTCAGTGACATCACATCCCGTTAGCACAACCAGGAACTATGCATTCCAGGTGCCGGATGTGACGTCACTGACGTCACATCCGTTTTTCAGATTTAAATTCCCCGCCTAGAGAATCTGCCCGCGACTTTTTTTAAAGTCCGATCCACCCGTTCGCGGACGGACATGGCATCACTAGGCAGGTCCTCTTCTCAGGCAGAGCGTGGGGAGATCTGGGTTCCACACTGGGTATCTGCAGCCGCAGGGCCTGACCAAGGCTGGATTGTGTGCGCTGTTGATCCACGGAGCTGCTACCGCGGGGTACAGTCCACCCCACTTGAAGAAGGTATTCCAGATGGCTGCGAATGGGACAGAATGCCTTGCAGCTGGGTCTGAGAATAGCGCGTACTATTTGGTCCGCGGGCTGTACGCACGCCAGCATAGACGGGTGAGCATGTGAAGCCTGGAGCCACCTTGTGTGCCCGACTGCCGCTGTCTCATCAGAACTCCCTGCTCTGGACTGAGCTTCCTCTCCCTGTGTTCTCTCTCTTAACACCTCTGGCTGCAAAGCCTTCTGGGACATGGCCTTAAAGGGGACAGCATCACACTTGGCTTGTGTGACTACACTACACCAACAGGCCTGGGCCCAACACTCCTTGTGTGCCCCCTGTCTCCACTCTGTCAGAAGCCCACGGTCTCCTACTTTGTCTGAAGCCCTGACACACTGGCAGCTATTTTGGAGTCACACCCAGCTCCAATCACCTGCAACCAGGTGTTTCCCCAGACTAGTCCTGGTACCCCTCTCCGCAGCTCTGCAGCCCCCACACTAGCTGCACTCACCATGCTTTTGTTTTACAACTCTGACAGTAGAGCACCCCGAAACCCCATCAGCCAAAACTGGTGCATATAGGGTAAAAAAAAACTCTCACCTAACCATGTGACACTACTGTTGTCATGTTGAAGGATCACATGGTAAGAATAAGAACCAGACAAAGGACATATTTACACTCCTAATCCAGCCATACAGCCGGGTCCATTGTACATTTGATTCCTGAAAAATCAATTGCCGTGCATGTTTGCTGCAATCGATCATCTGGAAATCATTTGCAATCAAATGCAGCCCACCTTGAGCGATCAATCCCACTCGAACAGAAAATCAATAAAACAGGGACATGTCAACCCTCGATCCCCATCCAAAGTTTTGGCCAGGTTGTACAACAATTGCAGGTAAATCAAGTCATGTGTGGCTACCTTTAATTAGTTATATTAAATTTCGTACGGAATATTTGGATGGTTGGTATATATGGAAATAACAGGTACATGTTACATGGTAATACATGGTAAATGTTACTTACTATCATGTGTTGCCCATCCCTCATTTAACCTCCCTAGTGGCCATGACAAACCCAGCCGGGATTGCATGACCGCCCACATCCCTGGAAAGCTTTCCGGTTTTACAGGGCTGCCCTGATTGCGTCACGGTGATGCCAAAGGGGCAGAAGGGGGGGCCGCATCATAGATCTCCATGTTATTGGAGGGGCGTCGGTCTCCCAGCCCATGGAGACAGACACGGGGGAGGGTGGAATTTAAAGTAGAGTACATGGTTCACAGTACACAGTATGGGCAGATCGCTAGGGGGTGTAACATATAAAAAAAAAAAAACCTAACCTATTTGGAACCGCATGCAAATTAATCTAAACATCTAATCTAGGAACATTTAATCTAAGAACATTAAATATACAACAATTTAGCTCCCAATACCATATTAATTGTACTCTCTATATCACAGACAATATCGTAGATATTGTTATTCACAAAATAATCAACAATAGGAGCCATGAGCTAACAATCAGCATGTTGATAATGAACAAAATAGTGACCTAATTAATATGTTGCCTCCTGATCCAGATAGAAGTCAAGATTTGTTCTGCCCGGTATCTTAGTGTTGAGCTTGAATATTCAAACTGTGAATATATTCGCTGAATATTGGCTATTTGAGAATTGACGGATATTTGTAATGTCAAATATCTGCAATATTATGCATAGGGAAGCTTATGACCATGCATTGCGATTTTATATTCACAATGCAAAAATAAATACCATTCATTTTGAAGGTAATCACATTGCGATTATAATTGCAAATACATTTTCGCAAGTCATTGCCATACGCTAGAATTGCGAATATTAGTAGAATTGTTCGCAAAATATTGTGAATTCGAATATTGCCTATGCCGCTCATCACTTCGGTATCTGTCCTGTGTGGTAAGTGTACATATTTAAAAAAGGTGATATGGCTCTAGCTCTTATTTGCCACGTGAAGCTATATACTCAGCATGAGCTTGGTATTCATTTTCTTAGCGCTCTATATTTGCCAAAGGTACATCTTTGCCCAGCCACAAAAATATCTTATAAAATATCAGCTTACCAGTCCATAGATCTACCTGGTAATCCAGTCTAAAGCTAGCCACACACGGCTCGATAGAGTAACAGATAAGAGGAACATCAGGTGGCGTGCGCGCTCACGGCTCCCGATTCTCCTCTCATCTGTCACTTCATCTGAGCCATCCACTGTCCCTTTCGAGCAGGAACAATGGATTCTCCTCGAAAAACGTCGACCAACAGGTTTCCAACATGTTGGAAAACCTTGGTCGAAATCCATTGCATTGAATAGGGAAGCCGCTATCGCCATTCAATGCAATGGATGACAGCTGGAGCCGGTGTAAACAACGGAGAAGCTACACAGGCTGTGACAGGCTGTGTATTCACGGCTCCGGCTCTGCCTGTGTTAAGGGGGCATGGCCAACACCGAACCAGATAGCTGCCAGAGGAGGAGGAGAAGAGAGAGGGGGGGCTGGCTGGGTCAGTGCCTGTGCGTGTCTGCAGCTCAGGTACAGCGCTGCCAGCCACGGACCGGGTCTCCATTGTCCAGTAATTGATGTGCCCATGTGGTGCACATTGATTACTGTACGATTGACCCGCGATCAATTACAGCGTGGTGACATCACCACGCTGTAATTGATCGCCGGTCGATTGCACGGGAATCTACCCGTGTGTGGCCAGCTTAACTTGTCTACACTTAGCAGATGCAGATAAACTTTGAATAAGTAACTTATGCAGTCCTGCTTACCATTCATTATGCCTTGCCATAATTGTCCCATATTGAAACGTTATCTGAGTGGAGGATTGTTCCTATAACGTACAAATACAAAAGGTAAGTATAGGTTCACTTTTCTCCCAATAAAAACTAAGTAGTACATTCTTATTATCTTACATATAGTTTAAAGAGCCTATACTTGAAATGCTAATGAGCATGGATTGCAAATATATATATATATATATATTTTTTTCTTAACATATATCCACTTGTCAGAAAAGTCATTGTAGGCTTGGATTGTGAACAAGACTGTAGACTGGGGGTGAACAAGAACTCTCATCTTTTAGCATAATTGATTACATGTCTACTGGTATATGGGCTACTTCTCACTAGTTTAATAAACTGCAATCAATCATAATCCTCTACTCAACTTGAAAGAAAAAATAAACGCACAAATATTTCATTTTTATACTTACAGAATGTTAAACAGCACAGAGCAGACTGCTCACAAACCTTTGTGCACCAACTCTTAACATTTGCATTCAGGTGAACTAACTAACCCTTTTATTTTCCTTATGAGTATTATCTTTCAATGTCAAGCACAGAAAATTGCAATGGAAGCTTGGCAGGGATTTTATGTATTTAATCTTAACGAATGTCTTTTTTCATTACATCCGAAGATCAAAGATATAATATAAAGAAAATATGTCAAAATTAATCTTTCAGAATCAATCAACCCTAAATAATTAGTTTAAGTAATTTTGTTTTTTGTTTGATAACTAATTGAAAATGAAATAAAAAAGCAAGGGCATGGGAAACAGAAATGCACGTACTTTTTGGAGATGTTGAAGTAAATAATTACATTCCTTGTACCTAGATAGAAAATATTGGTATATACTATATCTATATATGTCTATATGTCTATATATATATATATATATATATATATACATATATAGGTATAGTATATACCAATAATATATATATATATATTAATTTCTTTTATTTTTGTAAATTAATGGCAATTTTCATAGAAATTTTATTGAAATAGCAAACATGGTGTAATGTCAAATAACACTATTTAAAGAATGTACAGTTGATTCTATGAGGGCAATTCGATTATATATTAAACTGGACATTTAGAATTTAGTATTATTTTTAATGTACCCTGATTAATCTATTAATCTTACTTATAAAAAAAACGTTTTCCACGACTACTTTTATAGCATTGTGTGTTTGACTTGTATCTATTGGTTTTATTATACATTATGTTAACCACTGTAAAGACCAATATAGCAGTCAAGAGTCTTGGTGAGCAGTAGTATAGATAGACAGGAAAGCAATGAAGGGTATTAAAAGATAAATGGGGTAAGAGACAGGGAAAAACAATTCTCCATATTTATAAATGTCCTACTCTCTTAATCTCAGTTGTATAGCTATGGCTCTTTTTTAACACTCTCAATGTAGAAACAGTATCTCACAAAAATGAGTATACCTCTTACATTGTGGTAAATCGTTTATAACATCTTTTCGTTGGACAACACTAAAGATATTACACTGATACAATGCAAAGTAGTCACTGTAAAGCTTATATAACAATCTCAATTTGCCGTAACTTCAAAATAAACCAAGAAGAGTACACTGCTTAGTGAAAAATTTGAAATTGTGTCCTAATTGTCAATATTTTTTCAAGCACGGCCTTAACTCTGTTGGGTATAGAGTTCACTTGAGCTTTACAGGTTACCACTGGAATCCTATTCTACTCCCTCAAGATGTCAACATGTAGCTGGTGGATGTTAGAGACCTTGTGCTCAACAACCTTTCATTTTAGGATGTCCTAAAGATGCTTAACAGGGTTTAGGTCTAAATAAATGCTGGACTAATCAAGCATTTTTTCATCAGTGCTTTTACCAAGCCAGTGGTCATCTTGGAGGTGTTTTTAGGTATGTTACCATGTTGAAATTTTGCCCTGCAGACAGTTTCTGCTTCAGTATGTAACAGTAACAGTAACTATGACACTCCCATCACCATACTTAACTTGATTTGTGCTTCTCACCTTTTTGCGCCAACACATGCTTGACACCATCTGAACCAAAGAGGTTTATCTTTGTGTTGTCAGACCACAGAAAATGGTTCCAGTAATGTTCTTAGTCTGCTTGGCTTGCTTGTGCATCATCTTCAGAAGCCAGAAGGCAGTGTGGGGCATATGGTCTGAGCACTGACAGGCTGACCCCCCAACCCTTTTGCTTACCTCTGCGGCAATGTAGGCATCACTCATGTCTCAAAAGATCAAAGAAAAACTCTAGAGCATATGTACCCAACTTTTTTAAAACTGTGTTGAACCCGTCCTGTTAAACCTCTATAAGGACTTCCCATATTTCGCTTTTACTTCTAGTAAAAACCTCAATATTAAGTGCCAAAAACACTTAGAATTATATTTTTAGAGATTTTACCAATCAATATACAATCTAATTGCTCCTTTATAGTAGACTACATACATGTGTCATAGATCGTTTGCTCCTTGTGTAGAGAAATGCCAAAACAAAAATAGATAAAAGACTGGCTGTAGTTCAAGGTGCCTTGCAATTCTCTGTTCTAACCAGAAGGCTAGACTTGCAGATTTGTTTTGAATCAGATAATGTCACTGTTGTACAGTAAGATGTGATGTAACTGTAGACATAGCATGCCAAAGGGAATATTCTGTATAAGTTAGTATGTGATAAATATTTATAGCAATGGAAGTCTACAAGCTAAGGGCACACAGTCTACTCTACCTGCTCCAGTCAAGCTTTTGTTTATTAAAAAATTTGAAAAATTAGACTAAAAATACAAGGAAATACAAACCTTAAATGCAGAGTTGAGAAACATCAACCTAAAGAAGAATAATTATCTGAAATATAAATCACAACCACAAAAATAAACTAGTAAAAGACATGCTTGCAATGTGAACAAAACTGTGCCTAACAAGGATTCCTCAAATGTCATATTTTTCAATACTGTTTAAGTATTTCTGAACTCAGAACCATTTTTCAAACATAACCTTTAGCTGAGCTCCGCTGACAAAGGCTCACAAGTTCCTTTTATGTGCACATCTCTATCCATATTAAGGATGATTAATGTGATTTAATTGAAATATAGCTCAATGGTTACAGAATATGTCACAGAAGCATATGAAATATATATCTATTGTACGGCTTTAAAAGCTTGTTAATACTTAGCTTCACCGATGGAGATGAGGTCAACCCAGATAGTCCCTAGAGGAAGCAGTAGTCTTGCTTACCATGACCTTTTGGTGTTTTCAAGCTTTACACCCTTTGGAGACTCTCTGATATTTAAGTGGAGTTTCCTTTTATACCTAGGATGTTAGAAATGAGCCAGGGCTCAAAAACAACAGTATAGACAGACAAATCACATCTTTCGCATAGCACTATATGTCTAATCTTAATTTTTTCCTTACAAAAAGCAGCAGATGTACAGTACTTTCCAGTCTGAGATAAAAGACCCTAGTGAGAAAAAAATGAAAGATTGTGTAACAAAATGGCAGCCAAAACAGGCCTCTCACTGCATTAACAAATGATCCACTCTAACATTACACTGACTAGAAATTAATCAACAAGTTTTCATGACGATACATTGCTGTAATGCTCAGGACTTCATACTTTTTTGCAATTTAGTGTTACATAATTTCAGGGTGACAATTTACTGAATTTCTTCTCATTATTGTTTCTGTTGTTTACAATGACTACAAGAGTGGTATTTGCTAGATACTACCTTATGACCTTGTACTAATATATGATAATTCAGGTATTTCATATAGACATATAACCTCAGTTGCATAAAATCAGGCATCTAGCAATTTAAAAATTTGTAGAAGAATTGTTAGTTCTGAACAGTGCAATGAGTTAAAATCATAGTCATAGAATGCCACCTTTGTAGTAAGTCAATTTGTGAAAATTAATGAATGAGTCATAGAGGGTCTGCTGAGTTGTAAAGTGCATTGAAACTCATCAATGCTCTGCAACAATAGAGTTCCAAACTTCCACTGGCATTACTCTCAGAATAGATACTGTTTACTTAGAGAGAGCTTTATAAAATGGGTTTCCATTGCCAAACAGCTGCATGCAAGCCTTAAAGTCATCAAGCACAATACCAAGGTTTAAATGGAGTAGTATAAGAAATAATGGTAATGGGTTGTTTTCCGTGGGTTAGATCACTTTGCCCCAGTGAGAGGACATGTCAATACTTATCAATACAAGACATTTTGGACAACAGTATGCTTCCAACTTTGTAGGAACAGTTTCGGGAAGGTTCTTTTCTATTACAAAATGGAGATGCCCTAGTCCACAAAGCAAGACTATGGATGAGAAAGTTTGATGTGGAGGAACTTAACTGAGGGGAGGGGGGGGGGGGGTTACTGGACATCTCCCAAGGGATGTAATGAAATTTTCTGTAAATGTATTGGCCAGGTGTATCAATATTAATGTCCATATAGTGTATTGTTCACAGTCATATCCAGCTGGTAGAAATTCTTACTTGTTTTCAACTGCATTTTGACATTGCGTTTATTTTTTTTCTATTTGCTGAAAAGAAAACATAAGCAAAACTTATTTGACAAAACTTTTAATAATTTACTTTTAAACCAACTGTTAAAGTAACAAAGAATACATATTAATTTTAGTATGCGATACAGATTTTTGATTTTCCAAACCCAAATCAGATATGACATGTGAATATCAATGAGGGCCTTGGTATTAGGAATTAGTGATGGCCGAACTGCCCGCAAGGCAGACAGTTCGGCCGCGAACAAGCATGTTTGCCCTCCTTCTCACTGGCGGACAGTACGGGTGTTCGACCCGCCGTGTTCGCCAGCGAGAAGGATCCCTCTATTCTTCCTCCGGTGGGATCATTAGCAGCGAGATCCCACCGCAGGAAGAATATTTCACTGAAGACCGGATAGAGAACCCGGTCTATCAGTGAAAATCCGGCTCGTAAACCCGGATGTCACGTCAGTGACGTCACATCCGGTTAGAACAACCAGGAACTATGCGTTCCAGGTGCCGGATGTGACGTCACTGACGTCACATCCGGGTTTTCTGATTCAAATTCCCCGCCTAGAGGCGGGGAATTTGAATCTGTCCGCGAACGGGCGGACAGCAGACTTTTTTAAAAGTCCGCTCCGCCCGTTCGCGGACGGGCACGCCGAATGTTCGGCCATCACTATTAGGAATGAAACATTATATCACAGAATATTGTACTGGAGGAAATGTATTCAGTCGATTTTTTGTTAATTAGGTCCAATGAGGGTTCTAGTTATTTTAAATGGACACGTCAAGTAGGTCGTTAAAACTTGCAAAATAGATTTCTGAGTGTGGCACCTTGCTGTAACTCACATTTGTTTTCATGTATTGTATAACAAAATAGTTGTTTGCTATTATAATACCGATTGGGATAATGCGATTATTGAACATAATGAAAGCTTAACCTTGATATAGAAGTCATTGTTGGTTGTTGGTTTTACACACTACCTAAATAAACTAGTTAAAATGTTGACCACATATTGACCATAGAATTAACTACCATGGTTCTGCAATGCAGGGCTCAATAAGAACAATGAAACTAATAATAGACAGAGAACATAAGAATATATCTTCACTGAACATACTCTGCTTCTCAGGTGTAGTTTTTACACAAGGAACTAAATATCATTATTGTACTCACATATTTCACAAATGTATAGGGGTTTATTTATTCAAAATTTGAAGCAAATGTCTGAAGTGGTAAGTACATTTCATTTGTTTCTTGGGTTTAAATGAAACAATTTGGACAATCACAGTCTGCCAGTTAAGTGTTCAAATCTGGACTTTATAAAGTAATTGAGATTCTGTGATGGGTGATGCTGTCATAAGAAAGTCTGTGTCTATTGAAGTGCATGCCACTGTGACACATAGAAAATGTGTAGCATGTCACAATAAAAAACTGGAAACAGGCAATTATCATGCATCATATTTATTTTATATTTTTATTTGCCCTATTTTTCGCACAATAAGATGAACCGGACCATACGATGTACTCTTTAGTTTTGTAGAGAAAATTTTAAAAATAAATAAATACAGATAATTTAAACCAGAGGTAAGAACAAAACCAACCTCCAATAGTGGCACGCTGTGACAGGCATACCTGGCATAAATGCTTGTCCATAACAACCTATTTAAAGTCCCTTTATAGTGTGCCAGGTATGCCTGTCACAGGGTGCCACTATTGGAGGTTGGTTTTGTTCTTACCTCTGGTTTAAATTGTGTTGACTTGGGATGTTGGTCTTGTAATTCTGGCTCTGGTAATTCTGTAGTATAGACTACATTGATGTTGTAAATAAATAAAGAGTCAGAGACAGCCATTCATATATTAGATGAATATCTTAGATGCAATATATAGTGATGCAAACATTAGATGCAAACATTAGGCAGGACTTGACCGTGCAGTACTTACTCCAATATTCCTCCAGCCAAGCCAAAAGGCCAGAGACAGAGCTTAGTTTCAGCAGAGTGTGCAGGGCTAAAAGTCTACTCACATGTCTATTTAATCCTCTGGCAAGCTCGCAGAGAGACACATTATGCAATCTGGTACTAACAACATACTCCTTAGCACATATTTACATACGGAAGAAGGGATGAGTGTATGTCACATATTTTTATTGCAACGCAGAAAATAAATACATAACTCATGCTATCAAATAGTATTAATTCGGGTGCTTATGGGTAAGTTGTTAATACAAATATGTGTCTTTCCATAAGTTTCTCATTGTGGATTTAGAGAATAGATACTGCAAGTCTTGATACACAGATTAAAGTTTTAGTCCTGCACCCATAGCTGGATCGAAGACTTCTCTTTTGGCCTTTTCACTTGAGGGAATGGAACACATTCCAGCTTCCTGCGATGCACATTTATTTCTCCTAGGATAATTGAAGCAAAAAAAAACTTACATTTTCAGACCAAAAGATGCACAGACATTTACCCATTGATTGAATGGGAACAAAGTCTTACCGTCTGAAAAACACAGTAGTTACTGTTTTAGTTAGTCTTGTAGTTTGCAACCTTTTTAGCATTCTAAAATCACCCTAAAGGCAGGGACCTTTGCTCAGGTAAAGTTACTCAATATTTTTACCCATTTTCTGATGTCTCCTTTTGCTTTTATTAGAACAGCTGCTGCAAGAAAATCACGGTCTATAGGTTCTATAAGACAAGTGGGCACGTTAGCAGAAAAATGCTTATTGTTCAAGTATATGTCTTTGGAACTTATTTTTCTTCGCTTCCAGACCTTGTAGTGTTGGGGGTACTTCTAAAGTCCAGTAGAAACAAAGAGTTTAGTGAAATATTTCACAACCTAACTTCAATTATATATATTTGGCAACCCTTTACTGCTTTATCTGAAACAAAAAAAACCAACCAGATGTACCTTTCAACGGCAGCAGTATCCTCTAAATTGACTGAAGTATTACTAATCCAAAGATTACTATTCTTATGTAGGACATTATAAAAGAGAGACAAAAGTGTTTTCTACTGCTATTTCCTTGAACCTAGGGCTATGTCAGACAGGTGATTTATATGCAGTGATCATCTTATTTTTTTAAAGCAATTTCTCAATAAAATCATAGTTATTTTCTATGTAATCGCTGACTTAGTCATTTTACAATGAATTGTAGCCCATTCACTCAGTGATTGAGTTTGAGCAGCATTCCATGTCAGCAGTAAGCTTACAGCATCAATCTGAATTCACCTCTACGGCCTAGCCACAAAGTGCTGAAAGGAAAGACATTTGTGATAATGAAGCACTAATTTAACCTGTAGGAGCAACAGATCATTTTCTTATTACCAATTAAATCACTACTTGTTCATTGAAGATTAATTTGTTTCCGAAAAAAAACATTTTGTGAGTTTTAGCTCCAAATGGACAGCTTTTTTGGGGACTATGTCCTCAAGAACATTTTACTGCTGATTGCAACTTTTATTTATCAGCAAAACATACCCTCACTGGGGTTTCCTTAACAAAGACAATATTGTGGGTCCTGGCTGTAAAATTTGATGTTACATCCCTATTTATATCCACGGTCTCTCTAGTGAAAATACTTTTTCCCATTCTCTTTCCATCAGCACCTGGCTACAGGACCAGACCTGAGTATTCCCAAAGTGCATTCATAGCCTTGTGAACTTATAATATGTTAAGCACTCTATCTATATTATGTTAAATAGTAGATAATGAGGTGCTCTATGGTCTTTATCCATATGTACAGTACACCAGTCTTTATCCATATATACAGGGAGTGCAGAATTATTAGGCAAGTGGTGTTTTTAAGGGAATCATTTTATTATTGAACAACAACCATGTTCTCAATGAACCCAAAAAACTCATTAAT
>CM070033.1:140883857-140897739 GCA_036250615.1 Ptychadena robeensis
CTTTTGACCCATTTTGCCAAAGTAAAGGAAGTTGCCTAATAATTATGCACACCTAATATATGTTTGTGTTGATGTCATTAGACCACACCCCTTCTCATTACAGAGATGCACATAACCTAATATGCTTAATTGGTAGTAGGCTTTCGAGCCTATACAGCTTGGAGTAAGACAACATGCATAAAGAGGATGATGTGGTCAAAATACTCATTTGCCTAATAATTCTGCACTCCCTGTACAGTCATGAGCTCAATAGAACACAGGGTCTTAATGGTACAAAGTTATTGGTGGGGAGGAAGGAACATTTCATCTGCCTTACCTGAAATATAAAAAAAATTTAATTCTATCATATGGATGTATTACTGTATAGATATTACCATATAGAGGATACTGATAAAGTTAATTCCATATGAAATGATTTTGTTTTGGAGCAGTATAAACAGACAAGTAATAAGCAGCCAATGAAGCAAAACTACATTTTCTCTTCTTTCACTCCATGTCATCACAATTTCATCACATATATTAAAGACACGTAGCAGCTTCTCTTCACTCTATATAATGTTACTTCCAGTGCCTACTGAGCTGTGACTTTTTATTTAACAGGCAAATCAAATGTTGTCAGACTTCTGTGAGTTACAATGGTTATCTTATGAATAGTGCATTCATTTCGGGGAAGCAAAATAAGTAATACAATATATCTATGGATCTAAAGACATGAGCATTTCCTTCAGGGGCCTTGGTGTTTCCTTTGTATAAAGAATAGTTATCTGATTACGCTGTTATGTCTTACAGTAGTATGAAAAAAATACTAGCTGCTATGTGTTTACTAATTAAAAAAATAATACCCCCAAAAAATGAAACCTTTGTTAAATAATAATAAAGCAATGGAAATAAGGTAGTCATAGTCTTTTATATTATATTGACACTACTATATTTTTATTTCAATGCAAAATTCTTGACTTTATGCTAACATTCTAAACAGTCAATGACTGCATTGGGGAAATTGTATTTTTCACCAATTGTATTTGTAATTGTATAATTATATACATTAAGAGAAACCTTTTTTAAATCCTCTATACATGCTATATATACACTGCTCAAAAAAAAAAAGGGAACACAAAAATAAGACATCCTAGGTCTGAAAGAATGAAATATTCTTATTAAATACTTTGTTCTTTACATAGTTGAATGCGCTGACAACACAATCACACAAAAATGATCAATAGATCAAATTTATCAACCCATGGAGGTCAGTATTTGGAGTAACACTCAAAATTAAAGAGGAAAAAACACTACAGGCTGATTCAACTTTGATGTAATGTCCTTAAACAAGTTGAAATGAGGCTCAGTAGTGTGTGTGGCTGGACACCTGGACTAAAGCAAAGAAGGTTTGCTGTGTCTGTCAGCGTAGTGTCCAGAGCATGGAGGCGCTACCAGGAGATAGGCGAGTAGATCAGGAGATGTGGAGGAGGCCATAGGAGGGCAACAACCCAGCATCAGGACCACTACCTCCACCTTTGTGCAAGGAGGAACAGGAGGAGCACTGCCAGAGCCCTGCAAAGTTACCTCCAGCAGGCCACAAATGATGTACATGTGTCTGCTCAAATGGTCAGAGACTCCTCAATGAAGGCCTGACATCCACAGGTGGTGGTTGTGCTTACAGCCCAAAACCGTGCAGGACATTTGGCATTTGGCAGAGAACACCAACATTGGCACATTCACCACTGGTGCCCTGTGCTCTTCACATCTGAAAGCAGGTTCACACTGAGCACATGTGACAGACATGACAGAGTATGGAGATGCCATCAGAAATGTTCTGCTGCCTGCAACAAAGTATTTCATAAGAATAATTTATTCATTCAGATCTAGGATGTCTTTTTTGAGCATGGTATATATGTGTGTATACATATATGTATATATAGTTTTTTTTACATTTTTTTGTATTCCTATGCCACAGTGTCTTCAGTGTTAGTAGGTAAATGTATCTGTGACACCAAACAGATTTTCTTTACTATTAAAGCACAGTTCGGTACATAGTAAGAGAAAAAGAAAACATTACTTCAAGTTGTAACAGTGTTCCAGTCAAAGGGAGTATATAATCAGATTAATATTAAATTACTTTGAGTTGCAGGTGAAACTATATCTACAAAATCGGAACAATAATATATTGGGCTAACAGGCTTTAGTTGTAAAGAGTCAGGTCCAGATGGCACACAGTCAACATTCCTTTACAGCTTAGTTTAGTAATACCAAGGCTGCTAGTATGCATTCAGGGGGCTTGGTATCACAAAACTGATGTAAACGGAATTTAATCCTTGAAAAGCAAAAGAAACTACACTTTTAAATGAATACGTGAAAGCACCTTGCAAGAAACTTTGGGGTTGTACACAGTATAACAATAGCTGTATAACACATACTATTCTTATAGTAGATGAGTATTTTTAAGGATCACTTTCCATAAAACAAAATGAACCTATGTTTTTCCTTTTCATGCACGAACTAACCTAGTTCAGTCACCCTTTACCTCCACACTGTATACTTTAGGTTCAAAGGATATCACTTTGTTTCCATTCTTGCAGCGGGTTCAAACTCTACTGCTCTTATCTGTGCAGGAAAACTACTTAAACTAATAGAGTTCATCTAACATTGTCTTGGAGGGACATTGGCTCCAGTAGAAGTCTACAGAGCATTTTTGCAAAGGTATGGGAAGTAGTGATGGGACTCTGTGGCTGAATGTAAACAAACCTGGCAATTAGGGCCTTGGGCAGTGCTATATAAAGATCTGCAGAGGGAAAACTTGCATTAGGCTAGGTTAATGTAGAATAGGATAAAGGATAACTGCATTTTTTTCAAAGATCTACTTAGTGTAGCTCAGGATAGATTTTTATTACCAATAGTGGTGACCCACGCCATCCCTCATGCGGGTTTGTCATTGGAGCCACCTCCCTACTGTCAGTAATGATGCAAGGAGGTGGGGGATTCCCTTACCATATACCTTAATGGTGCTGGGAATGTGTAGAGGAGGCCAGAGTGGTCAGGAAATACAAAATGATTACATGGTAATTGCATTGTATTTTCCATACACCTTTAGGAAATAAAAATCAGAACTAATGATACCACCAGGGAGGTTAAAAACTGAATCTTGACCTGGGATAACAACGATGCAGCCTTCACTTCTCAGGCTTTGTTGACACCTATCCCTTTTAATGCACCTTTGGCAATACAGGTTCAGCACATCCAAAAAGTGCACATTATCTCTAATGGGCCTGTTCAGTTGAAAATGCAGGAAAAACCATGCTAAAACCAGAACCAAACCAGACCTTGAAAGGCTTAAGGCATCACACATTTAAAATATAAATAATTGTGTGAGCTGTAACGATGTATGTATATGTGGTAGGGAACAGTATACATATAGAAAAATTGCTCCAAATACAACTTTAAAAAAAACTCCAGCAACCTTTCTACACCAACCTATATCACTGTATTCTTTGGACTATAGGATGCATTGGACCATAAGATCCCACACACATTGGACCATAAGACACCCAGTTTTTAGAACAGGGAAACCAGAAAAAAAATATTTGAAGTGTTCAAGTGAATTAAATCAATGCTATGAATAAAATCAATGCAATACCAATTCTGCCACTAGATGTCACTAGCAGCAGTTCTATCACGGCACACACGCCATCTTCCTAACTGATCGGGAGGAGGGGGGCCACGGGGGGAATGGCTGCAGAGCCTCCTCTCCCTCTCTGGCTGTGCTTGTGACAGTGGAAGCTACAGTGTGATTTCAGCTACCACAGACAAGGAGAGAGAGAGAGATAGATAGATAGATAGATAGATAGATAGATAGATAGATAGATAGATAGATAGATAGATAGATAGATAGATAGATAGATAGATAGATAGATAGATAGATAGATAGATAGATAGATAGATAGATAGATAGATAGATAGATAGATAGATAGATAGATAGATAGATAGATACCTGGCATAAGCAATAATAAAGTTCAGATGTGGGTGGATCTCTCATCTGACAGTTTTCTTTGGTCCTTTGTACCAAGAGATCAACCGAGTGCATTGTTTCAAAACTCAGTCTACATGGAACAAACCACTCATCATTTTAGTAGACTTTCTAAAAAACATGTTGTTGTTTTCTAAAGACAAGTAGTTCCGATGCACTTTCTGAACTGGAATCTAGTTGACCGTATGTACACCTGGCTGAGGCTCATACTTTTCCGCACACTATCTAAAGATAACAATTCACTTGCCTAGAGTTGGTCTGGAAATAGAACTTTTGCAGATCGCTTCAGTGTATATCAGAATAAAATATTTTGTATATTTCTTTAAAATATGTATATATTCCTATGTGATGAAAAGATTCATTCACACAATACCTGTTGAGTCTACCAGAAATGAGTAAGCTTATAGTAGCAAAGCAATTGTCAGAATGAGGGATAGTGCTGCTGGGTAAAGTCAACTTTCTTGTACCAAGTGTCATCAACCATTTACAATATTCATCTTTCACCTATATAAAAGATTTAATTATAGTGCTCAAAGATGATTTGTCTGGTAGGCACCATTCACTGATAGTTGGCAGCAGCCCGGAAAGTGCTTGCCTGCCCCTTTGTTCTTAGGGGGGGGGGGGGGCATTCATAAATGCCCACATTTTATCTGTATTGGAAAAAAGGTACACTGGGATCGGGGGATGCCTTTTGTTACATCTTACATCCGTTGTGCTGTTCAGACGACTGTGTTATTGGTTACACTTAGCCTAGTAAGATTTTTGAATATGTAATATTCAAAAATTCTCACCATAACCTTCACGGGTACTTCTCTTTGTTCGGCTTCCAAGCCCCACACCATAGAGCCATGGTTTCCATGCACTGCACTGATGATGGCCAAGGAGCCTGAAACAGCTGTATGCAGTTTGGAATAAATGGCTCTGTACCAAAAAGGCTATATTTGCACTGTACACCAGCGGTTTCTGGATGTGCATCTGGCTGATGGGGCAAAAAGGAATAATTTGAATGGCTCCGCACACTGTCCCAAAACGAAGGCTTCCACCTAAAGTTTTGGGATTTGTGCTGGATTGGGCCATGTAAATACCTTCTGTTTTAAGAAGGCTTGATTTGTGCTTGGAATATGTAATATATAACTGTGGGGTGCAGTTTTCCTTATTTGCAGCAAAGCAGACAATTTAGCTAAGCACATGGGAAAATAAAGACAAGTTTCAAATTTTATTTTTATTCATTTGAAAGCACCCGGTTCACCTGAGAAAGACCATTAATATGTAACATTAAGTCTTATAAAAATATCATCATCTCCGTCATATAAATAATAGAAAGTAAGGAACTTCAATGGGAAAACCCTTTAGTTTTGGTTCTCATATCTTGTTCCTCATCTTAGAATAACACAAGAGGCTTATAATGTCAAAAACTTCACCCCAGTTTTTCTGATTGACAGTTCATTTCTACAATAAGAAAAGGTAGATTTCTGGGAAAACATATATAAGTGTCATTTAAATGAGTTCAAAATATTATTGCAATTTTTCAGTTATCTCTGTTTTCCTCAATGATGTTTTTTTTGACACAGTAACGTAATAGAACAAAAAACAAGAGTGCAAATACAATTTATAACTAAAAACAATATAAAAACATACTAAAACATATTAAAATGCCATTACCAAATTCCAATGATGAATTATTAACTTTTCAGTTTTAATCAAATTAGGATAAATCCCAAATTATATTATGATGTTTTCAAATGGCAGAAAAGATGCAGAATTACGATGTGATGATATATTTATTGTGAAGTCAATTGCCAACAATGAGGTTGTTGCTTCAGTAACTAGAGCTTTGGGTTTTTAGCACCAGGTTTGGCCAGTACAGTACCTATAGCACCTTATTAAACATATGGTAGATGATTGGCTTCCCCAATAAATTGCCATTTAACTCATGTTAGATACATTAGATTAGATTGTGAGCTTCTCCCAGAGACAGTACTTAACTTGAGTATAGGTTATCTAATATATTGATATTATATAGGAATGGTGGTGTGTTAATGACATATAGTGTGTTTACTACATATCCCATGAACGCTGTTACTAGGCTCCAGTCATGCATAGACTGTCATTTCCCTGGACACCTTCACAGTGCAAACATGGTGGTGGGGCACTTATCGAGGGACAGTGCATTAGGGAAGCTGCATATATGCTGCATATATGCTTTACCAGGTTGCAAAAGCAGGACCAGAAGAAGACTCAGTGACTTTGAATCTCTGTACCGGGGTAACCACAAAGGTGAGTAGGATGTCTTTGTGGTTTGTAAGGTAAATGTAAAAATGTTTGTTTGCATGAGGGTTACACAACATTTAAAATGCATTGTCATTGGCCTCAAAGGCAATTATTATAACAAAAATGTATTCTTATTAACTTCCTCATCTTCTCTGTCTAACATCTTGAGAGATAAATCTGAGTTTGGTAGATCTCAGGAGAGCATTACCTGCCTGACTGCATGTGCCATATGTTACAGTTTGGTGGAATGTGTTGGGTTTTTTCTTGGAAGTTGGGCTAGGTCTCTCAGTTCCAGAGAAAGTACATCTTAAGCTAGGAACACACGGGCCGATGTAAGCGTACCATCGATGTAAGATTAGATGAAAAATATTGATTATTGTATTTTGTTGATCGTAACGTGTGTGCTAGAGTATAATTTACAGTCATACAATCGTTGTACAATATCGATGTAAAACATTAATTATTGACTAAAGTCGTCGATGCCATTGATGCCCAAAAAACAGTAAACTGTCACTTCCTCGAATACAATTGTACGATGAAAATAAACATTTCACGAAAGTAGTTCGATCATGGTACAATTCGACGATTATTTTCCAACTTGTCCGATCACTTTTCAATCAAACAATTATCGTCGATGGTACCATGTATACATCCCACGACGTACGCTTCCATCGAGCCGTGTGGAACTTTAATGTTTGAGCATGCCAAGACATTTTGCACAATTCCATGCTTCCAAGTATGTGGCAATATTTTGGGGTGCACCCCTTTCACCATGACTTTACCTCAATGCATCAAGTCTTGACATGATACAAAGGCCAAAAATCTTAACTAGAACATGGATTGAGAGCCACATTTTGAGTTCTTACAGTGCATAAATGCCTTTCTGAATGAATGGGAATAAAGAATTGGAAAGGTTTAAAGCAGACCTACAACCTTCTAATATGCTTTCTATTATCACCACCAGTAGTTCCTATAACTAGGCAAACTGGAGGTTAAAAAAATACTTACCTGGGTGAAAACATAAAAAAAAAAATCTAAATCGGGTGGCGCTTCGTCCCTTAAGTGGCCTCGTGCTGTGGAGGACTCTGGGCGCAAGGCAACTTGGTGTCTGCCTTCCCAATTCTCCTTTCACATGGAAACCAGACACAAGGGGCCAACTGTAGATCTGGGTTGGTGGAGAGAGCAAGACACTATAAAGGACAGGACACTGCAAGTATGGAGGAATAGTAAGAAATAGGGAAAGTTTAGCTTATATGCTTTTTATTTTTTGGATCGGTTTGCCTGCATAAACACTACATAAAGGTAAGTAATGTTTATGTTTTATTTATTTTTTACAGTTTAAAACTGCTTTAAACACAGTTGTTTACAAATTCCTTCCCATGAAATATACTATTTTTATATTGAATTGAAACACTAAGTCTAAGCAGTAAAAACAAACTTAATGCATCTTTGGCAGTACAAGTATTTATGATTTTAATAAAATCCAAAGACTTATAAGTGAAAACAGGATTTGCTCATCCTCCTTGTGTGAACTTAATGATTTAAGCATGATGGATAGTCGGATCTTGCTGCCTGTTATACCAACATTAAAGTCAATAGAGATGTATTTATTCTTACCATAAAACCTAGGTATGGATTTTAACTTCTTTAAATTGACTTTTTCTACCCGTACACACAGCTGGATCTCAGACTGGCCCCACTTCTTTAAATACCTGCAATCAAACACTTATTTGATGTCTATATTTTAGATTTTACTTTATTTTAAATCTAATTAGAACAATAATGAATAAACAACATTTATCCCTGTATTTTTAACTAGACCAAACGTATTTCCTATTTGGGAATTAAAATAACTCCAAGAATATGGGAGAAAGTTCTAACTTTTTTTAAGTATTAAACAGTATGTGCCCTTTCCTAAATGTATTATAGTTAGCATACAATGTATGTATACAATGTTCTTTGTTAAATATAGTACTTTTTGCATTTGGTTGTATTGGGTGGGTTTTCTTCATTGGCACCAGAAATTTTTTCTTGGCTGGTGCTGTCATTAATTTTTCATACAATGAAAAATATACACTGTAGACATTGCTCAGCATTTATGGAACTGGCATTTTAACCCGGAAAGTGCACATTAAATGAGAGCTCATTTAAACAGCCACATATTATTTAATGATCATTGATTTATTGTACTCTTCAATTACCAATTCAAAAATAAGGTTGAAATAACATATCTAAAATTGACCAACCATTGAATATTTTAAAAAGTGTGGACGTTTTTGCATTTTAGTAATCACATAAAGTTATTAAGCAATATTTTTATTTGCATGACTGACTGACTATAATAGTTCCATGAAGATGGTGATTAAGAAGTATTAGTTTTTGGTGGCATGAAGTAATACAAATTTGTACTGCTTTTTTGTCCTCAAGAAAAATATATATGTTGGAAGCATGCTAAGTCAAAAAAGTTTTCACCTCATTTTATGGCCATCTAAGTATATGTCAATTCATCTAGAGGTTCCCAGCGGTCCGCCGCCTGGTCAGTGCCATGTGCGCTGCTGTTGTTGTGGCGTTAGAATGGCAACCGGGTTTCCTGTCCTGCGCCTCGATGCTGCTGTCAGGATGTGCTGCCGAGGTCTTAGTCCCCACAATTACAGAGCAGGAAAGCATCCTGTAGGTCCTCAAATTGGGGGGGGGGTGGGAAGGGCCCTGAAAAAATACCTAGTATGAATTTCTGATGGTGGCCCTGTTGGACTGAGTTGGCAAATAATGCTTGCCCAGCCCGCTTACCTCACTGTTTCGATGTGCTAAAACTAACACACTATTGCCTAATTATTAGGTACATTTCTTAGCCCTATTAGTTCCTAAACTCCTGCGTCCTGGTTTCTGACTTTAGCTCTTAATTTGTTTGTTCAATTGCTTATGGTAAACTACTGTCTGTCTGTTTCTGAAGATGACAACTTTGCAACATGCTCAGCTTTTATTTGCATGTTTCTAGTGACCACAACCTGGTACATACCCCACTCCCAAAGGAAAGTATTTTACTTTTGGTTTGGTGAACATCTGGTGGTATTTTGCTTTACATACAATGATGACAAGAAGGTATACGTATGCAATGATATAAAAGAGGTGGACAGATAAAAAGTTTTAGCATGTAAAGAAAAAAAACCTCACATATGACCAAATGTGGTCATCGTCCCAAAAATTTGTAAACTTACATTGCACAAATAACTTGATAAAAAATACAGCAAAACCACACAATGAAAGATAAGAATGTTAAAAGACAAAGTGCATAAATAAAGGGTAAAAGGATACAGGTAACAAGGAAGATAGAAGTAGGGGAATTGGAGGGGGGTGTCTAATGAAGGATTGGTGGAAGGGGGAAAAATTAAGACGTGGACCATGCCCAGGGGCAGATGAAATGTCCTACTCACTCTATAGTGTATAGAAAGTTATGAATGCACTTGTGTCTATACACCCTCTTATGTATTATTTTTGTTTTGTAATTCAGATTCATTTTCACTTTTCTATTTTTACCAGTACAAGGCACCTAGGTGCGGTCATCTAGTGACCATCACACAACCAAGCCTATATTTGAAGCCCAACTTTGAAGTTGTCCTCATGATATCAAGGCTCTTCTTGGATCTGTGGATAAAAAAGTCCACATTTTAGAAAACTAGAAATTGCATTGCAGAAGAATTTAATTTTTTAAAGTGCATACTTTATGTGGAATTTTTTAAAATGATAATTTTCACGCCTTTTCTCTTCATTTTTTTGTCTAAGATTCATATAAAAGTCATTTGGCCCTTATGGGGGATTCCTTCATTAGACAAAACCAATGTTATAAATAATTACACATTTTTAAGTAATAAATTAAGGGGCAACACTAAGGTTAACTATCAAATTAATTTTAGAAACAAATACATCTTTCTCCCATTCCATCTAACACCGTTGATAACTTAGGTTTGACCTTCGACATCTGGGTAATGCTTAATCTTGTAGGCAATCCAAAGAAGTCATCAGAAAGCAAATAGCATTATTTTTTTGTTGGAAACCGTTAGAAAGAGTATTCCCAAACTGAGTCTTCAAAGACGCAAAATAGCAGGATCAAAAGGGGTTAGTCAATTTATTAATCTTAGATCAAAGACCCATCAAAGATATTCCCTGTTGACGTACTCTTAGATTGGATCCTCATGAACACACTGACCTGTTAAATATGACCTGTATTCATCAGGATCACAGCATCATGGAGAGATCATGTCTGGCATAAATTCCTTTTAAGGCATATACACATGAAACAATTTAAACAGCTAGTGAAAGAAATCTTTGTCCAACTGTGTAATAATGAATCTTTATAAATATTGATGACTATTCTACAACATGTAAAAGCTACAAAAACATGATGAATATATATGACATACATTTACTTGAGATTTTTCCTTAATAATTAGTGGGAATATATAAATGATCCTGGTGCTATCTATCATCCTATCCTAAACTTAAGGTAACCCTTAGGTGGCCCTAATAACATCCTAACTTTTGAAACAAAACCCATAAATATATATAGTCACCTGATCTATATTTGTATGAACATTTGTTTTGATATTGTTTTTATCAATAGTAGAGTGTTGTACCGTGTTAGCCATCGATAAATATAGAGAGTTTGGAGTTCAAGTGATACCGTTTATCTGCTATATATCGCAGATCCCTTCTTCAGGCTATATTAGCCTGAAGAAGGGATCTGCGACATCCCAAAAGCTTGCTTCTCTAATGACTTTAGTTAGCCAATAAACCGTGTCACCTGAACCCCGGTATTTAAAAAAAAAAAGAAATATGTCAAATGTAAGTGTTAAGCCTATTGTATGCTCTGAAAAAACACCCCTAAGGACATGACAATCATATTCTGACAAAAAGAATGCCTGCCAAATTTTCATCAGTAGTAAACAAGTTATGGAACCTTTGGAACGTCACAGGCATGTTCATTATTTTAATTTCTTTCCACTAATTAGATCTGATGTATGTTTTTTAGTGTCACTCATACTGACAAGTTACTGAAAGTTGCATGTTCAGACCTTTACTCGTACATACGGGGAAACAAAGTGTTTTTTTGTCATCTACAATGTCGTAAATATTTCTCTGCATTCTTTTTTTTCCTGTGGAGGACCACTTAAAAAAAAATCTGGTAGCCAATAGATTTTTACAATATGATCATGTGAAAATAATCTTAGAACATTAATACAAATTCAGACACAATCCTTTTTGATCACTTCCAATTCATATGGTCCTTTTCATGGCAGCTGCTGTATGCAGTTATTGCACATTGTGTGGGGTTTTGGGGGTTTGTCAATCACTAACAACAGCCCCCATGTCATACATTAAATGATGTTAAAGGCAGTTGTTTACCAAACTTTACCTCAAGACAATCAGGGAAAGACAAACAAACCTACAATTCTACTCAATGGTTTGATTAATAACCCCCCTAAAGATAAAAACAATGACTATGGTATAAACATATTATTTGTAATTTTATATGGGCATCCATGTGCTTTAAAGCCCCCATACATGTCAACATTTTCCTTCGAAAATTTTACCCAATTTAATGTGGGCTGCCATAAATTTTCCATCAATCAACCCAAAAAATTTATTGAATTAAGTTGTTTTAACGAAAAATCTAGACATGTATGGGGGCCTTAAGGTAGCCATACAGGCATCGATTACAATTGGTGAACGATCGTTCACATTGTGGTAATGCAAAAATTGCCGAGCGATTGTGCACACAAATTTAGGTAATTAATACTTGCTCAATACTTTGGATGGGGATCTAAGTTCCCCATCCCGAGAAATGGAAAATGAACAGGGATTTACCAACATGTTGGACCCCTATTTGATTGCTATTTTCTTGGATTGATCGATTGATCCAGCTTGGTGATCGATTGTTCTAGAATCAAGCGAAGAATCTATCATTGCATGGGTTTCTTTAGATTGGAAGAGGGAGGAGCCAAATTTAGAACAAATTGGTGTAATATCTTAACCGCCCTAGTGGTCGGGACAGTACCATCTCGTCCAGCACTGCTACTGCTACCCTCTCTTCCCTGGTGTTATTTCATCACACCAGGTTAGAGAGGGTTAACTGCAAATGGGCACCAGAGACCAGAGACATAGCAGCATAGCTTTGTACCCTGATTTTTGTGTTTTTTTCATAATTTTTATTTAAAAAAAAATTTATGTAACATAATTGTTTGTTTCAAACATTATTATATTCAGGATGTCTATTAGATCCTTGTACGGACATATTTTGGGAAGTTACAGGCCTACAACATAAAGAGAAATTTACCATTGAAGTCAATGGTGCACTTTTGGTACAAAAATCTATACCTGAGCAGTGTGCTAGGGAGGTTAAAGGGAAAAATAATTTACATCTTTAGAGCTATTCTGTTGTTCACACATGGTCTTATTGAAGAATAGTCAAAAATACTAGTTTCCAAAATATTAAAAAAAACTTTTCACAAGGAGTTATAGCTGCAAAGTGTGGGCCAACTCCATGTGTGTGTATAGGCAAGTGTCCCAATACGTTTGGCAATATATTATAGAAGAAATCTTTAGGCTGGGACCGGTGGGAGGATGATTAGAAGTAACCTTAAATATAAAAATTCTTTGCTTCTTCTCTAAACATCAAAGAATTCAATTGACCTGCTAAATTGATTCACGAAGCCTTTATCACTTTAAACTTAAGGGTCACCATGAAGAAGTTTTTAATTGTTAACTATCCTATTTATAAACAAATTTTTTAAAAATCCAAGTGTAAATAAACACAAATTATGCAAAGAATTTTAAGTTAAAAAAAACAGATGTGACCAGCCGGGTCCATCAGTAGCATAAAGTCCTTTGTTTATCATTTATGAAATTCCATTAAAAAAACTTTTATAGGCTCTTAGTAACTATTTTTGCGACACCATCAACCACATTACTAACCTGCCTTGACCTGAAAAGATAATTACTTACACTTTTCTTGAAATAAATTTCTACCTTGGATGAAACCTTCCATAATCATCAGCTCATGTCCAGGTTTTCCAAGATATTAAAGCGATCAACACAGCATTGCAGATGGTTGTAATAAATCACATCCCATCAGAATTAATATCTAGGTTACAGAACATAATATTTAACATCTTATTTAACTGACAACTCCATGTACCGGCATAACAGTGAAAGAGTGAATATTCGATACATGTATTCATATTTGCAAAATCAGTCAATAGAAAATTTGGTAAGACATCACAGGGTTTTCAAGTTATAGAAACAATACATATTACAAATACATTATGTTTACCAAATTTTATGTAATTCATTTTACGAAAGCCCAAGGAAATTAATAATAAAAGGAATGAGGAGTACCATAAGTATATACAAATTCTAGTTGACTTGTTGGCAGTGATTTTAGTACTTGGTGAGTTAAAGACCTAAACCAACATGCAGTGAGGTCAAGGAACCTGGCTACAGTGGGTACATCCACCCTAAAGGCCCCCATACATGGGTCTGATTCCGACCGGATTCCGGCACGATCGATTCCGGGCGCGTGCACGCGAATCGAT
>CM070033.1:140897839-140918365 GCA_036250615.1 Ptychadena robeensis
CGATCGGATGGGTGATCGAGCGGCCATGGAATCCGACTGTGTATGGCTGGCTTTATTCTTGGCAGCTTGCTTCTTTATGGGTAGTCTATGTGGTCTGATTGGTTGACATTTTGTTGGTTGTGAGTTTTAGTCACAGTGTTTACCTTTTGAAGCTTCTGTTTCCTGTTGCTATTCCTTGTTTCCTCCTTAAGTCCAGGTGATTTTCTGGCTGGTTGCCTTCCTATTTTTTTCACACCCATAGTCCTGTGATCCTGTTCTAATTTGTTATTGTCTTTGATACATTGCCTTCATAATGTTATTAGTTACTCTGCCATTGCTTGTTTGACTCCTAGTCTCTGCCTGTTATCAGTCTGAGCAGCCCCTTTTGTCTTCCTGTGCTACAAATGACTTCTACCTCTGACCCGTTGAAAGCACTGAATTTGACATCTTGCTTGAGCTGACCTCACTGGCACTCCACTTGCCCTGCAAAACATGAGCTAAATCCTAAGTTACACCTCGACTCAATGCTAAAAATGTAAAGCTTAACAATTGTTAACTCTAACAGACTTAGACATTTTGTAAAGCTTAAATAAAAAATAAAAATATATATATATATATATATATATATACAGTATAGCTTTCCAGTCCTTAGATGTGTGACAATAAGTCTAATAAACCTAGAAAAGTTATATGCATACATATATGAAATTTCAATGGTGTGAAAAGAGAAGTCAATTCAAATATAAGCAGTGGAATACCTCAGGTGATATTACCTCAGGTGCTTTGTACCCCACTGCAACCTATTGTATTGATATATCATACGTTGTGGTGCGAACCCCAAATAGAATTTTGTGTTTTCAGGCCCTTACTGTGACAGACAAAAAACTATTTTATTAGGTATGATCTTTACCTAAAATGGTGTTTAAAATAAAACAATACTTCAAAGCAGAGTGAGGAGTATTGTCATCTGGCACCAACAACAGGTAAAAATCTGCTTATCCTCCCTGGCGCTTCCCAAAGTGGTATGAAAAATAATATGTAATGTATTTCCCAACGCTCTCCCCCCCTACACATTCCGGGCATCAGGATATGAGGACCCGGGATGCCTATACCTGTATTCTAATGCAGGCTTCCCCCAGTTTATCGGCGCTAACACTGATGTCAAAGCGGTGAGTCCATTGACGAGCCTGGCAGATGCTGACATGGTGCAGACATGGCCGGAGGGGTAAGCTACCCCGAGTGTATTTCGGGATTACCACTATTTGCATTGGAATTCTACCCCAAGCTACACTTGAGACTACAGTCAAGGGGGTTAATGTAAATGATAGAAAACATATCTTAAATTTTATGTTTATATGTTTTATACTTTAAATTTTATGTTTAACTGTTTTATACTTTCACATTTCATCAGATTTCAGTTTTCTGAAGTTGAATCATAAATTCTGATTGGTTACTATGAACTTTATCCATGAATAAACTCATATATATATATATATATATATATATATATATATATATTTAAAATAGAACAGTCTACATATCTCTGTATTTAATGTTTCTTAACCAAAGTTAATAAAGAAATTCTGTTTTATATTGAATGTGAATATGATCAAGCAAGCATCTGGCAAGGTATGCTCAGAATATGAAACTCTATTGAAGAAAAACTAAGAGAGGTATTGAATTTAAAAGGTTGAAAGTGTAATCCAGCATCTTAGGTGGCATAGGATAAAAAGATACATGAGCCCCTTTATTCTGCTACCAATCTTGAAACAACATAAAACTATTCATTTAGAATCTCAGAAATATATTGCATTGCAGCTTTTTTTACTAGTCCGTTTTTTGGCAGAGGGACACAAAAATAACGCCAAGTTAAATTCCTTGATGAATATACATACATTTGAAATGAATATGCTATTATTTCATTTATATGCCTTAATAAAATGTTCAGTCAACAATGAAATATTATGACATTTGATTTTAGGAGTACCCTTAGCATTAGGGGAATTGAGGAAAAAAGGGAATTATGTTTTATTCAGATTCATATTTCTGTATTACAACCTATTTCCCTTTATTATTTGGATTTTTTTTATCTTTTCCCCCGTCAAGAAATGACAATTCCACCCAAATGTTCAGTGTACATGAGCAGTCAACAAATGCAGAGCTAATGCTTGGCTTTCTTGTTATGCATCCATGTAACATAAGGATTTGGAATATGCAAAATATAAAAATAAACAAGAAGAAAATGGTATTAAGCATGGCACAGTTATATGTAAATGGGAAAAAAACTTAGTTTGAAGAATCTTACATACTTATATGTAAAAAATACCCCAAAAAGGAAAATACTGTTACTGCATGGTATGGTAAGGGTCTAATGCTTTATATTTATTACTGTCCTTTTTTCATTTTTATTAAATATCTGTGTTGTGTGACTGTTTTCAGCAGGACAAGAAGTACAGGCGATTTCCAAAACAGCTGTAAGCCATAATCATCAAAATTGTAACAATTAAGGGCTTGAAATATCTCTCTTTGCATGTAATCAGTCTATTTCATGTGTAATCTTCACCTTTTAAGTTGAATTACTCAAATACAGGATATTCAGATTTTTCGTGAAGTGTAAGCAGGGCTTTTTTTCTCAGGGAAAAGGTGGTGGAACTCATCACCCCCCCCCCCCCCCCCCCCCCCCCCCCCCCCCCCCCCCCCCCCCCCCCCCGCCAACAGAGAGAGCTACTCACTCTGGCACCTGCTGCTGCTCACCGGGTCGGCGCGCGAGACCTGCTGCGGGAGTTCTCAGGCAGGGCCGCCATCAGAAATTTTAGGGCCCCATACTAGATCATTTTTATGAATGTGTAAAGTAACAGATACACACAGATTTATTCAGCTTAGTTTCTACAGCAGAGCTGCAGAGGGAGAGGGTGTGTCCTGTCCGGTGTTTTGATTGGCTGGAGATGTATCTGCGGGAGGTGCTACAGGAAGCAGTATCTGATGTAGAAGCACAGAATCTGCTGCCTGTCACACTCACATCGGAGTTTTACACTCATAGAGCAGAGTCTCTCCTTTCTGGCTGTGCAGGGAGCACGGGTCAGAAGCTGGGGGCCAGTCTAAAAATAGGTGGGGGAACGCCGGTCTGGTGCGTTCCCACAGAAAAAAAACCCTGAGTGTAAGGCTACCTGACAAAGCCCCAGACAGAGGTCAAAATTTAACTGGTATATTCCAACCAAAAAAGTATTTGGTTTATTGCAAACGTTAATGCATATAGCACTTGTTGGATTTAAAATATCAGTTCAATATCAGTCTTATGGACAAGAGGTCTGCTTCTCCCCATTTCACTGCACATGCTGAGTACCTGAAACAAATGACTTGGGTAAGCATGACACTTGGAATTGGTAAAACCTGCAGTAGCCCTTATGGACAATAAAACCTTTACCCTACCCTCTGCTATGTTAGCCAATAAAACATGCCACAACATTTTCTGATGATAACAGGGATATAACATGGCCACATCAATAATAATAACAATAACAATAACCACAACTATTACAAAAAACATGTTCAGCACATAAGGCCCCAAAGAGTGCTCCTAGCACCACATAAGAAAGCCAAGCCGGTCACCAGCCTAGCCTACCCTTATAAACATCTTAACATTGTAACACATTTCCTAACCAAATGTATTTTGCCCCTGTTAAGTCCTTAAAGTAATATACACCAGCGACTGCCCTTCTACCAGCACATCACCCCATGTCATTCTTCCTGTGGTAACAAAACAAAATACAAAAGAGATGTCAAAACAGACAAGGTTATCAGAAATACAAGATAATAATAAAAATCATACAATCAATACATTGAAACAGGTAAATCTAACATGTTTGTTTTAACAGGGAGGGAGGGGAGAGTCAATTCATGGCAGGATGGCCTCCATCACTTCCTGTGGCACCTTTTACTATGTCACTTCTGCCCCATCTTCTGTAGCTTTGGGGCGTAGGGTGGATATTTCTCTGATGGTTTACAAGCAAGAGTAGAGCAACATAGTCCATTCAAGGACAATTGTATTTGCCAGCAGAGTACTGAAGCGTTTTAGCATTTACTTTACATTTAGATTTACTGCACAGATTGTGTGAAAATATCTGTCCAAGTTTTCTCTTGCTGCTTTTTCAATTAGTTGACATATTTAATTAGTCTATTAATGAGAATTAGCCTCTCTAGCACTCTTGTGAAGTCCAGATTATCATTTTTTTATGTTGTAGGCCTGTAACTTAAAGTTATGTCCTTACAAGGGTCTAGTAGACATCCTGAATATAATAATGTTTGTCAAAAAAATTCTGTTTAAAAAGAAATTTATAAAATGTATTATTTGATTGATAACATTTCTTAAATACGTATTTTGTATGATTGATTTCAAAACAGTATGTATTTATA
Source organism: Ptychadena robeensis (assembly GCA_036250615.1). Lineage (NCBI taxonomy): Eukaryota > Metazoa > Chordata > Amphibia > Anura > Ptychadenidae > Ptychadena > Ptychadena robeensis. Next base: position 140,902,232 of record CM070033.1, read on the forward strand.
TTTGATTTTTTGTTTATAAAAAAAAAATGTATTCATTTGTAAATGTGCTTTGTGTTTTTTTTTTTTACTTTGAATTGTATTGTATAGTTATCTCCGCCAGACTGCCCGATTTCATCCAGTGCAATACTGACAGGACAGCGCTGGATGAGATGGTGCCGTCGGTAATAACAGGGGGGTTCCACCAGGGCCGGAAGACTGAAACTGATAATCCACACCACCGTTGCATCTTGTCTAAATCAGCATGTGGTTATCGTGTGGTTACATTTAGACATAACGCAGGGGCAGTTGCAGTAATTGACCATCCCCCAACTGTGGAGACAATGTGTGCACTCTCTGCGCAAATGAAACCATCTGCATGAAGCCTATGGATTTTACTCAAGACCATAACATTGTTTACCATACTTTCCATTTATGGCCTGTTTACTGCTTCTCTTTTGATCCTTAATGTAAAAGTTATTAGTTAGCGGTAGCAACAATTTCCTTTTAGGGGAGCTGTCCTCTAACCCATTGTTCTTAATTCTTACTTTCTGTACAAAATCTAATATGGGTTTAGCAAATAGAGAATGTCTTTGTGTATGCCTTTGTGTAGATCAGAAAAAAACATCTGTTCCAGCTTAAACATCAGAAGTGTGATGATTTCATAAATTCTAAGTATTTCCTACAATCGACACAGGAAAATTATCACGAATATATAATTTCTTTACATTATGATCTTTTCTAGCACATGCCATTGTGAGATAGCTAGAGTTTCATGGCCTAGCAACAGCGGAAGCTGATGTAATGTTAATTATTTCAGATCTTGTATGTAGGCTTTAGGAATTCTGGCCAAATATGAATGAAGAATCCAAATGAGATGGAATGTTACCATTATTTAGATTAAAATATTTTTTTTTATCTGAGAGGTATAGACAAAACAAACATATAAAAGATTAGATATCACATCACTCTACATCACACTAACTTGAGAAATGTTTGGTATATATTACAACGAATGGTTAGAGCAGTTGGCCTAGAAATCTGATAAAGGAAAAAGTCCTTAAAGAGCTAATTTCTTTAGGGTGATCTCTGCCTGTATTGTACTCCCATTAGGCTTTGTTTTCATTGTATGTCAGGAGCCCTCCGCTAAGCGTATACGCTAAGCAGAGGTCCCGACGTATCTCACAGACTCAGCCTGCCGGCGGATGGTCTGTTTAGACATCCGCCGGTGTACAGGCTGAACGTACTCGACTACATTCAGCCTGACACCAGCGGATCGGGTCGGTGCAATGAAGACAGACCCGTCCGCCGAGCAGGTAAGTCTATCTGCTACGTCGGGGACCCCCGCTAAGCGTGTACGCTTAGCGGAGGGCTCCCGACGTAATGGAAACAAGCCCTTAGTTTGGTTTGTTACAATGTTTCTTTGTAATGTCTTTCCTCTTCTAAGTTTTTAGTAGAGGTGAAGTGTTTTGTGTGTGAAAATAAAACAGAAACATTTCCTAAAAAAAGAAAACAATTGCAGCCACAATTTAGAAAGTGTAATACATCTTGTGTATAAACAATATATTACTCAATATATAACTATGGCGTGGCCTGCTGTCAAGACCCCTTTACATTTGTCACCATTTCTTTTTCTCTCTCTCTACAATTAAGCCCCCCCCCCCCCCCCCCCCCCCCCCCCCCCCATACACCTTTAGATCATACCATACAATTTCCTTTACATTTATCAACAACTATGTAGTGCATATGTAGGTCCTCCCTGATAGAATAAATCAAACTGATTGGAAGGTTTACAAAGGTCCTCATATTACATGGTTTTGGTAAAACAAAACTTGATTGTCCAGAAATTGTATGGTAAGATTGTAAGGTGTATGGAGACCTTAAGGTCATAAATATTTGAACGTTTTTTTTCTAATTTTGGTTCTGTATGTTACCAAAATTAATTTTGAATGGAACAACTCAGATGCAGTCTGCAGACTTTCAACTTTAATACTGTATGTTAAACATAAAGATTGCATAGAAACGTGAGGAACTAAAGACTTTAGCACAATCACTTCATTTAACCTCCTTAGCACTATGCCCACACCAATTCTTGAGAAAACCTTTCCTGTGCCAGAATTGGGGAAACACACCTGTGCTGTGCAAACCCACATCGATTCTGCATCGCTGCAGGCTCGCCGATCCCTTTTGACGCCTGTTAATGGAGGCGGCAACACTTTTCCTGGCCCACATTGCTGGCATCATTGAGAAAGGAGGGCGGGAAATCAGGGCAGAGTACACTTCGCTCTGGAAAAAAGGACACAAAGGTGTAGTAATGCCAGGGAGGTTAAGGTGATTAGACAATTGACTCACATGTTATTATGGGTAGGTGTGGGTAATTCTTTTCCTATATTTTACATTCATATATTTTGTATGCTCTATATATTTATTTTTGTTCTCAGTGTGCTTAACCAGTCATTTCCTCAAGTATTACTGGACCCTTGTGCTAATAAAATAAAAATAAATAAAAAATCAATGAAGTACATAAATGCCACCCTCATGGTTTACTTTTGAGAAGAGATTAACAGGTATTTTTATTTGTGTTTAAGCTACCTATCTTCCCTACTACTTGGGTTTACTATTTTCTAGAGTATGAGTATCAGTATCAGTGGATTTTCTAGAGTAGAGTATCAGGTTGGCTTCTTTGGGACAGAAGGACGGCAGACATTTTACTGCTCCATAGTGAAAAAACTTAATAGCTAGAAAATCTATTATACCATATTTTTTGGACCAAAGGGCACACCAAAGGTGCTTGTGTCTTATGGCCTGAATGCATGACCCCCACGACCACTCGGCCACGGGTGGTCGTGCCTTGGCTTCCCGCCAGCTCTCCCGGCACAGATATTAACCGGGGAGCTGGAGCAGTTGAGAGATGCCAGCCGATGTCTGGCTCTACCATCTGTACTGCATAATAGCCGATGCCATCAGAGCTCAGAGCCCTGCTGGCATAACCAATAAAGAGAACTGGCATCTATCCCTCTCTCCCTCCGTGGAAACTGCAATCACTCTGCAGCTCCCACGCACACAGTAACAGCCAGTCAGAGAGAAGAGCAGAGGAAAGTAGTAGACTGTGCAGCCCAGCCCCCCTCCTCCGGATCAGTGTGGAGAATGACGCGTTGTGCTGAGAGTGTACTGCTGCTAGTGACATCTACGGGCTGAATTAAATATTGCATTCATTGAATTCATTGCATTAACACAATTGATGTGAAAATTTATAAAATCTTTTTTTCTGGTTTTCCTGCCCTAAAAACAGGGTACATCTTATAGTCTAAAAAATATGATAAATACTGTATAAATACTGTATACAGTATGGCTTAGTTCTCCATAGTCCTAATAAATATACTTACCTGCTGTTCCCTGGAATCATATGAGAGATTCCACATTTGTCTTCTAGGCCTCTGGGACTTAATTCAGTGCATGAGTGATCACTGGAGGCGACATACATGGGTTTTCAATGGGGAAAATGCCTGTAATGAGGTATTTTTATGGATATCACTGCTTTCAGAGATGTCATACGTCCGCCCCTAATTACAAAGAAGGAGAGAGCAGGGTCTGCAACTGCTTTACTCATTGCGGGTTTATTTTGTTTTAGCATTCTGCACTATTATCTGCACTTCAAGTGTCGATCATAGAACGTGCAAAAGTGGGTGGTAGGTCCACTTTAAATACATTTTTACAACAGCAATGACCATATTGCAAAAGCACAATCCAGCAATGAAACAATTAACATAACATTAACACAAATGTATTAGGCTAGGGCTCCATTATGCACTTGGATGTAGAGACCCCTTTTTTCACTTGGTTAGGGCCACATATACATAGCGCAGCCAATAACGGAGCTCCGTGTTGACATAATGTGACGGAGGCTCGGACCAATGGATTGGTAGATGATGGAATCCCTGCGTTCAATGCAGGGATTTTAGTGCAAGTGGACCCTTAGCCTTACTCTCTGGTGGATGGTGTCCTGGGGGATCTCCCCTGACACCAAGTTCAGAGAATCAATTAGTTCTTGTACTGTTGTGCTTATATGGAAACTTTGTAAATATGGATACATAATGTATCATAGGGGTTAGAGATGGTCACATTTTTTTTTTAATTCGACCATTTCCATGATTTCGAGTTAATTGCAAGACCCCTGAACATTGTATCATCACCAAACTTGCTTGAGATGTAGAGAAGGGTTGGGTTTATGCTACAAAAAAGTATGTCTCTAAAGCTAGCCATACACGTGTCGGATTCCATGTCCGATCGATTCATCATCCGATCGATTCCGGCGATTCTGCCGGGAATCACAGGTGTGATCAATCGGCCAATTAAGAGTAATCATCGCAGCATACCACCTTGTCCGAGCTGATTCCGGCACGATTCCGTGTGCGATTCCACCTCCGATTCCACCTCACAAATGGCAACTCCCCCTGATCCGGGCAGAATCGGATGAGAAAGACCAACATGTTGGTTCTCCGTCGGATCCGATTCTGAGCCCCTGAACGATCGGACCTGATCGATCGGACAAGGTGGGCTGCATGCGATTCCGGCACGATCGTTTCGCGTGCCCGCGCCCGGAATCGATCGTGCCGGAATCCGGTGCGAATCCGACACGTGTATGGGGGCCTTAACACAAATAGTTTTTGCACAAATAAAGTTTAAAGTCAAGTCAAAATTTAAAAAAATCGGAATTTGGACTTTGATTTTGAACTTAATTTATGCAACAATTACAAACATTCCCACAACCCTTCTCTACATCTCCAGCAATTTTGATGATGATACCATTTTCAGAGACTTTGCAATCAGCTCACAAACTTAGCAAGTCGAAAAATTTGACCATCTCTAATAGGGGTCTCTACTGGATTCAGGTCTGACATCAATGACTTTATGGTCCAGCAACTGGCTATATACTCTAACATAAGAACACCCAGCACCAGGGAGAACTCATGGTCCACTCCACCAATGTAAGATTTATCAGTGCGTCTGAGCTTTTGATCATGGTACCCCAAAATTCAATAATGAAGATTTTGGCTTGGAGTGTGCAGCTCTCTGAGAATCTCACTCCAGACCTTCACTGACCCAATACCATTTTCCAAAATACCATATCCTACCAAAATACCATTTTCATCTATATTGGCTTGTCCTGGCAACTCATATCGCCATAATATAGCAATACTAGTTCATTCTATAGTCAAAATATTTTTTCAGCTTTTTTCTACTTTTTGGGATCCTAATATCCTGTGCCACCATATCCTGCTTCTTAATCTCCAAATATTTAAATAAGAAGGGAAACATTTCATGAATGTACTTTATGATGCCACATAACAGCAGTATATCTGTTTCTGATCTCTATCTGTTCTCCAAACTACTAACAAATCTGAATGAGAAAGGTTAGGTATTCATAGTTATACATAAATTATGTACTTACATGCACATCACTGTATTTCCACTCATATGGAAAACATTATGTATTATTCATTTGCATATTTTATATTAAATTTGGAGACATTTATGAACAATAACACTTTACTGATACATTTTATTATTGACCTTTCGCTAACCAGCCACCTGTTTAACATTCCTGCTATACTCCAGTGAAAGGAATGTATCTTGAAATCGTGAACTAACAGGAATTCATATGGATAAATTAGCTCCAAGAATATTGGGCTATAAACAAGTGACTTTTGGCTGACATTTTAAGACACTGAGCATGTTTAAATTCCTGTGTAGTCATGTTTACACAACTGCACAACATTACAAGAAATACATTAACACTGGTTTATATATTAAACTTTGCATTTCGTGAAACAATCTGAGAAAATACCATATAAGAAGTACAGAAAAGAATACATGAAACTTGAACTCTGTGGGAAAACTCCCAAAATGGACAGTAAAGTATCAAAAAGAGAATCTACATAGATTTGTTCTTCTTTTGGGCAGAAACTCACTAGCCCCCCCCCCCCCCCCCCTTGAAAAGACAGTCTAGTTTGCTTGGTACTTTATTGATGGTCAATTTTTTCAGCTAGCTGACTTTGAGAGTTGATTGCAAAGCCTCCGAACAGGCTATCATCACCAAAATGGCTGAGAATGTAGTATGGAGTTGTGGAACCGATAACAATATTACTGTAGCATATGTAGTTCTTTTGTATAAATTAGTTTAGTTGAAATTTCCACTTGAGAATTTTGACTTGACTTGGAACTTCATTTTTGCAAGAGCTAGATATGCTAGAACACTATTTCAGTTTTGTAGTATACCCTGGACCCTTCTTTACATATTTAGCAAGTTTGATAATGATATAATGGTCAGGGGCTCAAAGGCTATTTAATTAAAATATGTAGATATTGTAAGTGGCTTAAACATAATGGGTATAAACATATTCTTTTTGGGTGATATACTTCACCCATGAGTTCACCAAACAGCTGCTTACAGCCATGTTACGTTATATGTTTTATGTAGCTTTTATGGTCCTTCCAGAACCTCAGAAATGTTTCACCTAAAGATATATCCTTTAATATACAATTTTTATCCTGATGTAGTGAGCCAAGTTTCATGAAACGCTTAGAAATTAGCAACCAATCATTGATGTACTTTTAAATCTTCAATCAATAAAGTAATATCCACACCTCCAACTGAGCCTTTTTTGAAGTGGGATTCAAAAACCTATACTATACTAACCTATACTAACATATATTATATGTTAACACTTTTTCTAACGCCCAACATGTTTTTTCTTTTTTTTTTTCTTGAAAACCTTGATTAATAGCATTTGGAGGCAGCATTATTTTTTCCAATGTGGTTTTATTATATACCATTGCAGGACACAACATCAATCATAATAAGGTGATTTATTATAAACATTTATAGAACAGAGAGTGGATATCCTATTGAATGAAAGAGATATATTTTGCCATGAGCCATTATGTTTTTTGGTTTGACTTAATATTGACTAAATATTTTAAATATAATTTCTTAAATCTTTTTATGGCCCACTAAGATAGCAAAAAAAAAATTTGTCATCAGGAAAATTTGTTTTTTATACACTGTAGAATTCCCAGATAATAATTTATATTGAAATGTCTATTATTAGTTTTGAGATCTACATTAGAGAACTCCTGTTACACCTAGGGACACTGGCTTTGTATACCCTGTAACCAGTGTTCTAATGGACCATGATAATAATCTAATGGAGCCTTGTATGGACTTGCCTTCTCTGGTCTTTTGGAATTAAAAATGCTGCATAACCCAGTTGCCTTCTAGTTTCATAATACCATACCATCACATTTTATAAATTTGGAATAGGGGTCCAACTTTTTAACATGAAAAAGGCTATAGTAGAGTGTTGTACTGCCATCGATGAATACAGAGAGTTTGGAGTTCAAGTGATGCCTTTATTGGCTAACTGAAGTAATTAAGTAATGAAGCAATTAAACTTTTTGAATGTCTGTGTTCCCTTCTTTAGGCCTTATACCTAAAGAAGGGATCTGAGACATCCAGAAAGCTCCTGTATAACGACTGGGCACTTCTGTTTGCGAACAGCTGGAAACTTGTGCAGGCACTTGGGGGACATTTAGATAACTCCCCCATGACAGGTCTATTGGGCGAAAACCTCAAAACCGGCTGGCGAGTGCCCCATGTCACGTTCGCTAGTCAGTTGGGGTTATTGCTTGTGTAAACGAGCCCTTAGCTAACAAAGGGTTATCAAAGTAAGCTTTGAAAAGAACTGAAAAAGTAAACACAACTTTATCTTATTTTCTAAGCAAAATGAACATTTATGTTGGTTGATCTCCAATTTTCATTATAATTTTTTTATGGCTTTTATGGCATTACTACAATATAACTAGACAAACAAAGGTCGAAACAAAATCAGTTTGTCACATGCCTAAACTTACATCCCAAATTGTCTTGTTTAGTATGTAAAACCTCAGTCATAATAAAGAGTTGTAAGAAACTCCTATTCCCAGTTGTGTGGGAGGAGGTCAATGGTAACACTGATTGTGGCAAAACAACAGCTGAGGGAGGGGTTTAGAATGCAGAAATACTTAAATAATGTGGTTTTCCTGCTCTAGGGACACAGGGAAAACAAAAGAAAATAATGTGTTCTTTTAAAATGTGATTTAGTGGTTTCGAATCATGAAGTATTTGTTTTACTTTAGGAGACAGTTCTTGAACCAAGATATAGAATAACACAGAGAAAAAAAAGCTGAACACGCATGTTAAATTTACTAAAGCAAGCTGGAATTTACTGAATTTGAGCCATATCTCTTTTTTTTCTCACATTGCAAAGCTTCAAGAATTTTTAACGTAAAAGTCCACTGAAATTAAAGTATTGCTTTGTTTAATGGCCAATAACCCGTCCTTGTCAGAGTATTTTTTTTGGAGCCACAACTCATCAGTAGCAAGGTCATTTTTAGTTCCCTAGGATTGGAGCCTTCTTCAAAGCATGAAGGCCAGGACTATCATTAACATCCTACCAGCATGTTGCTTGGAGGCAAATACTTTTGCAGCATGGCTATGGCAATATGGACTATTTAACTCCTACAAATGTCAGTAGAAGTCTCAGTGCTTTTACAGAAACAATTTAACATATTAAGTATACTGTATAAAGGATAGCTAAATCCAGGAATATAAGTCCGTAGACGAGACCCTGACTAGGTTCTTTGAATTTTTAGGCTGAAAAACAACTGTTGATTTTCTCTGAAATGCTGTGTCCTTGTCACAGTGTTATCCATTACACACTTTATTATCTACAATGAAGAAGGTGATAAATAGAATGATATGTGTAGTTACAACCATGACTTAGTATTATCACATAAGCATAAAGGACACGCCTGACAACTATAATGCAGCCTCCACAACCAAGGCCTGATCAGATATATATCAGATGACCATATATATATATATATATATATATATATATATATATATATATATATACACATACAGTGGCTTGCAAAAGTTTTCAAACTTTTCCACATTTTGTCACATTACAGCAACAAAACACAAGTTTTCTTGGAATTCCATGTAAAAGACCAATACAAAGTGGTGTACACATTAGAAGTGAAACGAACATCATAAATGATTCCAAATTTTTTTACAAATAAATAACTGCAAAGTGGGGTGTGCGTAATTATTCAGCCCCCTGAGTCAATACTTTGTAGAACCACCTTTTGCTGCATTTCCAGCTGCCAGTCTTTTAGGGTATGTCTCTACCAGCTTTGCACATCTAGAGACTGAAATCCTTGCCCATTCTTCTTTGCAAAACAGCTCCAGCTCAGTCAGATTAGATGGACAGGGTTTGTGAACAGCAGTTTTTAGATCTTGCCGCAGATTCTCGATTGGATTTAGATCTGGAGTTTGACGGGGCCATTCTAACACATGGATATGTTTTTGTTTTAAACCATTCCATTGTTGCCCTGGCTTTATGTTTAGGGTCATTGTCCTGCTGGAAGGTGAACCTCCGCCTAAGTCTCAAGTCTTTTGCAGACTCCAAGAGATTTTCTTACAAGATTGCCCTGTATTTGGCTCCATCCATCTTCCCATCAACTCTGACCAGCTTCCCTGTCCCTGCTGAAGAGAAGCACTCCCAGAGCATGATGCTGCCACCACCAAATTTGACAGTGGGAATGGTGTGTTCAGAGTGATGTGCAGTGTTAATTTTTCGCCACACATAGCGTTTTGCATTTTGGCCAAAAAGTTCAATTTTGGTCTCATCTGACCAGAGCACCTTTTTCCACATGTTTGCTGTGTCCCCCACATGGCTTGTGGCAAACTGCAAACTGGACTTCTTATGCTTTTCTGTTACCAATGGCTTTCTTCTTGCCACTCTTCCATAAAAGCCAACTTTGTGCAGTGCACAACTAATAATAGTCCTATGGACAGATTTCCCCCACCTGAGCTGTAGATCTCTGCAGCTTGTCCAAAGTCACCATGGGCCTCTTGACTGCATTTCTGATTAGCGCTCTCCTTATTCGCCTGTGAGTTTAAGTGGACGGCCTTGTCTTGGTAGGTTTACAGTTGTGCCATACTCCTTCCATTTCTGAATGATCGTTTGAACAGTGCTCCGTTCTTTTTGTAGCCTAAGCCTGCTTTACATTTCTCAATAACTTTATCCCTGGCCTGTCTGGTGTGTTCTTTGGACTTCATGGTGTTGATGCTCCCAATATTCTCTTAGACAACCTCTGAGGCCGCCACAGAGCAGCTGTATTTGTACTGACATTAGATTACACACAGGTGCAGTCTATTTAGTCATTAGAACTCATCAGGCAATGTCTATAGGCAACTGACTGCACACAGACCAAAGGGGGCTGAATAATTACACACACCCCACTTTGCAGTTATTTATTTGTAAAAAATATTTGGAATCATGTATGATTTTTGTTCCACTTCTCACATGTACACTACTTTGTATTGGTCTTTCACGTGGAATTCCAATAAAATTGATTCATGTTTGTGGCTGTAATGTGATAAAATAGGGAAAAGTGAATACTTTTGCAAGCCACTGTATACTATTTTACAGTAGTCAGTAGTGATGGCTGAACATCGGCCGTGTCCACCCACAAACAGGCGGTTTGGAAAAGTGTGACGTCCGCCTGTTTGCGGGGAATTTGAAACAGAGCTATACTGGAAGTGACTTCCCTGACGTCATTTCCGCCATATGGAATGAACAGTTCCTTGTTCCTAAACTGGAAGTGACGTCAGTCCTGTAGCTGATAAAGCACTAGAGATCAGGTGTCTCTACCCGGTCTCTAGTGAAAATAATTCTTCCTCCAGCTGGACCAGCCGTAGAAAGGTCTGACTGGAGGAAGAATTATAGACTTGTTCGCCAGCGAGAAGAAAAGCAAACAACAATACAATGTTCACCCCGAACTGTCCGCACGATCATCACATAATATCATTTCTGTCTGACTACTGCCCACTTCTATTACTTTCTAGTAAGCTACTCACGTTTGATGAAGGCTTCATCACTGACTTTGCATCTGTTTCATTCTTTCTACTTTGTTATTTTCTGTTTATCAACACCTTTTTTACATGTAAATCTTCCAACTACTCTATGGGAAAATACTTGTAAATACCCTTACCATAATCCATCTGCTTGTTATACCCAAATTGTATTTGAAGTATTTGCTCAGTCAGTTAGCTGCAGCCAGTCTGAACATCCAATTACATCTTCCAAAATCCTTTATATTTTTCTTAAGCTTATGTTAAAAGTTGTAAGATGGCAGTGTGGTAGGTAACTATAATGTAGTTATGAATATTTCTCTTCCCCCGGCTATCACCTAAAGTAGCCATAGACGGTTCGATTCCCGTCCGATTCTCTAGTGGCCGTTTGCAGGGTGATAACGTCATAACACTGCAGTCGGTCGCTCAAAAGATCGGTGGGTAACGTTTGTGCGCCGGACATTACTTTGGATGGAAAAGCTGGTCCTCATTCAAAGTATAGTGATCAACCAGGAATTTACCAGCATGTTTGATCATCCAATTTATCCTGCAAAGCGGCAGTTGATCGGCTGTCAAAACTGTGCCGGATATAGCTACCTTTAGCATTTTGAAAAGGTTGTGCATATTTAAAAATTACCTTTGAGAGTTGTCTTTAAATCTTAAGGGGTTGCTCATACTTGGTGATTCACACCCTGGGTAGATCTAAAAAAAATGTCCTGGCGTAGAGAGAAACTAGCCAGGAGAAATTTGAGAAAAAATTTCAACCTGATCGTAATGTGCCCAGCAGAAGAAAACATATGTCCTGGCTAAAGCGATATAAAACCAGCTAAAGAGGCATTTATTTTTGTGGTCTCTTGCCATCTTTACCCCTGTCTACGACCAGCAATAAAATGTTTGAAAAGCATACAACGTCTGTTATTGGGACACTTTCTATCACAGGCCAAGAATGCTCCCTTGGGAGTGTACCACTCTATGGTTTATTTTATAGCTAAAGTCCACGTCGGCTTGCCTGCAGCCATGCCTTGCAGTACATCAGTGAAACATTTTTTCAAGCGCATGTTTCGGGGAGCAGCAGTAGGAAATGCTCAGTTGTCCATAGGGGCTGCAATGCATGTCAATGGGGGTAAAGGATTAAACTTCTCTGAAGAGACATGTTTTAAAAGCTGCTAAGAATCTTCTGTCTCTGACAGCCTGATAGACAGACAGAAAACCCATTATGATAAAAAGGCTGCATAAAAGATGTTTTCTTTTTCTTATTCGTATTAAATTGTAAGTAAAGATACAATGATAAACAGCTGCAATCAGTCTTTTCATATAGCTTGTTTTCCTTTGTAAATTCCTTGAATTCTTTTAAGAAAACCTTACTTGTCATTGAATAAAATCCATAATATGCATCATTTTTTTTTACTATTGGCTTTCTAAAAAATAATTGTTATTGTTAATGGCTAACATTCGGAAAGGAATGGTTATCCAGAACCAAGCTGAAGGCATTGGGTATCTTTACTTTTTGTAGGGTGGTGTGAGCAAAAGAAAAGGCATTTTGTTATTTGAAAAAAAATTTCATACCAATCTCTAATTTATTGTACAGCGCTGCGTAATATGTTGGCGCTATATAAATAAATGATGATAATAATATTAATACCGTATTTTCCCGCATATAAGATGACTTTTGAACACACAAAAAAGGTGTGCAAAAGTTGGGGGTGTGCAGGGGCACTCCTGTCTCTGGCCAACCAGCTAGTGGAGCCCGAAGGTCTGCTCCCTGGATCCGTGCTCCCCGCACTGCACGCTGGACGACAGGAGCCAGAGGGAGAGATCTTTAGCATCCCCCTCGTCCCCTCCTTCTCCTTCCCGATGTGTGTAAAAGTAGCTGGCTGCTACTGACAAGTGTGCTCACTAGTGATATTGTGGCTGAAATTGGTATTGCAGAGAGATTGAGATTAAAGCTATTGCAGATAGGGGTGTCAAATTGGGAATGTAAAGTACTAATCCAAAAACAAGATTGGACTTCTAAGGGTGTTAGAGATCTGGGGGTTGAAATTCAAAGTAGACATAAAAATGTTTATTTGGTGAGCGTTAGAAGAGGGGGTAGTGTTATATGGCGAGAATATCCCAAACTCCGGAAAATACAATAATTATGTATTGTATGAGAGTTTTTTTGTGTTCGATGTAATGTCACAGCAAGGTGGGTAATGAACAGTGTTTGTTGGAAGGAATATTAAATAGAAAAATAAAATGGTTGGTGAGACATGTTGGTTTTTAAGGCAGTCACTAAGTTTACAGCAACATGATTTTAATGGTGGGCAAAGGCTGATATGTTGGCAGATATGTTAATTTAAAAATATGTACGCACCGAGCTGACTAAAAAAGGCTGATGGTACAGTTTATGGAGAAGCACCGTCGAGTGACCTTTTTATTGTATATACTATTATTTACATATGTTGTGTCCAGTTTGAAGGCTGTGGCCTGTTATTATATATATGTATAGATATATACAGTATATATAAAAAAAATATATTTCCACAGAATGGAATTTGTGGCGTGTTTTTTTTATATTAGGTACATACACGCTTTCCCCCTGGCAGAAAATTCGGCCTTACATATTACTGTATAATATTAGCCGACTGTGAAATGAAATTTGATCTACAAGGACAATTATGTTTATCTTTACAACAGTGGGATTCCAAAGATAATAATATATAATAATAGTATAGGAAAAACACTAATAACTGAAAAAGAGCAAACCAAATAAGGGAAATTACAAATGTGACCAAAAGATATCAATCATGAGGAATTTGCAGACCATAAAGTATGAAAGCAACACATTCTACCATCCATTTCATGAAATGTACATGTGCAAACCTTAATATCGGCCTATTTTTACATAAACATCATTTGACATGTTAACACTGAATGCATTTCTAGCTGACATTATAAGTGAATTGTTTTTTATGTGACACATGAAGCTAAAAGATATATCAATAGTATAAAAAACATAATGTAATACCAAACATAAACATGTAATAGAGCAGATGCAAAAGTTTTTCTATGGACAACCGAAGGTGAGGTGCGGCATATTAATCTGGTTCTTGGTAATTTAGAAGTATCAAATATTCATTTCCAACTAACTTTATGAACCAAGCCCAAACCCTTAGAAACATGTTAGATGTTGTAAACAGAAAATCCACTTAAAATCTAAATTAGCACCATTTCAAGGGATTCCAATGTCTCACAATGACCAAAACAAACTGAACACAGTAAAAATTTGTTTACAACAAAAATCTAAAGTTAAAAAAAATCCTATATGTATAATTGTTATTTTATTTTTTATATATATATATATATATATATATATATATATATATACACTACAAAAAAGGGAACACAGAAACAAGACATCCTAGATCTGAATTAATGAAATATTGTTATTAAATACTTTGTTCTTTACATACAGTAGTTGAATGTGCTGACACCAAAATCACACAAAAAAGGAATCAATGGAAATCAAATTTATCAACCCATGGAGGTCTGGATTTGGAGTCACACTCAAAAAAGTGGGAAAAAATCACTACAGGCTGATCCAAGTTTGATGTAATGTCCTCAAAACAAGTCAAAACGAGGCTCAGTAGTGTGTGTGGCCTCCAGGTGCCTGTATGACCTCCCTATGCTGCAGAGAGACTGGAGAGGTTTTTTATTATAAGAAACCTGTATGCTTTTCACACTAGTGCTAGTATTTTCAGTAACACCCAAAAAAAATTTTCAGGTGTAGCACAAGCGTCTCCTATACATTCGGACGGGAGAAGCAAGTGCAGCGCACTGAAAACCACTGGGTTTTTTGCGGGTAATGGACGTGGTAAGTAGCCAATGTAGTCTTGTGATGGCCGAACATCGTCCATGTCTGTTCTCGAACAGGCGGATTGGACTTTCAGAAAAGTCTGCCTGTTCGCAAGGAAATGCAAATTCCCTACCTGTTCACGGAGAATTTGAATTGGAAAAATATCTGTAACGGACAGTTCCTTATTCCATTTACGATTTGACATCACTGACATCACTTCTGGTTTTAAAGCTGATTTTTAGATCGACCAGATTAGAAGACCAGGCTCTCTTCCTAGTCTGTGAAAATATTCTTCCTGTGGCTTCCTTCTTTCTGCTCCTGATCTGGCCGGTGGGTTGAACACCCATGCTGTTGAAAAAAAATTACATTCCAAACCAGTCCAAACTGTCCGCCTAGCTAGTTGCCACTAGCATGTCCGCTACTTGCCAGAAACTGAACTGATGCACTGGGCCTGATTTGTCACATTTTCTCAACAATTTGCTTCTACCAAGCCTTTGCTTTCACACTAGCCTTTAAATGTCAGGCACGACATTATTTGATTATTTGATTCTTAGGTTTTCTTCATCCTATAATGATACTGAATGAAATGAATGGAAATAAATAATATTTAGCATTTTTTTGTTCATAAATGACCAAATGACACTATCTATCTATCTATCTATCTATCTATCTATCTATCTATCTATCTATCTATCTATCTATCTATCTATCTATCTATCTATCTATCTATCTATCTATCTATCTATCTATCTATCTATCTATCTATCTATCTATCTATCTATCTATCTATCTATCTATCTATCTATCTATCTATCTATCTATCTATCTATCTATCTATCTATCGTCTAGGTCCCCACACAGCTCGGTCGGCCTGCACACAAAGGGTGCCCGCCGATGCTGTGAGCTGTGACGGATAGATGGATGGATGGATGGATGGATGGATGGATGGATGGATAGATAGATAGATAGTATATAGTGTGTGTGAGGGGGGGGGGGTTATTTGATTCAGTAGTTGAAAATAAATTATATGTGTCATCACAGAAGAAAAAACATCTACATTGAATCCTTGCTGAAGTTTTAGGACCTGAGGTCACATAAACTTCTTATAACGATATGTTTTTCTATAAAATGTTGACATATGGGCCGTATTTAAAGAATGAACATTATGTGGTTTGAGATTTTGTAAATCTATGATCTGGAACATATGGTGGCAAATCCTCATGAATTAAACATCGCCTACTTAAGCACTCATCAAAACGTCCTGGACATATGGCCCTAAGAGTTGAGATCTATAGTTGATGATTTAACCTCCCTAGCGATATGCCCGAACCCAGTTCGGGCAAAGGGAAGCTGCAATAAT
>CM070033.1:140918465-140932962 GCA_036250615.1 Ptychadena robeensis
TGTATCACTTTTGGTACAGAAATCTGCACCTCAGTGAACCGCCAGGGAGGTTAAGCAGAGAGGACAAAAAATTTCAATGTTTGTTTCCTTATAACCTCTGCACTTTCCAGCACATTAGTGCAACGTGATATGTGATCAACTTGAAGAGCAAATTAGCAGATAAACACATTTTTAAACATGTTTGTTGTATTTTGTTTCTCTAAGTATGCAAATTGTATTATATGAATATTAAGTTGTGCTTTATAAATTAAAGATAATAATGAAAGTACTGATAAATAATCTTACTTGAAAGTGCACTCCTGGGAAAGGGAAAAAATTATCATTACAGTTGGCCAGGCACACACTAAAAGGGTTACATATTGTCTATGGTAAGAAAACAGCACTTTTATTTACCTTACCTTATTCATTTGCTTTGTCAGAAATTTCCTCTCAAAACAATTCCCTGCAGCCTCTTCTCTTCCCATTGACATTATCACTCACATTGCAGGCTCTATATGCCTAGACTGTCTATAGCCCACCCCCAGAAAGGCAAACAAACAAGAGATCAGGTGCAACATCCATTAATTTTCCCCCAAACCAAAAAACAAACATTTAATCCTTGAAGCAAGAATGTAAGGGTATGTTTCCATGTCATAATGGGTTCCATCGACACTCCTTGCGCTAAGCACATTGACGGGGATATCGATAGTGCCCATCCATATACACGTTTACTGCACCGACTGTTTCCATGGCATTGAGCCGGTCCGCTCAATTAAAAAGGGACTTCCTCTTTTATTCCATAGTTCTTCCGTAAAATGAAACCCAACTATTTGCTGTATTAAAAAACAACATAACTTCTTTAAGACTTTTTTTCTATGGTTCTGGACTTTTGTCTCTTTTATCCTCTTCCTGTCTGCATACACTTCCTGTCTCCTGTACACTGTGTTTTTTGTTTTTTTTTGCGAATGATCGCAGCGAACATGTCGATTGATTGTTCAGGAATCAAATTAAAAATTGCCAGCTTAAAAATTGGCCAGCTTAAGTTTTAATACAATATAATTACCTTACAAGTGATGATTAGAAAATGCCACCTGTTCAAATTTGTGAGTGCACTGCAAAGCCCCTGAGCATGGCATCATTACTAGACATGGTAAAATTTTTCGACTTGCTGACTTTATGAGCTGATTGCAAAGCCCCTGAACAAGGTATCATCACCAAATTTGCTGGAGATGTAGACAAGTATTGTGGTATTTGAAAAAAAAAGGTTTTGCTCTAGCACATGTAGTTTTTGCATAAATTAAGGTAAAAAATAAAGTTGAAATTCAAATTTTGTCTTGACTTTGAACTTCATTTGTGCAAAACCTGTTTGTGTTAGAGACATTCTTTCTTTTTGTAGTATACCCCCAACCCTTTTCTACATCTCCTGTAAGTTTGATGATTATACCATGTTCAGGGGCTTTGCAATTAACTTGAAATCGTCAAATTTATTAAAAAAATTCGACCATCTCTAATCATAACCAAACTTACTGGAGATGTAAAGAAGGGTTGAGCATATACTTCAAAAAGGTAAGTATTGCTCAAACACAAATAGTTTTTGCATAAATTAAGTTAAAATTAGTAGAAGTAGAAATTTCAACTTTGAACATAATTTATGCAGAGACTACACATGCTAGAGCAAACCTGTTTTTAATGTCCCCACAACCCTTCTCTACATCTCCAGCAATTTTTGTGATGATACCATCTTCAGTCACAAATGATTAAAACATGGAAATATATTTCTTAGATTGGCATTGTAATAGATAAGTAAATCAGTGTTAAACTGTTTAATCTACATGAAACATATCCATCTTCTTTTGGTTCAGACAAAAGGTATCTTTAATTTAGCTTTTGAAATACCCACAGCTTTTTAATGTAAATTTCAGGCAGATTTTTGAATGTTTTGTCTCAGCCCCTCCCACCACCACTTAAGTTGTTTTTTTAATGTGATGGACAGTTTTCCTGGCCAGTGGACAGATAAGAGGGTGAACGGAGGCTCAACAATTGTTCAAGTTTTCAATGTAGCTCACAGAACTTCAAATAATAAAGAAAAGAAATCACAACATGTATTCAGGCACCTGGATGTTGATGCACTACATTTCATGGGCAATTTACTAAGCAATATTTTACAATAAAAAAAAAAGTATGTATTATGTATGATGTATGCATTGGTAATGAACCATCCACGAATTAGGAATTGGTTTAATTAGTATGTGTAATGTATTAAACATTACAACATATATATTCTTATTAATGGCAGTAATGGGAAAACTTGACAAAGCATCGCGGTCTAAATAGCTCTCCCAATATACTGGCATTTAAATTTAACCTTAAGGCTAGTACATGCTGTCTGACACTGCCATTGACTAGACAGATTTAAGGGGTTAATTTGAAACTTCCTGTCTGTCATTTCATCACATGCCAAACAGCCAATTACATTATTAACATGCACATGGTAACACTTTTCTTAAAATAAATATTGACTTATTCTGAACACTGAAGAGAAAATAGTTGCTTGTCAGATGCTGTTTAACCACGGGGTTGAAATGTCATGTCAGAAGCCTCATTCACAATGTTGGCTCAACAGCCTATAGTGACTATAATTATATACTATATGAGTGGGGACTTTCAGGTTTCATTTTAGATTTCACATTCACAATTATAAATGCACAGCGGCTATCTTTAACCTGTTATGTCAAAAGAAAGAACAGAACAGAAATGTATGTATTATTCAAAGACATAAAATTAATGTGTCATCCAATACATAAATATAATTGTTAAATATTTAGCAAAATTATATTTTAAACTAGAAAAGCATTTTTTTTTTAATGTAAATTTGACAGACACAACTTTAGAGCAAAAAATGAGAATCAATACAACCTAGCTTTGAAACGGATGCAATTCAAGAAGATTTGCCATTAGCAAGATATCCTTTTTAAATTCTGTATTGGAAATGCAGTAGGAAGAGATTTTCACAAATGCAATCATTTCCAATCTTAAATTTTTTTTTTTCCAGAACTGTTGTATCCATTTGAAAAATTTGGAACTGATGTTCCTGTTGGTTGGTATTTGTATGGGTCGGTTCCACTCCTAAATACCAGCCATTGGGAATATTGCTGTATAGTTTACCATATTTTGTGAGATATAAGGCACAGTGTAATATAAAATGCCCACCTATATACAGCTGTAAACAGGTTCTTGCATTTTTGGTCTGCACCAGGTAGTCGACTTTAGCAGTGAACACACGGCTCGATGTTCCCTGCAGCAGCAGGATGATGTCATCTCGCTGCTGCCCCATATCGGAGGAGCTGGAGACATAGCATTGTAGGGAAAACAGGGATGGCCACATTAGATATGGGCCAGATAGATGGCCGTGAGTGTGCACAGTGCTCAAAGCGGCCATCGATCTGGCCCATATCTATACGTGTGTTCCCAGCTTTTGACTACTATAGGAGTAGTGACCGACCGGCCAAGCAGGAGTTCAAGGATGTGGAAAAGCAGAGACAGAGGGAAGGGTTCTTCCTTCTTTAATCTTCCCAGCCTCCCCCTCGTAGAGCTCAACCTTGGCCACTGGTTGCTGACTTGGATAGTTGGATTCTATGCTATTCAAAACTACCCTGACCTGATGGCTTATATAAACATCAATCTTAATATGAGCATCAGGCAGTTCCTGTGTTGGGGTGCCTACATTAACTATTAGGACTGTATGGAGCCTGCATGTGCTCTGGTATTGCTGTGTGGTGTGTGTGTATGTGCAGGAAGTAACTTAAATAATGCTCTTGTTCTAGGTAGTCCCAAGGGTGGATTGACATTAGGCCCCCATACACGGGTCGGATTCCCACCGGATTCCGTCAAGATCGATTCCGGGCGCGTGCACGCGAAACGATTGTGCCGGAATCGCGTGCAGCCCACCTTGTCCGATCGTTCGCGTCCGATTGATCGGGGGCTCAGAATCGGATCCGACAGAGAACCAACATGTTGGTCTTTCTGATCCGATTCTGCACACATCAGGGGGAGTTGCCATTTGGGAAGTAAGCGATCGGACACGGATCCGTCCAGGAATCCGTGGGACCAGGTGGTATGCAGCGATCGGATACTCTTAATTGGCTGATTGATCGGAGCTCCGATTCCCGCTGAGATCTCCGGAATCGATCGGGTGAGTAATCAATTGGCCATGGAATCCGACAAGTGTATGGCTAGCTATACAATAAGGGGTGGAAAGTTATTTGTAAAAGCCATGTCCTTTAACTATAAAATATTGCATTTTTTTTAATATTTTTTGACGGTTCATAAACCCTCTTAAGATCCAATATAGTTCACAAATATAAATACACACATTTTATAAATTAGCTTCTGTCAAAAAATTATATTATTTATATATAAATTATATTTAAATAAATCAATCTAATATATTTCAAGATATTTGAGATGGGAGAATAAAAGGAACTTAAGATATGCTCATCATAATAAGAAACCGTTTAAAGTTTAATAAAAAGGAATTGCGAAAATTACTGCATATCGTTTCATCGTAATTTTTCTCTGAAATAGTTTCCATTATTTTTAATTATCTGCTGAAACTGAAATATTCTACCTCACCATACATCTGACTTTTGTGTGTTTAAAGTTAATTCGTCACTTGGAAAAGATTTTATGAGTTGAAAAGATATGTATCTCATCTTACAAGATTAGCTTGTCAAAGACGCCAGCGGTATCAGCATTCTTATATTACCTGTCAGTACAATATATTTCTACCTTAAGACCTTCATAACGCTGATGTGGTGTAAAAGTAAACAATTATTGATTAGATTTTGACATTATCTTGGTACAAGATATTGGTGGACATACGGATTCTGTAGGTTATACAAGCAGATGAACTAAGCCATATATAACGGACCACAACAAATACATTTTTCTTGATATCCTTGAGATGCCCGACAGACATTCAGGGTAGAGAAACATAATATTTTTATGGTATCTAATGTCAGGGAGGGAGAAAAATACATCATTTATTCAATTGTGTTAAAGCTAAGAAAACATTTCTATATTAATGTTGATTTAAACCTATAAGCCTGATACCATTTAGTTTGTGAAAGCACCACATGCCCTAGAAAACTTATTTTTCTTTAGTTTTTACCTTTTTTTATCTTTCAATAAATGCCAGTGTTGCAATCTCCATAAGCCTCCTAGCAGTCACTTGTTAAATGCATTCATTCAGATTACGTATGAAATAGTTAAATAGCAGAAAATGTCCGAACAATGACATAAAACTTTTCATAAAACGAATAAATGAAGCAAAATATTTTACTCTGAAAATGACTCACATTGATGTTAAACAATCTATATTTTAAAAAAAGTTTTTCATTTGCGTAAATAGGATGCATTCGCTATCATTTATTTGTTGTATCATATATACTTGAGGAGAAACCAATATAAAATGGTTGAAATTAATAAACGTGTATGCAGAGGTAACTCATTTTACCTAAGAAATCTGGAAAAACTGAATGACTCCAGAATAAACATTGAAAATTGTTGGAGATGTAGGGAAGTGTTAAAGGAACATTGAAAAAAAACAACAATTGCTCTAGCACAGCATTCGGCAGCCTTTTCTAGCAAAAGAACCTTCAGGAGAGGGTGGGATGAGTTAGGAAGCCCCAGTGGAGCTCTTGGCTGCTCTCTATCTACCAGCCTGTGTGCATGAGAGGAGAAATGAAAGCAAGGAGCCACAGCTGCATCTACAGCCTTTAACTGAGTATAGCCAGGCAGTTTCAAAGTTGTGGGTTGCCAATCCCTATTTTGGCACACTTAGTGTTTGCATAAATAAAGTTCAAAGCTTAGTTGAAATTGCCACAACAATACTTTTAAAACATTCCCACAACCATTTACTACATGTTTACCAATTTTGGTGATCATAACATGTTTAGAGGCTTTGCAGTTAACTCAATTGGTAACTTAAATCCCAAGCTTTGATTGTAAGTCAAGAAATTTTTCCTACAAGAAATAATGAAAATACCCATGATGTGAACCTCTCAAATCCCCCCATTCCTAACATTTTCATAATTAAATATGTGGTTTAATATGTGTTATTTACCAGAAATACCAATTATTTTCCTGGTGTTCTTACCAAAAATCTGGCCTTGTAGATAGGTGAGGTGGTCCATTTTGATGTGCTGTATTTAGTAATGGCATCAGGTCACATTAATGCCAAGCAGAAACATGTTTTGGCCTCGGACATAATTCTGGTTGTAAGTCAAATCTATGGTAGGGAATTAAGTTGGTCAAGCCAGTTGTAACTCAAAGATCAACTATATACTGTATTTTATCATATGTAACATGGAGGCTAAGAAATCAAACTCTGTAAAAAGTTAATATTCACAGTCCGGTAAACATGATTGAGATAGTCTATAATAAAACAAAACACTGTCACATAGGGAATGTCATAAGCTCCAATTTCACTACATGTCTGACTCTGAATATAGGAGCAAGGGCAGTTTTTTATGGGGCACCTGCATCACTAAAAGAAAATTATTGGTGTGGAAGTAAAAGAAGAAGACCAGAAACCATGCTGTCCTAGCTAATAGTATTAAGAGATATTCAAGAACATTCAGCAAGCATAAAACGGAATGTTTGCATTTACAGCTCCTACACAGACTTTCCCAACAGATACTTGGACTTTCTGGTGCTAGGAACACTCTAAGATTAACCCCAGGTGTGGGTAAAATGTTATAGAGGGAGGTGTGGCTTTAGGTCAGTTGTTTTAGCAAGTACCCTATAAGAGCATGATCTCCAGCTGTCTACGGTGTTTTCCTCAGGTCCATTTACGTACTGCTTTTGGTATGGAAAATAACACCTCTGTGTAATGCCAGGATGGTTAATAATGTTTAATGTGTTTCATAGCCAACATAACATTTCCTAAGCAACGTTGCCAATATCTTCAAAATCACCATCAATATAATGAAGTCTAGTTTAAGATGACTAACTGCTTCCTACTTTACCATGCCTCAAATAAAAACACCCTTATCACAGTCTTTCTTACCTAATGCTATCTTTGTGATGATGTCTTCTGATGTTAATTCTATTATGTGTATGACTGGAGGTGTAAAATGTTAAATGCTAAGGAAGAGATGCTAAATTAGCAATATATTTGGAAGACGGATAATGTTAAATGCCAACTCTGCTGTGCAGAAAAGGTTGTTCCAACATGATGTCTGTGGCCTCTTTCACACCTTTCTTTCCAAATGTCTTCAACTTGTTGGCATTAACAAGTCTCAGCATCCTGTGGAATAATTTGTATTTCTGGAAAGAAAAATGTAGCTGCAAAAAGGGATAATAATAAAAAAAAATCCATAATAAAGTAATACAAGAGTGTTATAAATATTTTTTTACAAGGTCTAAAGCAATTCTCATTTCCATTTTTAAACATTCAGAATAATGAAAGCAATAATTAAAATTGTGTATCAATTAAAAATGTACAACTTTTATCTATTTCCTTATCCTTTAGATTAGCATGCAGCTGACAGCCCCTCACATCTAGTGTGAGAAACGACACATAATATACTTTTATCCTCAACTTATCTGTAGTAATAAGTGAAAGCACCAGGCTTTCTGAATTTGTCTTGAAGACTTTTACTAGTTATCTGATTGCCATTATCAGTTCACAATGACACTTTAGTGGTTCTTACCCAATAAATACCCTGGGATTTTACTCCCAGGGTACACATTGTACACAATATATTGTATGAAATAAATACCCTGGAATGTTACTACATTAAGCATAGTTTGTTTACTATAGCCAGCATGGGGTATTGGTCATCATGGAGGCAAGATCTTAAAACAGGGTCCGATGTGACAGATAATAAATGTTGTTGAGGTACATATCATTTTTAAAATGTCAATGCTAACAGTTAAAATTTTTTATATTAAAAGCTTTAGAGTAAAACACAATATAAATTAAGCAAAATGTATTCCATAGTTCAGCAATGACCGAGATAAAGGGGCATTGGTAGGCTTCACTTCCTTTGCTGATCTCATGATCCATTCTGACCATTACTGACCTGAATGGAAGTTTAAATGAGCTATAGTGCAGTTCACAAATCTGATCAGATTTCACCAATAGGATTTATTTTGCTTCTTGAGTGACAATTTAGGCTGTAAGAAAACACTGCAGTTCCATCAAAAGTTCTTTCACATTTTTTCAAAATGTACCCTTGATGATAGATTTGTATTCAGTGTCTGAGACCAGAATGGATATAAAGGAAAATAAAAACGTCTACTCAAGATGGATGTAGATGCTTTTTTGCATATGTAGTATGTATTCAGTAACTTCATTTACTATAGTTTTGTTAGGTTAGTTTAGTTAGTTTGTTTGGGTTTTCATTACATATACAAAATATTGCAAACATGCAGGCAGGCTTTTACTTTCTTTTATGAAGAAGAAGTAGAACTAATATTTTAAGTTAGAATTCCTCTCTTAAACAGTTGTTCCCCAAAACAAGTGTCCCCATTAAATATTTTTTCATTCTATTCTTTAACATTTATACCTTAGTATTCCTAAGTTAAGTTTCCTGTCTTGGCAAGAAAAGTAATAGTTTCTCCATTTTTTCCTCCTGCCATATTATATTAATAATATTGGGTCATAAATCATGTCTGCATATTTTATACTACATAGTATTCAGTATATATAGTATACGGTGTTCTTTAACATAATGGAGTATTGAAAGAGATACTCGAAACAAAAAAAAATCCATACCACACAGTCTGCAAAATATATATATTTTCTTACAGTGTCCCGATACTATTTTCAAATGTTTAAAATTATATGTATATATATATTTTTAGTTGACAACTTAATATGTTACGCAGTTTGTATTAGTTTTTTTTAACAAATCTTGAAGTGCTACATTCCATACATTTAGGACATCTGAGAAACAAACATATTATTCCTCAGTCTCAGTCAATCAGATATGCAATCATCCAGACAGTGTGTAATCTAAGAAAAAAGAAATACATATATGTGACTTTAAAGGAGGAACCATGCAAAACCTTGACAAAATATGTAAACGGGTGTAGAGCTGAAAAATTACATTTCAGTCCTGTCACATTCCATAAAAATACAAAAGTCAGACATGTAATGAAAGTAGTGTTAACTGCAGCAAGTGAAAGAAGATCATCAACAGGAAAGTCATGCAGATGTTAGGCTTCAATCCAAATTTTTACCTGGATATTAAACACAAATATCCTACAAACATATGGTGCACTTTAGGGTGCCAGAAAATTAGAAAGAAATCAACAGATAATCTTTATTGCATAGAACCAACATAAATATGGATATATATATATATATATATATATATATATATATATATATATATATATATATATATATATATATATATATATATATATATGTATATAATTGAGATCTTCTTATTAATGAGAAAATGACAACAATCTGGGACGACTCAGTAAAGAAGTTCCAGAAAATGTGGTCATAGTAATAGAACAAAACTTCCTGTCCAATTTTGATTGAATATTGTGTTTTTGTGTTATGGTGCATCAAAGGTGTGATAGATTGGCTCACCATTTTTTCTTCCTCCTTTTCCTTGCTTAATCTCTAATTTTTGTATTTGATTTCAGTGAGTTCTTTGTTTATTACTTAAGAGTTTGGTTGTGTTCAAGATTTCATACAAATCAGTGAATTCAATACACACTACTTTCATTTGCAAGTCAATTATTCATATTTTTCTGTTAATATGAGGTGCTGTGTGTATATTAATAAGGGGGAAAAAATAACTTAATGATGATTTTAGCAAATGGCTGCAATATAACAAGGAGTGAAAAGTGTAAGGGGGTCTGGATACTTTGCCTACCCACTGTATATAGAATTGGCTTGAGAATTGATTACCTACATACGGTCATGTGGAGCAATGGCACTATTCAAACCTTCCTCCTCATGTATACATACTTATTCTCAACTCTCCATTTTTGATTGATACTTCTGGTGACTCATGGCCTGCTGTTACATGCAGGTTTGCACTTTTACATGCAAATACATACATGTGCTAAGCATGGCTGCATTATGCCAGACAATTGGTTTAGTGCATGGGTTGGCAAACTTTTTCATTCATGGGCTATAACGTTTTGTAGATTTGACAGAGGGGCCGTACAAATAACCTGTAAGGGCCGTCTGGCATAGGTTTCCTTAGTTCTCGTAGCCCAGACAGAACATTTTATAAACAAAATATATAAAACACTATTAACCTCCCTAGCGCACTGCTGAGGTCCAGATTTCTGTACCAAAAGCGCACCATAGACTTTAATGGTACATTTTTCTTTATGTTGTAGGCCTGTAACTTCCCAAAATATATCCGTACAAGGGTCTAATAGACATCCTGAATATAATAATGTTTGAAACAAACAATTATGTGAAATAAAATTTTTTTTGAAAAATAAAAATAATGAAAAAAAAACACAAAAATTACACATAAAATCACACCAGGGAAGAAAGGGTTACTGCAAATGGGCACATCTGGGGCATCAGGGACTTTATTCTGGCGATATTTAGAACATAGGGGGAGTTTGAAAGCAGTTTTCTACATAGAAAACTGCTTTCATGCTATTTACTGTACAAATCTCCCGCTGCCTCCCCGAGTGACGTCACTCGGAGCGCGGGGGGGGGGGGGGGGGGGGGGGGGGAGGAAGACACGAGCAGCCGAAGAGGAATGTCGCATGGGGACACAGGGACAGCGTGAGTATGCTCTCCCAGAGCCCCGATTTGTACTGGACGGCAGCACCTCGTCCAGTGCGATAGAAGCAGTTGGAGCCCTGGATGAGGTGCTGCCGTCCATAACGCTAGGGCGGTTAATAAATAGAAGATTTTAATAGTAAACATAAACATTCTATTTCAGGCAAACTACGGCCATTAGGAGACCCGAACAATCATCCTCTAGACATTAACTCCACCTATTCCAGGGAATGAGCAGAGGGGAGATAGGGCATCTAAAGGGCTGGTTTTTTCCCCCCGGCCTTAGTTTGCCTTTAGCTGGTTTAGTGACTCTACTCAGGGTTGTCAATTGCCTTCGGACATTACTCTATTGTGACTGTTCTGTTTTCTTGTTCTAAATAGTTCAGACTGTGGGAGCTATATACTAATAGACATCACAGAAAACTTGAACTTTTTCATACCGCTAAAATGTCAGCAGTGTGCATATAATTTTCATGCTATTATTCTGTGAAACCTACTTCAGTTTTGGAAAGAAAAAAAGTTCCTTTAACATTTAACATCTTTTGTCATTGCCAGTTGAGAGCTCACATATAAGTTACAACACAGACGTGGTGAATGATTGATTAATTCTATGAAAATTAAAAATTACTGCAGAGTCTGCCCCAGTAGGTAGTGGAGACTGGAATATGATGAAAGGTTGGAGAGTAACACATAAACTTTTGACTATAGACAGGACGTCCAGCCAAAAATAGAAAAACTAGAAGCATAGTAAACCAATATTCTCAGAGCAGAAACATTTACAGAAGCTGGAAATCTCTGCAGATTATTATTTATGTTCTGTTCTCGAAAGATCTTATTTTAAAATATAAATATTCATATTCAGTAGCAAACTCATTTAAGGGCTCTCTGGTTCCCAAACACCCAACTCAAAGAAAAGATATGATATTCAAAGTTTTAGCTCATTTATTTTCTGTTTACCATATTGTACCAATCCATTTCATTGGGCACATGACCACGCAGGAAATTGGTAGGTAAAGGGATCTTCTATACCTCTTACAAATTTGCTTTGAGCAGACCTTTATTATTTACGTAGAGTATCAAGACATTTACCACCGAATTTTGTTTGTAGAGGATTATGAGACCAGACTCTGTGTTCCACATGTTATAATGAAACAATTAACCTTCATGGCGGTATATAGGGTCTGCTAACCCGATGCTGATGAATTGCACCCCCTATACACCTTTAGATCAAAGCATGTAGCAAAGACAACAACGGAGTGGCTTAAAGGCATCTGGGAAGACCTGAAAATAACGCTGGGCATACATGGTTCTATTTTTATTCGATCGACATTAAAGCTTTAAAACCGATTCTTTTTTAGCTGAATGGATTGACCAAAAATTATCCAAACGAAACTCGATAGAGCAGTGATTATACATGTTGGTTAATTTCATTAAACGTTAGTATAGTATCTGAGGGGTTTTCTTGGTATTTCGATCGATTTGTATCTGATCGTACTATGGAACATGTGCATCAAACTAAGGAAAGCAATTGTTCAGTTCTGAATAGATCACATTATGTGAAACCTTTTTTTCACAATAGTTTGATAAGGCTGGGTCTACACTAGACAGCTCCAGAAACTGCAGGTAGCATAAGTGGCCGCCCGTGGTTTTCCATCACTGTTTGGGTGCTGTTTTGAGAGAGTTTAGGATGCGTTCTTCGCCATGTCGGCAATACCACATGCAATACCACATGCTATACATACTGTTAGCAAACCATGGCCGAACATCAGGCGCAATTTGCGTACCTCACATACAGTGTCCATTGGTAAACATTGGTCAACGGCAAACCATGGCCAGGCATTGTGAATCCGATACACATTTTGTGTCACCCCAAAATAAGGACATGACACTGCAGTATAGACTGACACATCATTTCCCATAGGGGAATAAAGGGGACGGCTTCACTACCCCATTTTCCCCACTGATGACGTGTGGGGAAACCGCAGAAAAAAACATAGTGTAGACCCAGCCTAATATCAAATGATAAACATAAAAAACATAAAATTTTTTGGGGGGGACAACTGTAGTGGATAATATGACTTTGACTGACTTAGGATGTCTGATATGGAAGACTTCTTCCCTCTCCTGAACATAAGTAAGAATGGGGGATATATATTGTGCATTGATGCAATACTGATGTTTTTCCCTCTTGTATCATAGGGATTTGGACTGTATGCATTGCTATTTCCTGGCTTATTATTGTGTAGACATTAGAAATGGACTCTCGATCTCCTGAAGAAGCCCACTTGTCGGGAGAAATGCGTCAAGAATAATCAAGAACAACAATGGACCCATATTCACCTAAAGGCCAGATTTGTTGGACATTTTTTAACTGTGACTATGATCTATGTATATGCACTTTATTCATTTTTACCTATGTTGGGATAGGGCTTTTTTACTGTGCTTAAGATCTATGAATAAAATTGCCCTTTCTGACTAAAAAAAACCCTCTTTTCATAATTGCCGGGAAAGTCCCAAAAGAGGCTGGCCACCTCATTAGTTTTGGTCTGGTTTTGCCAAACTTTTTAGGCATAAACAATATGTTAGTTGTTGAACTTTCCACAATATCTGTGCAGCCTTCATGCCATGGAGGGATTACCTCCATGGTTATTCAGTATAATGTAACAACAATAAAGTAAATGTTAACATACTTGCCAGGAATCTTGGGCCATGTGCCGTCAGGTGGACCATTTCAAGTCCCTCTCCAATGTGCCAAGAACCCTTATTCCTAATAGGGATATGGATGGGTACTATCAAGTAAAAAATAATAGGGAAAATGATTGTGAGGATTCAAAGCCTCCCCAGCTGGAGCGGTATGTGGCCAACAGGTACATTAGGTACAACAGGTCAACAGGTACATTAGAAAATTGTCTCTATTAACTGTGGGGAAAAATGTAAACAATTGTGGTCAGTCTGCAATATAACAAGTTTGTCAAAAAGTAAAGGGGTTCTTATTACTTTTGGAAGCCATTGTAGCTACTTCGGGCTCACCATGTTAAAAAAGTGAATTAATTAAAAAAGACACAACATCAGCTATTATTGCCTAGATGCAAAAAAAAACAAGAATATTATACATATAAAGGCATTGAACATTTTCTATGTTTGCAGAAATGACTTGCAATAGCCATCAGATTAGTTATCACTGTAAAAAGACTCCTCTTAACATCATATTTTGTCTAAAATCTAAATGATCAAAAATGTATATAATCCATTCAAAGGAGGTGTAGACCTGTGAATTTTAGAAGATACGTCTACATCTTATGATTTTTCCTAGAGACACAGGGTTGCATTTTAAATATTGTTTGGGGTAAGCAAACGTCTCAAAAAAGATTAGGTGGTATTAGAGATGGTTAAAATGTGTAATTCAGTTTGACTTCAATTTTAATTTTACCGATCTAAATTCGTTTTGATTGCAAATCTTCGAGCTCTCATGCAAATTGTTGATTGGGATTTTTCAAATATATTATATAATATTTGATATATAATATTATATAATATATAATAATATTAAAAATGGGAAATTCAACATTTTGACTTAAAAATTCACATTGCGAATTGAACGACCACCCCTACCTAGGTGGTATGCCTAGTGTTCTAATGATCCTCTTTACTGTCTTTCCTCATTGAGGATTTGATGCAGTTTTGGAAAAAAATATATATGTGGGGTCGAGCATCGACTCACAATATAATGGGATGGCTAGT
>CM070033.1:140945730-140968305 GCA_036250615.1 Ptychadena robeensis
GAGGTGTAAGCCAGGAAAGGAAAATTACAGGTAAGTATGAAAACAATTTTCCATATTATGTACTCTAATCTAATATATAGAAAAGATGTTTTCCCGGGGTGTTGTGAGACTTACGGATTCTGTTCTATTTCAAACAACCCCATACAACCCCCCCCCCCCCCCCGGAAAGCATCTCCACTCCCGGGGTGCTGGTGATTCTCGGATTCTCTGGTGATATTGTAGAGAAGACAATTGGACATCGGAAAAAATTAAGATGCCACCCCTCAGCATGATGCCACCCTGTGTACATAGATTGATATTGGTGTTAATCTAGAAAGTAGTTGTCACCAGGAGATGATTGACAAGCTATTGGAAATGGCCCCTGAACATGGTATCATCAAATGAAGTTTAAAGTCAATGCAAATTTTCTAATTCAATTTTTACGTTTATTTGAACCTAATCCATATACAAATACCAAAACAATAGCTGTTTTAAAATGTTACAGCGCTCACTACATCCCCCGCAATTTTGGTTATGATACCATGTTTAGAGGCTTTTCAATTAACTCCCAAATAAACGAGTTGACATTTTGCCACCATGTCTACAGGCAAGACCATCTCTTGTGCATCAGTAGTGTCAACATTGATAGGCAAAGCATCTGGATCGTAGTTCTCATCCAATTGTAATGCCATCAGTCAAGACTTAAGGCTGCCATACACACGCCGATGTGTGCAGGCAGACTAGTCCCGATGTGCACCGAGATTCAAACGTGATGACGTCATCACGTTTGCACCCCGGTGCATTATGGGGCCCCTTCAGTCATCCGGCACCCTTTGTGTGCCGGCATTAGCTTCAATGAAGACGCCGGTCTTCATTGAAGCTAATGCGCTCGGCTCTCATCGGCCAGAGATTATCGGACATGTCTGTTCTCTGGCCGGCCGAGCAGTGGGGCGACAGGGATCTGTCACCCCATGTGGGCACATGCCGATTAACGGCCGATTTTTAAGCTGACCGACGGCGCGAGCGCGCACGCCCGTCGGTCAGGTTAAAAATTGGCCGCTTATCGGCATGTGTATGGCTAGCATTACATAAGAGTGACAACCCTGCTCTGAGTTCAACTTGCCATTGTTGCCATACTATTAAGGTAAGCTTTATCAGATGGTCTTCATTGGAAGATAGACAGATATTTGTGGGATTTGTTAATGGCACAAGTCTAGACTTCAGCTCTTACTCAAACTTCTTCCCGCTAATGAATCCCAGCTCTTAGCCTATTCCCCTACTGTTCAGCTGCCCGAAACCTCTTTTTCTGTTTGCTCTTCTTCAAATTGCCATATGTGAGGTATTTTTTAATAAACAAATTTATTAATTTTGCCATTGTATTTAATTCAACTATAATTGTTTTAGCAGAACAATATGATTTTCAAAAAAAATTACAATGTCTTGTTGTGCATAGCTGTTTATGCCATTGTGCCCTACAACTGAGTTATTTTAAGTCTAGGAACCGAACAAGATAGAACATTGTGATTTGTCCTGATTACATGCACCTGTAAATTTGTTTATTGGCATCTGGCCAGCGGGAATTAACATACAGGAAAGGATCTGCATTCTGATTGCTACCTTTGATGAGCATCTGCTATGTTTTCTAGTCAATTTACTTTTGCTCTTTAAAGAACAGTTTTTATTTTTGTAGTTCCTTTTTATTTTTAGTTTGTTAACAATGATAACGTTTGCTATTACAAATGAAAACAGTAAGTTAACACCTGTTCTTGATATGTCAATACAGTATGTAGAAACATAGACTAAAGTCTCAACCTGAGTACTGACTGATCTTCCCTCACCATCCCATTTTTAAATACAATAACTAGATGTAAAGTAAATCTAAAAGGAGTTAAGCCACAGATAGAGAATGTGGTTTTTAGGTTTTTGATCAGAAGTGCAGAGATCTGGGTACCGACTGATGGTGACACTGTACTTACTGGCACTGGCACCCCGAGTCCGCTCCAGAGGTAATCCTGCACCCATGAGTCCACTCCAGAGGTGATCCTGCACCCCGAGTGAGCTCCAGAGATGACTCTACATCTCAAGTCCACTACAGAGGTG
This sequence comes from Ptychadena robeensis, assembly GCA_036250615.1. Lineage (NCBI taxonomy): Eukaryota > Metazoa > Chordata > Amphibia > Anura > Ptychadenidae > Ptychadena > Ptychadena robeensis. The sequence goes on from CM070033.1 coordinate 140,947,810, forward strand.
ATCCTTCACCCCTAATCTGCTCCAGAGGTAATCCTGCCCTCGTGTCCGCTCCGGTGATCCTGCACCCTGAGTCCGCACCGGTGATCCTGCATCCTGAGTCCGCTCTGGTGATCCCCCTGCATTCCGTGTCTGCACCAATGGACTTTTTGTATACTGTATCTCTGTCTGGTTGTCAGTGTGTGTTGCCTGTCTGGTTGCCCCTTTCTCTGCATCCTGACAGCTTGATTTCCATTCAATACTTTAAATGGGGACCATGGTGCAGGGAAAAATGAACATGTCCATTCCCTGTTTTAGCGATCGGGATGGATGGCTCCATGTGGCATCTATGGGTGGCTTTACACTTTACTAATCAGTGCATTCTTATAGGCTTCCTAAAGCCCCACATACATAGATCTATTTTCCGCTTTACCAACGATTAACCGTCGCGCGGGAATCCAACGAAAAAAACTTTTCTTTTAGCGAGACTGATCAATCCCTCTCAGAGAAAGGTAGTTTGAACAGGGAATGTACATGTCTGAGAATCCCGGTCGATTGCCAGGGTACCCATCCAAAGTGTTGAACAGGAATCAGTGTGCAAAGTGGTTCGATCAACGATTGCTCGAGCGCAGGGTGGTGATGTCACGATGATGTCACTACAATTCCTACTTTGCACAGTGATTTTCACTTAGAGACTTTTTGAACTAAAAAACAATCTCAAGCCCTTTCCTCCACATTCTCGCAGCCCTTCCTCTTTCATTCATTGAATATCCATTCTTTCAATTAATCAGACAAAGCATTTTAAGTGGACCTTCCTGTCTTCATGAAGCTATTACAGCACCCTGCTGATCCCTACTATGTGCTTCATGCAGCAAAGACACACACTGATGATGTCACTGGATTTAAGATAAGAATTGTAAACACAGGCCTGGAGACAAAGGACAGAGACTTAGGCGTAAGGACTACATGACAAAACTGGTATACTAAGTGTTACTAAATCTTAAAATGCTTAGTTATGTTATTATGTATCTAATTGGTTAGGCCATTTGGTAGAAGGAATCATCATATAGTGTATAGTATAGTTGCTATGACTTTGATTGATGAATTCTTTCCTTTTTCAGGTTTTTGATGCCAGCTGTGAGTTTGTTAGGCCCTTTAATGCCATTAGAAGGGACCGTCATAGGTATGGAGTCCCAACCTTTGTTAAGGATGTTGGAGCATCAGGGAACTAGTTCAGTAAAGCTGGCCCTACACGGATAGATTCCCATGCAATCGACTGTCGATCAATCACAGCGTGCTGACATCACCACGCTGTGATTGATAGCGGGTTAATGGAACGGTAATCACTGTGCACCACATGGGCACATCAATTATCGTATGATGGGGACCTGGTTTCCATGGTTCCCCGGGTCTCTCCTTTCCCCAGCGGGAGAAGCAGCCAGCCTGCACAAGCCCCCTCTCCTGGCAGAGATGTGCTGGCCACGCCCCCATCACACACACAGCCATAGCTGATCACAGCCTATGTGTGCAGTTCAGCTGTCAGCCCGTCCATTACATTGGATGGTGACTCGCTGTCCCCATTCAACGTAATGGATTTCGACCAATGTTTTCCAACATGTTGAAAACCTGTTTGGTCAGGTTCCTTCGAGCAGGATCCATTGATCCTGCTCGAAGGAACCGCGGAAGGCTCAAATTTCAGATTCAGATTAAAGCAACTTCGGGTGCCATGACCACGCACGTCACCCAATGTTGCTCTAATCTGTTTCTTCATCCAGCTGTGTATGGCCAGCTTAAGGTGGTATTTGCATTTTATTTTAATTGTCTCCAAGTCAGTGTAGTGTTGAGCGGCATATGCTAAATGCGAGTTCGCATATGCTTGCAGTAATGCACACAGATATCTTTTACAATGTATGGTGGTAACCAATCCCAGTGATACTATGTTGAATATTTGACATTGCGAATATCCGTCCGCACATTCACGAAATATTGTGAATTGCCGAATAAGTAATATACGTTAAATATATTGGAATTGCGAATATTCGTGCTTAACACTATTTTTGTGATTGCTATATCTTGTATTTTGCTATTAATGTTGGCAATAAAAGGCTGCTGGGCCATTTAAACTCAGATTGTTGTGAGTCTGTTTTTTTCCAGTTTGGGTTTTGGGAGTGAAGGTTATTGAATAATTTGGACAAAAAGGGGCAGCTGTCTTCTATACACTTGTCATAAAAATAAAAAGTTATTACAAATGTTAATGGGGAGGGGAGAAGTGGTCTAAAGAAACACATTGAAAGCTGATTAATCTTAAAGTACATATTCAAAGTATACTATAAAAATGTAACAATCATCAGTCAAAACGCAATAAGTCAAAAATGGATATTGAAGTAGCTGATTAGTAGTGATGGGCGAACATTGGTCAGATCCGCCTGCAAACCGACGGATCGGACTTTTAAAGAAGTCCCCCGTCCGCCTGTTTGTGGGCAGATTCTGGAAAAAACGGAAGTGACGCCAGCGACGTCACATCCGGTACCTGGAATTCAAAGTTCTTGGTTACGATAGCCGGACTGACGTCACTTCCAGGTTTTCGAGCCGGTTTCTCACTAGAAGACCAGCTTCATGCCCGGCCTTCTAGTGAAAAGATTCTTCCTCCGGCGGGATCCCGCTGCTCCTGATCCCGCAGGAGAAAGGATAGAGAGCTCCTTCTCGCCAGCGAACGGGGCGGGTCGAACACCCGTACTGCTCGCCGGCTAGAAGGTGGGCAAACATCCATGCAAGGCGGACAGTTCGGCCATTACTACTAATTAGTTTGATAACCCCATCAATATATGTTGTAAATGTTTCTTATAAAAGCAGGTATACTATTATTATTAATATTATTTTTGAGCTTTGTAAATTACACAATACAAAAACCCCCCACAAGGTTACACAATATGAATGCACTATACGGAGTGTTATACTTGAAACAATACTTCATGATGCTTTTAGCAGTAAGTGAAACTTAAGAAGCAGTTCTAATTAAATGTACATGGCATTGGGAGTACACCTTTCATCCTGAGCCCATCAATCTTCAGAACAGCTCCATATTAGTAAAGCACCTCCACTTATTCTTTAAGCACTTTAGATAAAACAGCACCTCCTAGGAGGCACACATTCTTAAACTGCTCATAATGCAATTGACTCCATATGAACCTGAACCCGAGAGAATTCACAGATTCTATTATACCTGTAAATCTCTTGTAATGCCACAAGCTTATTAGCATCTTCTGACAGGCTGTCATTTTTATGTTGCATTTTCATCTTTCCAATGCTTTATTCGGTAGTTGGTTTTAGTTAATATTTTACAGATCTGCTCAATATGATTCTTCACTTTGAAATTGGTCATGCATCAAAAATATGGTCTTGCTCTAAGCTAAATCAAGGGAGACCAGCAGCCATAGCGTATTATCTATAGAGTAGTACATCTTCATTTTTAAGCCTTTGAGTAGATTTACAACCTTCTATGGACAGACTTTCTCTGGTTCTTTGATGAAATACACATGATGCGATTTCAACACTCCATAGCCTGAACCTGCATCCAGCTGTGCAGAACGGCAAAACCCAAAATTAAAGAGAGTTAAAGTTTCTCTTGCATGAGATGAGGAAAGTGATTACTGCAATTTCCTATGTTTGTTGTGAAAGTACTTTAGTTCTTCCGACCACTGATGACACTGTTTAAAGTTTTATATAGACACGAAATACCACTTACACCTTACGGGGGAATGGCCACCATCCCAAATTATAATCACACGGAGGGAATTGGAGGGACAGCGGGTTCTGAAAGTTTATCAGACCAACGGTCCTTCCGATTTTTCTCTCTGCCTAGAAGGCAAAGACACGGGGACTTTTAGTGTGGCCAGCCCGGCTCTTCAGATATTACCCCAGTTGGGGATTTTTAAAAGCACCAAAATGATAGTAGAAAGCAAAAATAGGAATATAAAATGTACAAAATATAAGGTCTAATGATCATACGAAAATATGATGGTCATGTCAGAATAGCAAATAAATGACTATATATAAAAGTCCATGTAGTCTTTAAAATTCAAAATCTTTAATGTTCTTATCTGGGCGATATCGTTCGGCTGTCCTGATGTTTATTGATCCATCTAGCAGGCTGAGCTAGTCAGATGTCATTCTGTCTGTAGAACAAACACATACAGTTGCAAGAAAAAGTATGTGAACCCTTTGGGAATAAGTGGAGTTTTGCATGAATTGGTCATAAAATGTGCTCTGATCTTCATCTAAGTCACACCAATACAAAAACACAGTCTGATTAAAATAATACTACACAAACATTATATGTTTTCATGTTTTTATTTAACTTAACATGTAAACATTCACATGGCTGGGTGGAAAAGTATGTGAACCTTTGGACTTAATAACTGGTTGACCCTCCTTTTTCAGCAATAACCTCAACCAAACATTTCCTGTAGTTGCAGATCAGACCTGCACGATCATCTAGAGTAATTTTGGACCACTCCTCTTCACAAAACTGTTTCAGTGTAGCAATATCCTTGGGATGTCTGGTGTGAATCGCTCTCTTAAGGTCATGCCACAGCATTTCAATCAGGTTGAGGTCAGGACACTGATGAAGCCATTCTTTTGTTGAATGACTTGTATGCTTTGGGTTATTGTCCTGTTGCATCACCCATCCTCTTCGGAGCTTCAGTTGGCGGATAGATGGTCTTATATTTGCAAAATGTCTTAATAAACTCTGGAATTCATTTTTCCATCAATGACAACAATCCATCCAGGCCCTGCGGCAGCAAAGCAGACCCAAACCACGATGCTCTCTCCTCCATGTTTTACAGTTGGGATGAGATTCTGATGTTGATGTGCTGTGCCTTTTTGTGTAGTGTTTTTAAAGGATAGGACAGCTTTCAGCAACACATCCAATATCATTACATTGATTGGACTCAATGTTGGCTCACTTCTAGCTCCATTTAGCTCTTGGAGAAGTCATTAGGCTAGGGGTTCACATAATTTTGCCCCCCTGCACTGTGAATGTTTACATGTTATGTTCAATAAAAACATGAAAACATATAATGTTTGTGTAGTATTATATTAAGCAAACTGTGATTTTCTATTGGTGTAACTTAGCTGAAGATCAGAGCACATTTTATGACCAATTAATGGAAAACGCTATGTAATCCCAAAGGGTTCACATACTTATTTTTGCAACTGTATCCCTGCAATTACAAATGCTTTGGTATTGGCACTGGAAGAACACAAAATGGCAGAAAAAAAACCATGAAAACAAAAATACTTGAGAGATTCCAACTTTTAGACAAACTCAAGCTGACCTAAATGATCAAGGCACAACAAGTTCAGTTGGCACTATCCATGCTGAATGAAAAGGGATTATTTACTGGTTGACAAAAAAAGTGGTTTAAAAATACGTTTAGGTTTCAGATTAATTTAATAAACATGGCAGGAATCTCATTTCCTCTGGGTCTTCATTGCCAAACTAGCTTATTGTTAAAATATACAAAATATACAAATACTTTAAATCAAATTTTAACAACAAATGTATCTTCTCAGTAAACAACACAGTCCCAATCTTGAATTGGTATAGACAATTTCACTGAACCATTAAATAGAAACACTGAATACAATTATACAAAAGTATTTGTTTACTTAAACAATGGTCAAAATCTAGATTTGAAATCAAAGACAACAATAATTATTTCTTTGAGTCCCTATTGGTGAAACAGGGACAGTTAGTGATTGTAAATATTTCCAAGAAAAATAAAAACTTTTTAATTGAACAGGGAAGGGGCTGGACATCTTTTTATCACTGTCCAAAACTTCCTGTGAGTTTCACATTCGATACAAAACTTAATGAAAAAAATTGCCTTATATATTTTAGTAATAAAAATAGACACCACAAATTGTTGAACTGAATGTATTCACAATATGTGAGCAAGGCTGCCAAGGAACATTCAACATTTTCCGCTGTGTGGCCTAGTAAAATGTATTTTGGTTAATTAGTTAATAAAAATTCTCAGTTGAACACTTCACACTGCTATGGAATGTCCATAGTAGTCAAGAATGTTTTACAATTTACTGTAAATAGTTTATAGTCAAGTACTTTGTTCCATAAAAATAGTCGGTGTGCCATCCCTGCTATGAGGGATTCATTAGGATTAAAACAGCTGGTGGTGGTCTAAGGCCAATGAAAAGACACTCATAACCTCCCAATGTGTTTTGACTATAGAATCGATGAATGGAAAAACTATTACTGTTATATTCATTTTACTATTAATGTAAGAAACATCCCATGAGATACATTTCTGCATAGAGAAACAGTAAAGGGATGGAATATATATATATATATATATATATATATATATATATATATATATATATATATATATACATATATAGCCACCATGACATTGATACTTACTATAGTCTGTCCACTCATATAAGTTGTAATGTGGACATCCAAAGGCAGAGGTAAGCTTTGGAACACAGTTCTTATTCTATTAGTATACACAAGATCCCATGGTCTACACCACTAGATTGGTAGTTCCTCCAAGATGGAAATGATTGCTGCTATGAGGGGACCTGGATGGAGGATTTAGTTATGTAATAAAATGACAACAGTCCATTTACTATTCAATTCTTTATTAAGAATTGTTCACCCATTAATGTCTAATGTTGTGTTTATATATCCATTGGAAGTGACCTCAATCTAATTTACCTTGATGTATTTACATGTAGATTCTAATTTTGGCAAATGTTTGTACACTGCACCCATTAATAGCTAGTTGTAACCCCCATTTGAAAGAAAGAACTGGGGTGGGATGCTTCTTGTAGCCATCTACCAGTCTCTGACATCAGTCTGTGGACAAATAAGCCCCACTCGTTAATGCAGAAGCACCCCAATGAGTTGGCCACTCCAGGACTCTACATATCTTAAATTTCAGAAAGTCACCCAGTCCAAATGGATTTACAGGTATGTTTTAGGTGATTGTCATATTGCAAGGTCCAGTTCCCAGTATACTATTTTATTACCATGAAAATAATTATGAAAACAAGGTGCAGACTTTGAATGTCTCATCTCTCACCTACTGCAAGCCTTATCACAGACATCACTGTGCATGGCAATAGACTAATTGTCATCTGATGATTCTGGTCTGAGTGTAGATGAAAATATTAAAGATAATTTTTAGTGAAAATTGTTAAATAAAACCTTTAACCAAATAGAACAAAACTAGTTAGCATTTTAAAGTTATATTTCAATACAATCTATAGGTTGTTGATCCGGGAAGTTGGTCATTTTGCCCACCCCTAATATATATCCATGAGCAGAAAGAGACCAACGGTACCTTTACCTAATTACCTACAATTACCTAAATGGGGCTTCAATGGCCAGAGAAATAATTGCAAGATGCTCATAAAGTATATCATATAAAAAAGTCTTTATTTGGATATCAAAACAGGACCAATGGCCAACAGGGAAATTTAACTAAAAGGCTACATGTTCTAAATCATATATGTCTTAGTAATTAAAGGTTCTCTAACTTGTGGTTCTTTTAATTAAATTGCCCATGTAAACATTTGGGATGCCCTGTTTTGATATCCAAATAAAGACCTTTTTATATGATATACTTTATGATCATCTTGTGATTGCTTCCTTTAGGGCTCTTTCTATTCATAGTATTTTTAAAGGTTAGTGTTTTTGTGATACATTAGCATGGTTGCCTATATTTCATGGCTAGGATTTATGGGCAAAAGAATGCTCATGGACAGTTGGTGAAAGGATTCTTCATCTTGAAGATTATGTAATTTACTGTGTGTTTTCTTTTGGCATTAGACTATGCCGACTATTAGAGAAAAAATTTATATCTTTGAACATAAGATTCTCCCACAAATACCTTAAACATAATATGTAACCATTTGCTTCAAGAGTTCAGGTTTTTCCCACCTTTTTGGAAATAGATAAAGGCTTTAAATCAATGTGGGAGAGTATATTGATCAAATGTTTAGCGGATCTGATAAACCCCTTAATTGATGGATACACAATGCTGTTGAGTGAAGTGAAGAAATAAATCTCTATACTCTTGATGCACACTTTGGATCTGCTTGAAACCAACTTTCTGAACAAGGAAAAGTAAGTAAGTGGCATGATTGCGAGCTATGCTCATGCATAATAAAGATGATAAATTCCAAAAAGGTTTATATTAGGTAAAGCCTACAAATGGCCTACAGGCAATGATAACCAAGTACCACCTCCACCTGGACCCCAGAGAAAGAAAGGGAGCTCTAAACCTAAAGGCCAAACCTAAAGGCCAAACCAAAAGATTGACACAACTTCAGAGCCTCGCACAGTGGATCCAGGTTCTTTTGGACCAGACATAACATTTAATAGTAAATCAGTAGAACAAGTGCATGAGCTTTCAAAAGCAGAAGTGAATCTGGACCCCAATGTGGGTCCAGGTACCAAAAGGTCTCAATCTAATACAAACAGTACTAATTGACTTACTTCCCTTGCCTCATGAAGCAGGGGGTGGTGAAGGTTCAACAACCAGTGGAGCTAGAAGTGGAGTGATCCAAACACTTAAGTGTGCTAAATGTGTCTAATCATGCTTTGACGGAGAGGGAGTTTAAACTCCTTCAATTAGGCCTCATTTTCTGTCCAGTTACAGTGTTCATTTGAAACATTGAAAGATGTACATCTATTTGCCAGATGGCTACTGTTATAAGTGCTACATAAAAAAAGACCGGGCATGAAGCCGGTCTCCTAGTGAAAAACTGGCTCGAGAACAGGAAGTGACGTCAGTGATGTCACATCCGGCTCCCATAACCAGGAACTATGCATTCCAGGCACGGACGTCACTTACGGTTTTTCCGATTCAAATTTCCCGCCTAGATACGGGGAGTTTGAACCTGTCCGCGAACTGGCGGACTTCTTTAAAAGTCCGATCCGCCCGTTCGTGGACGGACCTGGGCGATGATCGGCCAGAAAGCAATACATCAGAATACCAAGTCGCAACTTCTCTATTGCAATTGACAGCAAGTTTTTACAAAGGTGACAAATGTGAAAGGTGATGTTTTTTGTATTTAATTTATTGTGGTTGTTTCTGTTTTCTCTTAATTATTTTATTCCTAGTAAATGGGTGATCATTTTAGAATTCCAACAATCAACATCACTATAAAAGTTGTATATATGTCAATGTTTGAATAATCGGAATCAAAAACTTATAGGGTAGCATCCCAATTGCCAAGATTTACTGGGTGGGAATCTAAACAGTATTTTCTATCAGTATCTAATGAAACAGTCCGATTATTATTTGGGGATTTTTTGAGTAACATTCTCAACTCCTTGAGTTAATTAGCATCAATGGTTTTCCTAAAATAGTTTGTATTCCACAGTTACTAAAATTTGCTAGGCAGTGTCAGTGGTAGGAATTTATACTTCAGTTCTACATACCAAAGTTATCCATAAATAATTATAACGGTAAATTACACCAAAGGAATACTGTTCCTAAGGCAAGTGACTTAAAGCATTCAGCATGTCATGCATATAGAAATGTTGAATAATACTAAGGATGCTATCACCGGTCTTGTCATGGGACATTATGGTTTGAGTCATAAAGAGGTTCAGTTTTTTTGTTCTTATGGCATCAATCACAGTTATTGTCTTCTACTCTCAATAAAAATTAAAACCATGTGGAAATTCTTTGCTGTTAAATCTGTGTATGGGGCCAAAGCATAATTATGATATTCATGTCAAGCATAGCACATTTCTTCAAAGCTATTTTCTCAGTAGGTGGCCGTATTTTTTCAAACACTTGCCCTTTTATGACTGTTGCAGTAGGTGACACTTCATTGTGGATGACAGGTAATTCCTTCAATCCTTTTTCCTGACCAAATTATTAAACTTCAAAATATAAAAAGTAAAGCACACCTGGCAGGGGTTAAAATGTCCTTTATGTTGGTGATTTAAAACTTATACCTTGATTACTTCCTACTTACTGCTACCATCTTCTTCTTCTTCAGTCCTCTGTGCCACCCATGCCCAGCATTTTGCAATCTATACTTAAATAATTGAAGTCTAAATGCTTGCACCATATTTAGCACCTTTACTATATCCCTTACTTACTATTATTTCTGTTTATCCTAAGGGACAATTTACTTGAACGGTTGAAAAACAACACAATTCCTATGGCCTTTGAATACCTTAGATGATTTTCGAGACCATAAGGATAACATGTGGGTGGTTGTCCATATTTGACAACTCCTTCCCCAACGCCTACAAAATATGTAAAACCGCCACACATATTGGCAATTTCAGGGCTGACATGACTGTCGGCCAACCTAAAACACCGCATGGGAATAGAGCCTAACAATTCTTCTTTTTATCAAACAATAAACTTTTCAAAATGTATGTATTTATAGTTTAACATGTTTTCATATATGTTTTCGTATGCTTTTTTTATGTTTTCATATATGTTTTCATATGCTTTTTTTATGTTTTCATATATGTTTTCATATGCTTTTTTTAAATTCAAATAAAATTCTTAGAAATGTTTAACTTTTTTCTTTTACATCTGAAGGGTTAAAATGTTTGCTAGCAAGTACATTTTAAACCCTATTCATGATTAAAATAGTTGACTTGTATGACGATTGCATGACAGGGACCATACTGATTGGCTTTCAGTTGTTTGTCTACAACTTGTGACTGTAAAGGTGGGTTTACGTGTACATTTTTTCTTGGATCAACTGTATTCTGCCTCCTCCAATCTGAGCCTGCAAGTGTGTGACCCCCAGTAACTAGTCTCCATCTGTGATGAGGTAACGATAACACACAGCAGAAGTTCTCAGCAGATAGTGACTCAGTCCATACGACACCCTGAAGATCTTGAAGAAGTTTTATTCCAAAACTTTTGAAATCTTACAGCAGTAATCATTGGACAGGTCAAAAAGATCATGCAATGACCCTTCTGGAATACATACACTCCATGAGGTGACTAAACCATTACTGGGAAAAGGGTGTGTGGCTAACAAGCTGAGGTAGATGGGAAGGAACATTCTCTCTTAAGGGGGTATATACCATATAAAACTGATAACATAGATAACAGCAGATTCAAATGACAATGACAGCAAGTGTAACATCACAAATGGCCAATTTGACATTTGACGTCGTTATCGAATATCGTTTGTTCATTTATCAAATGAAACTTTAATTTTTTGTTCATATCATCACTATTGAATGAAAATACATTCAAAATAACAACAGTTAAAAATTTTCCAGCTTGTTCGGTGACCTTTCCAACTATTTTTGTTTGAGGTCGAAATTGTGCAAAAGTCAACTTGTGTATGACTGGCCTAATGCCAATCCATGACAATACCTTATTATTATTATCATAATTTATTTATATAGCGCCAACATATTACGCAGCGCTGTACAATACATAAGAGTGAAAATACAACACACTATAGTACACACAGGAACAGGTTATGACACAGGAGGAGTAGAGGACCCTGGGCTTACAATAACATTTAATGATCAACTGTGCACTCCCTATTTCCACCATGCCACGCTGCTGTGAATCAACCTCCCCATGTTGTCCATATGGACGATTGTCCAGTGAACCAAACATGTCGAGGTAACACAAGCAAGTAGAGGAGGGGACGTAAGTCTTGTGCCACACCCAAAATAATATATAGAAAACACAAGTAAAGGTCATAACATCTTTAAGGAACTAAGGGTTCCCCAAGAGAGACCTGAGAAAGACGGGTTTTCAAGGCACTGGTTGTAAAAAACATGTCGAGGTGTTTGTGGATCCCAAGAAGTCAGAAGCAGCGAATGACAGGTTCTTGTGTATTCATTTGTATGTTCAAGAATTAAGTGAGCAATGGCATTCTGTAAAATCTAATTCACTCTATTAGTTGGATGGACTTGTGTACCTTATAGAATATTCATGCCTACCATGCCATTAACGTGAGCTATTTGTGTCATAAAAATTTCAATAACAATTACATTAACAAATTATTATGATTTTGGGAAACGACAAAAAAGTAAGACCCATTTTAAACTTTTAGTTTCCTTGTTTTGAATTTAGATATGTTATTGAAATAAGAAAAAAGTTACTTTGCCCATGACTTTTTTTTTATTACTGCAATAAGAAAACTTAAATAGATAAAATGACATTTACAAAAACAAAACATTTCTCCATACTTTAATTGTCATGCTTGAGCTGCTTTTCTCACACTTGCCATGTTGTGCTGGAAGCCTAGTGGGAGGATAATGAAATAAATAAAGACAATGTGTTAACTGTATCACAGTAGTTGAAGGGAGAGCAGCGAAATCTCTCAGTAACTCGTTGTAATTGCTACAGCAGATGCTAGATTTGTCATGAGCCGGGCTGTTTTGTCTGCAGTAATTTCCCACCCTCTCGTCTTTCCTTCCTAGAAGTCTCTCACAGCGAAGTTGTGATTGTACATCGACTGGAAAAGTGGATGTGTTACTTATCCTAATTTTAGTCTGTGTCTGTCATTCAAACTTTGATCTATAACTGGAACCTTCGATTGATTATACTTGTGATTTGACATTTATAAATTCAGCTTGTTAACCATTTCGGATTGAGGTATATTGGGTGCCTCCAAAGTTACAGTGTTTCTGGTCAGAAGGCTTTATCACTTAACTTCAAGAAACAGACACATATACAAATGAAGCTACCAAAACATTTGTTTTCTATATATGCAATGATATATAAGGCTCTACCACACAGCCAATCCCTCTCAGACCAGGGGGGTGAAGATTAAGGATGGCAAGTTCTTCTAGGAAAGGTTCTGCAAAAGAACTAATGGAGAAGCACATGATCAATTTGATCAGCTGATTGGGTAAATCTTACCTGATTTGTTGGTCAGCAACATATGATGAGGTCTGATGAGTTCTGCTTCCTATGAGGGCTAAAAAAGCATAAGCCCATTGAGCAGCACTAATTATTAATTATTTTTGCATGTACATAATGGTCCTCTACCTTCTCTGTAATTGGACAATGAACAGGGAAGCAATATCGCAATGAGCTCATCTATTTTTTACTCTTATCTTTCCTCCAATCTGCATGCAACTTGTGTAACAGCATTATTAGTTGTATCCTGATTGTATCTGCAGTATGCTGAGATATTAGATTGAATGAAGGTACTTGCACTACTTGGATTTCAAAAATAAATTTAAAAGATGTTACATGAATATGTGTCTTGGATATATGGCCTTTTTAATGCATTCATGATGGTCTTTGGTTGTATTGTGTATGTGAATCTAATTTTATATTCAATTTAGTGTTGAACAGCATATGGTATATTCAAGTTTGCGTAATTCCGCAATGGAAATTAAATAAGAAGATTAGATAAAACTAGCAAAAAATATATGCAAGGCTGGTAAGTATACAGAGTCCAAAAATAGAGTTTCAATTACAAAGCAAGTACATGAGGTAATAACGATTTCTTAGATTAAGGATGCAGTCCATATTTATTCCTCAAGTTATTAAAAGCAAAACATGAATGAAGAAAGAAGCCCACTATGTCATGACTTCCATGACCAAACGATAACTGATTCAGATTGATTCATCTGTTAAACAACACGGTATTCAATCCACTTCGATGCGCATTTCGAAACGTCTTCATCAGGAGGTGTTACAAATTCAAGTATTTTAACGTTAGAGTATTATGTTGGTCCGTGACATCATGTGGAGACACGGGAAGAACAGGGAGCCGCCGCTGTTTAATAGAGAAATAGTCATCAAATGTGCCATCAGAAGTCCCCCCGGCCTTTATTTTACAAAGAAAAAGCTGGTGGTGGGATAGGCCAATTTGTTGGCCTCTCCTCCCATTATTTTGTCTTTGACATTCTGTTAACTTAGTCAGTAGGTACACTGTGCGTATTGTGCGTATTTATTATCAATGCGCACAAATATGCGCAATGTATGCAGGTAAACAATGTTGAGGCATAATATTACTAATATCCGCCATTGTGAATATCCGAGCGCACATTCACTAAATATTGCAAATACTCGAACGTCGGATATTCGTGGAATATATTCAAACTTTGAGTATTCTCGTTCAAAACTAATTCCATTGACTTTTTAGGAAAAATATTTGGCATATGTTTGGACAATGGAAGATATGATACTTTGCCAACCACATTTATCAGTTGATTAGGTAGGTTATCATATTTGTGGACTAGTTGTAAATTATCACTTTTGCTAAATATATGTACAAATATATAAATACTTGTTCAGCAAAAAGTATATGTTCCTACAACCCCCGCATCTCCAACAATTCTTGGATGATAGCATGTTCAGTGGCTTAGCAATTACATCACAAATTCAGCTAGCCAAAATTTGGAAACCATCTCTTGTCATCAATGAGTTATTTCAACCAAAGGATTTCTAGAACTGTCGAAAAATGTTCTGTCTCTTTACTGCAAATCTGCATATGGATTCAATTTACTATGGTTGCCTGTGGCCTGTTATGTGTACTCTACAGACCAAGTAAGTCCATATTGCAAGCATGAGATGGATATGTTTTACCAGATTTCAAGAGGATGATCAAGATAAAGAATTGCAAAATAAACATAGGTAACAGATTTCTTATGATAAAACCCAGAACAGCCCCAAAACACTGACCCATATTTATAATTTCACACTAAAATGTAATCTTTTAAAAAATTGTTAGTGACTAGTGACCTTCAGCATTGACAACAACTATCTAATGACATCTAGTGACCATTAGCAGTACTACACTTAAATTAACCAATGGAAGACTGACAGAACTACAATGTTCTACACTTGCTGTACAGAACAGAAGGACATTTGCTGTTGAACAGAGGCTGCTATTTCATTTATAGACTAAAGTATCATTTTAATTTAAACAATCTAGGCATGAAAAGATGATGCACATGTAAACACAAAAGATATAACCACAATGTAATCCATATTAGGTGTTTTGTCTGGAAAGTTTGTTTCTGCAAAGTGGCTTTAATGGCAATTTGTTTTAATCGTTCATGTATTTCATGTGCAACATTCCTTCAATTTGAAGTAAAACAAAGTCAAAGTCAAACAAAACGTTTTTTATCATACTTTTCATACTTTTCATATCAGTCTTCATTATAGAAAAGACTAAACACCCACATCATCTACAGTTAGGCATTTGGATCAGTATCATATTTTTGTGTTATAGACACTAGCCTTTGGTAACCCACATTAGCTAAATGTCGCAAGTATTCATTTGTGATTCCACCAGAAATATTTTTTTATAAGAAACCTTTTTTGGTTTTCAATTATCTACCTTGTTGTGTATGTAAAAAAATTCCCTGTTTCATCTTATAGGTGTTAATGGATACACTGTGCACAGATATAGTAGACCTTCTATTGGCACCCAATGATTCCAATGCCCAACTCCACCATATAAAAAAAATGGAAACCAGCTTTTGCATAGAAAAGCTGCTGCCTCTTCAGTACTCATCACATCCTATAACATAAAATGTGTTGAAGGCCTAAAGAGAAAGCTTCTCTTGTTACAAAATAGTCTGGGATCCCTGGGGCAGGTGAACAAGCCTTTAGTATCTCCTTGCCCGATATTCTATGATGAGATCTTCAGCTGTGTAAGCATGTGTGTCTAACTCAGCAGGGGAACAGCAACAGGATGTCAGCAGTGACCACTAAAAATTCTATGGTATTGAAAGAAGGGGTGACTGGTCAATATTGGTGTCTATAGAGAAATAGGTTCTTAGCTCATTTAAGTGAGGCTCTACATTATTCCTAGCCTACATTTCTTTAAACCAGATATAGATAAATACATATATATATATTTATATGTATGTACCATTTAATATTTAAAATAATGTCTTTTTTATGTATTTACTTCAATGTATTATTATTAACTATAAAAACTGGGGACCCATTCTGCAAATATTCCTCAGTAGCAGACTTTTGACAGTTTACAGATCTGTACTTTTCAATTAGTGTTAGGATTTAGGTTAGCAATAAAGTAGGTTTGGATCAGCGGCCTAAAGTTAAAATTCAGGTATTTAACAAAGGTCTTTGACACCATGGCCCCCTAAACATACACAGCTGTGCCCAATACCCTTCAATACCCACTATCATTAGATAAACACTTGCAGGTAGAGTAGATTAGTTGTGTTCGCAGTCATTGTAAAGACTTAATACCATGTTATGTTTGTTTAGGTGGCTAGGGAGGGGTTAAGCATTTTAGGGGTCAAGTTTATGGGTTTGGAGTATTTAAAAACTCATTTTAGGTTTAAGACTTTAATGTCAGGGGTACTTTTAAAGTCAACCAGTGAACCAGTACCTTATGTTCTGTTCTTCTGTCCAGTGCCCTTACATCTCCGAATACCATGGCTAGTAATAAGCTGACTAAAGGGACCAACTAATAAGAGCAACTGGGAGAAAAAAACATAATTGTTTGAAAACAGATGAGGGACAGAGGTAACTGGCATGGAGATCTGTTCTAAAAGTTCCGTTATTGATAAATAAGTCATTTGAAATTCTTGACATTTGACAACTGTGTGCTGCTACAATGCTGTTGTGTGAGGAGCCACATTAGCCATTGCAACCAGAAGAACTGTGACAGATCAACAGCTT
This sequence comes from Ptychadena robeensis, assembly GCA_036250615.1. Taxonomy (NCBI): domain Eukaryota; kingdom Metazoa; phylum Chordata; class Amphibia; order Anura; family Ptychadenidae; genus Ptychadena; species Ptychadena robeensis. The sequence goes on from CM070033.1 coordinate 140,964,441, forward strand.
GTCTGTATCTGACAATCTATTTAAGGATGAGTCGGTCTACATTTTACATATCTACACCCAGTAGACTCCACCAGTCAAGGACATAGAGCATAGATAGAAAAGTAAAGAAAACAGATGCCACACAGGGTACCTGTGAGTGACAGCAGCAGGCTGACAATCGGCCACCCATAGTGGACCCTGCAAACAGCATTTAGAGAAAGTGGCTTTGTGTATCATTGTACACAGAGAATACATACATTACCTACACTGGATGGCATATAAACACAACATTCAGACTATGATGAAATAAAACTTACCTGCAAAAACCTTTAAGCTGTTCCAGTAGTGAGCACAATACTTATTTAGACATTTCATTGGCAGGTGCCCTAGCCATATATTAAAATGGTGTATGTTATAAGTGATAGACCCAATGTAGCCCAAAATTCTATTTGTTTTTTATTCTCCATTGGACAGAGAGTTAAAGTAAAGATGGGCACACTCGGTTTGATTGACTTAAATTGACTTGACATATATGTATTAGAGTTGATTGTATTACATTTAGATTCTTTCTACCACCACATAATGTGATAGATTCAAAACAGACGATGTTTTTTCCTTGTGTGTTCATGTTTCATAGTACATACTACATACTAGGTACAGCAAGGAAAAAAGTATTTTCTCAGCCACCAATTGTGCAAGTTCTCCCACTTAAAAAGATTAAAAAGAGGCCTGTTATTTTCATCATCGGTACTCCTCAACTATGAGAGAAAGAAAGGGGGGGGGGGGGGGGGGGGGGAGAATCCAGGAAATCACATTGTCTGATATTTAAAGAATTTATTTGCAAATTATGGTGGAAAATAAGTATTTGGCCAATATAAAAAGTTCATCTCAATACTTTGTTTTATACCCTTTGTTGGCAAACGTTTTCTATAAGTCTTCACAAGGTTTTCACACACTCATATTTTGGCCCCCCTTGATTGCCCGAATGGTGTGTTCTGGTCTTCAATGACCTCACTGATGGACGGAGGTTTTCACTCAAAATCTCACGATACATGGTCCCATTCATTATTTCCTTTACACGGATCAGTCATGCTGGTCCCTTTTGCTGAAAAACAGCCCCAAAGCATGATGTTTCCACCCCATGCCTCCCAGTAGGTATGGTGTTCCTTTTATGCAACTCAGCAATCTTTCTCCTCCAACATGACGAGTTGAGTTTTCTACTTTGGTTTCATCTGACCATATGACATTCTCCCAATTCTCTTTTGGATAATCGAAATACTCTCCAGCAAACTTCAGATGGACCCAGACATGTACTGGCTTAAGCAGAGAGACACGTCTGGTAATGCAGGATTTTAGTCCCTGGCAGCGTAGTGTGTTACTAATAGTAGCCTTTGTTACTTTGGTCCCAGCTCTCTGCAGGTCATTCACTAAGCCCCTGTGTGGTTCTGGGATCTTTGCTCACCGTTGTGATAATTTTGACCCCACAGAGTTAGATCTTGCGTGGAGCCCCCATCGAGGGAGATTACCAGTGGTCTTGAATGTTTTAAATATTTTAATTATTGCTCCCACAGCTGGTTTCTGCACAGCAAATGTGTGAAAACCTTGTAAAGGCTTATAGAAAACGTTTGACCTGTCATTGCCAACAAAGGGTATGTAACAAAGTATTGAGGTGAACTTTTGATATTGACCAAATACTTATTTTGCACCATAACTTGCAAATAAATTCTTTACAAATCAGACTATGTGATTTCCTGGATTCTTTCCCCCCTTTCTTTCTCTCATAGTTGAGGTGTACATATGATGAAAATGACAGTCATCTCTCATCTTTTTAAGTGGGAGAACTTGCACAATTGGTGGCTGACTAAATACTTTTTTTGTGCCACTGTATGTAGATTCAAATCAAAATATCTAGCACATATATCTAGTCTGACAATCGACTGAAATATACTATACTATATATAACATGCTCGATTTTATGTTAAATTTCAATTAAATTTTTGGATCCAATTTGTTTATGATCCAAAAAAGACATATAATCCATTTTAAGTCGATCAAATGGAAAACCCTATCCTTTACAGTTCAATAAATATTGTGTAATGTAAATTACACACATTAAGATCTTCCTTGTATGAAAAAACAGGTGGTGTTGGTGAGGATCCAGAGCTGTTACCCTGAGTGCCAAAATTAACACTGGATATTTCATGTTTTTGGGAACATATGTTATGCGGCTCGGCCCTTCAGAATGCTGAACAATTGGTTAGAAGGCTCAATATTAGTGATGAGCGGCATAGGCAATATTAGAATTGACGATATTTTGCAAATAATTCTAATATTCGATTCTATATTCGGAAATTCGAATATTCGCGGTATGACCATGTATTGCGAAAATCATATTCGCAATAATATGCACATCGTGAAAATCTTCTAAATGAATGGTCACATGCTATGTTTATTTTCGCAATGCGAATATGATTTTCGCAATACATGGCCATACCGTGAATATTCGAAATCGGGAATATCCGCCGACATATTCGCGAATTCTCGAATTGAAAAAATATTCGACATTCGAATATTCGAGCATAACACTACTCAATATATGTATAAAGAGTATTAAAAAAAACTCTTAAGTTCAGAACAAGAAATTAAATGTATAGCAGCTGTTGCTTTGATTAATTGGGAACCAATTTTGATGTATAAACAAGCTTAGGATTCTTTTTCGGCTTCTCAGGAAAATGCAAAAAAAGTTTATGTTTTTGGTGCTTCCTGCAAGTTACTCACATAAATTTGTTTGAAGTTCCAACAAGCAAATTATAAAAGGGCAGCACGAACTATTGGGTGTAGCTTGATAGATATAATTAAGAATTGATAGACTGAATTAGACACTGATGACAGCCGTAGGAAGTTATTTGCTAATTTGTTTGTTTTTGCATCAACATTCTTTGATCATTGTAAGCCCTCATCACACACTTGTTTTCCTTAAATTGTTCAAGTGTCAATTCTAGGATTTCCCCAAGAATTCAAGGCATGATATTATGTTACCATGTTTTTCAGAAAGGAATACAGGTAAACGTCCAATTTATTAGACTTAAATGGGCAATTTCCAGTCCGCTGAAAGAGTCCTGCCACAGTGCAGACACTTTCTGTTCAAAGCACATTTTAATTTTCTTGTATTATATCACTAAAACCTCTTGTTTTAAAAATGCTGAACACATATATCATTGTTTTTTGTTTTGTTTTAGAAAAGATCAAAAATGAAAGTTTTACCCCCATATGTGGGACTTTAAATAAATACCAGAGTATTTGAATATATAAAAAGAATTTATGAAATTCATTAAAAAGTCATATTTTATTAATATACATATTAAAAACGCCTAATTAAATAACACATGGTACATATACACAATAGTGATGGACCGAACTGTTTGCCGAGGAACTATTCGCGGTGAACATCGCATGTTCGCGTTCGCCACGTGTTCGCGAACATATGGCGAGTTCGACCCGCCCCCTATCTTTTTTCATTGAAGAAACTTTGACCCTGTGAGTCACAGTCAGCAGGCACAATACAGCCAATCAGCACCCACCACCTCACGGACCATCCCACCCCCTATAGCACAGCACAGGAGAGACACCATTTCACATGCTGATTGAGAGAGTGGAGGAAGTTAGATCAGATAGCTGCTGCTGCATAGGGAACGTTTAGCTAGACAGTGTTCTTTGTCATCTACAGTCTACTCTTCTACAGTGCTTCTTAGTCTGCTGTCAGGACAGAGTCCTGAAAAGACCCCAAAAGCCCTTTTTAGTCTGGCATGCCAGGCTGCTACCAGTCATTTTTCAAGCCACATATCACACAGTGCCTACTGCCAGTGCTCATATTTGGTGGCACTTT
>CM070033.1:140968405-140998565 GCA_036250615.1 Ptychadena robeensis
CTCCCATTGAAGTCAATGGCGGGTTCGCGGGTTCGCCGGGTTCGCGAACTTTTGCATTAGCGTTAATCCAGGTTCGCGCCATCACTAATACACAATAGGACCAGCACAGGCCCATTACAGAAGAAGAGCTAAACTGATTCACACAATGATGTCTACTTGTTTCGGGCTCACAGGCTTCTTCAGGACAGAAACATTGTGGGACAGTTTCATGTGGATCTGCAAGCATGTTTAGGAACACAAATAGTGATTTTGTATATAAAAAGAAAAGGGTTTACTGCATATTATGAAATTCACCAAGATTGCCAATAAACCCTTTTAACTAAGTTACTATTTTCAATAATTGATAGCTAAAAATAATCATTAGTATTGTAAATAGTGGTTGTTATTAGTGATGAGCGGCATAGGCAACATTCGTATTCGCGGCATGTCGCGAATTTTTGGGAAAACATTCGGAAAATATTCTCATTCGGCAATATTCTTCTTATTGCGAATATCGGCAGTTTGATGCGAATTACGCGAATTTTATATATTCGCGAATATATGTTTAACTTGCATTGAGGGGCGTGTTAAAAAAAATTGCGAATTTTGGACGCCATCTACGTGATTTTCGCGAATTTTCAAAAGTGCCGATTTTCGCAATATTCCGAATATTCGCATCACCCCAATATTGGATTTAAAAACTGTTGATGGTCGCAGGGAGTGTTGCTAAGCTCTTGTTGCAGCCTTCCCATTCGTCCACTTGCATTGAGAGGCATGTGTAATGGAAAAAAAATACAGAATATCCGGAATTGCGAATATTCGGCAATATATTCACCATCTTCGCGAATTTCCGAATTGCCGATATTCGCGATTTATATTCGGAATCCGAATATTCGTGATCATCACTAGTTGTTATAGTTTATTAAATTGAGCAGATTAGGGCTAACATATGTTACAAACTTGTTAACATCATCACTAAAATGTACAATCATATATCCAATATCTTTTTAGCACTTCATAAATGGGGGTTTACATTTTATTGATTGCTATAGGAAATGCAAAAAAAACTTGTGAAGAAACTTTTCATATATAAGCATCATAGTGAATCCAGGTTTTGCAAAGTTTAGTGTTCCTAATTTTTTAATTCTTCATTGCTGGTTAAATGATACATTGTGATAAGGATGGAACCAGGCATTTGGCGCCTAACACACCCCAAAATGGCAAAATATTAAGAGGTTTTAGTGATGTAATTAAAGTCAAGTTTATACAGTAATACATCTAAAATCAAAAATAGTGACAAAAGGGTTCCCATTTGATTACACACTTTCTGACGACACAATAGTAACAGAGTTTTGGGTTGCAGACCATGGTTAGTATTGTCAACATTTTTCGGCCATGAAGTATAGGGCTTCGTCAGGACAAAAAACCATCACATTTATACAACGCTGGAACCTTCAAGCAACGTTATGAAGATGTCTTCTTTGTACGTCAGGCATAACCGACATCCACACTTCCTCTCAGAAAGGACCTTCACTCACTTTTGGATATTACTGATTGTATATCCAACTTAAAGTCCCCATTGAGGGTACCCCCAACTCTCTTTGTGATGTAATAAAAGTTAAAACTCATAGAGAAAATATAAAGACTCTTCTTTGCAGAGACCTCAATCCATCTGTCCCAGTTGAACTCTTTGGATTCTAAGGCAGGTCTGTACATGGACCCATGATATTCTTCAAGGTAACATAAAATCCCCACTTAACTCTTTTTTTAAACAGAAAACTTTTCAAACCGTAAATGTTTGCCAAAAAAAACCTTGCTGGTTCACTGCCAGTAAAAATGAATATCTATTCTGCTTAAAATTTGCGTGGCTGGTAGGTATGGTTCAGGATTCAGGATTAATTCCATATATAAACACACAATTGCGTTTATGTCACACACTGGGCAGCTGCTGCTTGCAATGTAACTTAACAACTGGGCTCACTGCCACTGCCAATATATATAATCATATTTTATAGAATCTTTAGAAGGTTTGCTGCAAAGTTTGCAAGATTTGTGGAACTGTTCAAAAACCAACCCCCTGCGGATTCTCTCTTCCTTAGATTTTAACATAGGAATATTTGATGTATTGTAGAATGGGCATATATGTTTTCTATGCAGTACCTTAAGAAAAGCAACAGAATCGTGTTAATTAAATTCCAGAGTTAGCCAATAAAAGGATAGTATAGCAACATACCTTCTGGTTTGGGAGAGAGAAAATCTCAACTGGTTTTAGCAATGGGAGGAAAAATAGGTTCAGAATACCCATTGTTTCACAGTAGTATTCCAGGAAATTACATCAATATGCAATAATCCTATAAAGGATTTGCATATCTGATCAGTCACTGTAGAGATTCACACACCTCTACATACTACATACATACTAATTGGTCAGGATGATGTAATTCTGATAGATTTTTTTGGTTTAATTTTAACCAAAACTTTCTTCTTTCTTTTTGATTTTCTTTGACTTTCATCATGCTGCTACTGGGGCTCCTGCAAACTGACTATGATGATCCAAATCAGTGAAATATTACTAAAATGATTTCCTGAAGTACATTTTTATGCAATCTATGCCTTCTCTTTTTTATTTTTGTGATGGATATTGCTAAGAGAAAAATTAAGTATGTCACATGTAATTATTAAGGGGGCTGAGGTTAGCACAGATGTAAAAATGTTGACTTTATAATAAAAGTAATCTCAAGCAGTCTCAAGTATCTACAGACTATGATTGTCTCCAGAAACTCCTATATCATGTTCAGCAGACCCAGACCATCTCCTGTTGCATGCCGGCAGTCTATGACAGCTTTGGGGACTTTAAGTGATGTCAGGAGCCAAACTGAAGGGGTTCTATATCAAGTATATTGACCAGCAAAGCATTCTTTGTAAGTTAACCACCAAAACTGTCTAAGATGACACCTGTCTGGACTATAGACAATGTGCGTATGACCTAAAACCTCTACAGGGACCAAAAACTAGAGACTTACCTATAAAATAGAGAATAAAAGCTTCTCTCCTTTCTTTTATATCATCTATCATAACATATATTACCTTTTCAAGAAGCAAAACATTCACTTATATTTTTCCTTGCAAGCTACAGATGTCTTTTCACACCATTGAACTTCTTTTATGATCTATTTTTAAAGATATTTGGAATGTAGAAAGGAGGGGATGCAATATGCTGTTTTTTATTAGCATTTCTTGACCCGGAATATAGGGATACGTGATTATTACTGCTTCATTTTGAAGATGAATTGGCCATATATCATGAGTTCATGTTTTCTCACTTTCAAAAAATATATAAGTAATTACCAATATTATCTTTTTAGTGAAAAAACTCTACTTAGCTAGTTGTTTCACAGCCATCTTCCCTCCAATTGTATTAAGCAGTAGCTTAGGAAGGAATTACAAATTATTTTTGTGTTAAATGTTCTTATTTTCTTTTCTAGATTTTTCCAATTCCAAAAATCTGGGGAATACACTGATCCTTTATTTTCTTGCTCATAAACTATATAATGAAATAATAGGACATACAATACTCGAGAACTGAAATTCTCTAGAAGCTGCATTCTCTTAGGTTTGGCTGATTTCTGTCTGACTCATACGTTAAGGAAGGTACCTACCTGTCTTCGTGGAAAAATTAGCAAATTATTACTGGCATGAAAAAATATAGTTAAAACTTCTAGCAGCATGGGGGGGGGGATTAATTTCTTATCATGGACAACAGTTAAACCCAATATTCACCCAAACCTACAAATCTTTCTTTAACCTATTTCTCAGAGATAGTTTTCCCTTAACTTTGTGAAGTATAGAGTATTTATTCAGGTATTTTTTTATGCCAATCGAAAGAGGGGTATGAGGTGGTACGAAGGGTGACGATTTTGATACAGTGATCAGCAATTTTAGGTGATATCATTATCATGCTTAGAAGCACTGCTAATAATGCCAAACTGCACAAGCCTCAATAACAATCCTGGTTTCTTTTTCATCTATGGGATTATCTCTTATTGTTTCCCTATGCCTTTAATAAAATGCTTTACAAATATGGAAGGCTATATTTACATGGTCACTTTCCATGCTATCAGTCTGCAAGGGCCTGGGGCATTTAGATAACACCCCCCATTACAGGTATATCGGTGAAAAGTCCCAAAAAATAGCTGGCAAACAACCCAATGCATTTGTAATAGGCATCCCAATGCACCTTTGCTAGAGACGCACTTGACAACAATGGTGTAGTAAAAAAGTATAGAGATATAATTTTACAGAACAAATTCATACCCCATCTCTGATTTGAACCTGCAGGAATACCTGATTTTATTTTAAAGAACCAATAGACCTCTCATTTTTGTAAAGCTTAGCTTAGGTCCCCTTTTCTTTTGGGCAACCTGGCTTTCTCAACAAAAATGAAACCTAATATATGACCTGGTGTCCTTTAATAGTGATGAGCAGCATAGGCAATATTCGTATGCGCAAAAAAATTAAACATTTGCACCTAAAATTTGCAACAAAATTTATAAATTTGAGAATGTGTGATCTGTAGTCATTATGAACCATCATTGTGAAAAACATTTTCACAATAAAAAGTGCTGATATTAGCATAAAGCGTTATTTAATTAGCGTAGAAATCTTGAATATTCACAATTACGAAGATATAGCACTATATTTGAGATCTTCATGAATTCTCAAAGTGCCCATATTCGAAAAAAAAATTAGATTCCAATATTCGCCATCAATACTATTCTGTAAAAAATATTTTATATTCCTTTGTAGTATTTTTGAAAGCAACCTGTGGGACCAGTTCCCCAATATGAGTTGGTTACAGCTTACTGCACTCGTATTCTTATGGACTATTTTTGTTAGCGGCTTATGTACTTGCAGTATTTCTAAAAAGGAATATACTCACAATGCAGTTCTATGTACCAATTATTCAATTGAGATCAGTTGAGATGTATTTCCCATCAATACTTGGCTCCTTTATGCATATTTGTCATTGGAATGGAACTGCATAATCTTCCAGGTTAATTTTCCTGCCAATGCATTACACAAATAGTTAAAGACTTTTAATGGCAAGAAATGTAAAACTCGTTTTGCAGACTATTTTAGAATTGGTTACATATGGAACATAATTTCTCTTGTCTGTTTCATTGCCATAAAAACAAACCCCCTTCAGCTATAATTCAGTTTGAAATAATGTATGTCAAAAGGAAAAAATGTTAATACAACTTGCCACCTTGACCCAAAAGGCTAGAAATGAAAATTAGCAAAAAATCATCAAAGTGTGTAAATGAAACCTGACAGCTTGTCCTTAAATTTACATATTGAATGGTTTATTGAATGTTTTAGCTCTACTTTTATTTGCTAATGAAAGAAAAGGTTTCTCAGTTCTTGTCCATGTATAACCAAGAAAGTAGCTGAAAGGAATTTGTAATATTTTGGCAGGTAAAAGAGTTCACATTAGTTCAACCAAAAGGGTTCCTCCTTTAAGCATTTTTATGGCCAAGAAACTAAACCCATGAGAGCTGTAGTGGCTAGAGGGGTGAGCCACAGCATAGTGAAAGGGTAGGTTTGAAGGTATATGACATGTGTGACAGTATTGAATGCTGAAGGTTTGCTTCTTCGAGTCAATGGAACCGGTGGTAGGATGTACTGTTCTTTTGTTATTATCTATTTTTTACAACAAAGTTCCTGACATTGATAAATTAATAGTTACAGAATGTCCAAAATACTAATCTCCTCTAAAGGAAACTGATATTGATATCCGACAGAAAATTCACTACCAGACATAGTTGTTGGGTGGCAGCAGTTAACATCACTACTGTAACTGTCTAAAATCTAAAATAAACATAGGCCAGTATGTCTTTCGAGTGTGGGAGGAAATTTGTTTCTCAGGCTGGTAAACTTTATTATTTAGGCCACAGAAGCCCAACTTGCACAAGCAGACCTACCACCTCCATATTTACTTCCTATTATCGTCACCAGAAGTGCTCATAACAGGGCAGACAAAGTAAAAAATACTGACCTGGGGGAAAATTATAAAAATCTGATGGCACTCCGCCCCTCCAGAGATGTTGCACTGCAGTGGGCAGTGACGTCTACCTTCCCATATCTCCTTTCGCCTGGTAGACAGCCAGATGTGAATCCGGTGACGCTGGGGCAGAAGGTCCCCATATTCAGTTCCGGATTGGCAGTGAAAGCGAGACCAGAAGAGTCTCCTCTATCTTACATGTTGGAGGACAGGACACTTTAGGCATGGTGGCACAGAAGCAAGGATGAGGGAAAGGTGAGTATATGTTTTTCTAACTTTTTCTGTAACAAACTTTCCTTGTATGTTTGTAACAAATAATTTTAAAGGGCTAAAGAGAACCCAAGATGGTATGTGTTGATCAATCTCTGTTGAATTTGATTTGTTTGCAGTCAATACACCACAATAAATATCCTATTAGACCTAGCAGTGATTTCTGGCTAGTTCTCTTTTTTATAATTTATTTTTTAATTTTCTGCACAACTTTAAGCATACTATAACTTTCTGACCGTGCCCTCTTTAAGCCTCAGGCTGCTTTCTGTAGCAATGAATGTCATGTGCAGGCCTTCGGTGATGTCAGGGGCTGCAGTTGAGGCTATGTAAATTGACCATCGCTGATCTTTCCCTTTGGTTCCTAATTTTGGCCTAGGCCTAGGCCTAGGCAAGACGTAATAAGCCGCAGGGGTTACTGGGAATTCTCTCCCATAATCCCCTGTGTCTTAGTCTCACAGATGTGACGTCAGCGTCACATCTGTGAGACTTTTGTGAAGAGGGGAGAGAAAAGCCTCTCTTCATTTAGCCACAGCTACCCTGTTTCCCCGAATATAAGACCTACCCCGAAAGTAAGACCTACCCCCAAAGACCTAGCTGCTATCCCCCCCTTCATCGAAGATAAGAAATACGATGTCCCAGAGACAACTTCCATATTTAGAAAAGACATGGCAGGAGGCATTTTGTCACCTCTTCTAAACCCAGTAATAAGCCCTAGTGCATTTTTCCGCACCTGAAATTAATATAAGACAGTGTTTTATATTCGGGGAAACAGGATAGATGGATTCAGCCAACTGCTCCCCCTCCCATTCCCCCACACCGAAACTCTTCTGCAGAGGAGCATCTGCAGGGGGAGGGGGTGGGTTGGTGTCAGCTGCCAGCTGCCCGGAGAAGAATCAATCCGGAAGTGGCTTCTCTTGCCCTTTATCAACATGCTGCCACCATCAGTGAAAACATAAAGAAGGTAAGTAAGTTTTATTTGTTTTTGTGTAGCAGTTTTCCAGGATCTGAACTGCTGACAGATAAGTAATGTGTCTATTTCATGTATGTGCTTTTTTTTTTTTTTTTTTTAAACCCGCTTTAAGTCCACAATGTTCTACAGATTTTTTATGCACAGATGTCCTGTCTTACCAACTTTGATCCTTTTGACACACATACAAACAGTATGGATGTAAAATAATGTATGTAATGCAAACTGAACAGTTCTACTTACAAATGTCAATAGCATTAAGGGTTTGCAGATGGTACTTAATAGAAGATAAAATATTAGCAGATTCAATGTTAGCTTTAAACCCAAGTACATGAGCACAATATCACAATGTCTGGTTTTATTTTGTTATCAATACAAAAGTTATTCTTTAGGTTCAGATTAATACATGAGACCACCCCCTTTCACATAATGGAATTCAATCCTTAATAGATGTATTATTCATGTTTATTTATTATAACGCTAGAACCATCTAATAAGCATAAATTTACATTTAGGAATGCTGGCTATTTCTGTTTTATATCTTGAATTAATCTGGTGACTAGCTCCCGCCTAATGTAAGAAAAACATTATGCAAAATTAATATTTATACATTTACCAATTATCAGTGGTTAAAGAATATTGGACAAACCCGAATCTATTTTCTGTTGATTTGTTAATAGAGTATTTTAGAAAAATGCAATACTTTGGCATGACTTACATTCTGGTTTCTAATTGTATATTACATTTCAATGTATTTTTTATTATTATTTGCACGCATGAATATTACATTACAATGAATCTTGCAAGCTTTCCATTTTACTATTTGACAAAAGAGTGACACTAATTTATAAGATAGTTCTTTGTGCTTAGTAAAGCAAGGAAATGAAAGAAATATAATTTGACATATTTCTTTCTGCCTCTCAATTTTAAGCAATGCAACAGATAACATTGTTGTGTTTACATTAACAGTATCTTTTTGTTGCTTTATATGTGTATGCATTTCAATGTTCTTTGCTTGTGTATATCTGGGACAATGCTATATTTATTTTGTGGACAGCATACGCCTAGAGTTTAGTGCAATATGTGCACACTTGCAGTCCATCTTATATCACACCTATCAGGTTCATTTGCTTATCCTTACTACACCTTGTAGTAGAAGACAGAGACAAAAATTTCTTAAGTAAGGGAAAACTGAAATCATGGTAGAAATATGGAGGCAGATTTTTCTAAAGCATAAACTGAAATAAACTGGTTCACTTCAATCATCCAGTCATATGAAAAGAAAATCAGAGAAGGCTTGAAGTTTTCAGACTTGCCACAATCTGCAGTCTTAACATTAAATACCGTATTTTTGTACTATAAAAAGCACTATTTCAGGTAAAAAGTGCCTGCGCCTTATGGTCCGAATGTGTGACCACCCGTGCAACGTTGCTCCCCTCCAGCTCTCCCAGCAGATGGGATATCTGCACACAGCCATCCTCTATTTGGTCTCCCTATGCCCTGTATGCTGCGTGTGTGAGAAAGCTGCCAGCGAGTGCGGCTTTCCCCACACACATTCTGCATTGGCTATATCTGCGGGGTTCTGCAAATATAGCCAATACACATCAGAATAGTATGAGGAAGAAGAAGAAATGCTGAAGTGTGCTCTCTAGTGACACCATTTTTGTGGCTGAAATTGGGTACTGCAAGAGATTTTGTCCCTAATTCATTTAAAACAAATGAAATATTTTTTTCTGTTTTCCTGCTCTAAAAACTGGGTGCTTCTTATGGTCAGGTGCGTCTTATAGTCCAAAAATACGGTAATTTTACAATAGTAATGAAAAAGGGTTGTGAACCACTGGTCTAGTGTATCTTGTTGTTGCCCATATAGACAATGACAATATGCAATTGCAATGATTCCTTTTTACTTTAGTATTAGTAATCAAGATGGTGAATCTTCTTTCTTGTGGGAAAGATGAATCTATTTTTTGTATACCAAGATTGAAATAATGATGGCCTAGGTAAGAAAACATCTACTACTGTGGACATGACTCAAAGCAATCAAGACTTAATCCTCTCATGGCTTTGATAAACAATCCAAACTTTTGAAACTTCTGAATGTATGCTATTGGGAGTAAGATTTTCAGTTTGAAGTCAGGCAGTTTTATGAAGAATCTGGAATTTTGGACTTTGTGTAATTTCAAAGCTCGAAAGCTTTGAAAAGACAAAGACGGATTAGTTACCCTGGTGGCCTTACTTTCAGGTGCAACATTATTTAACTACTCATAAACAGAAGCATCTGTTCACCATATCCCTCACGGAGCACGAAGAGGCTTGTATTGGCAATGGGCCAAGTAGACACTTCACATCCTGGCTGTATAGTCTAATACTAATCCAGCATTTCTTCTTTTGCATTTTAATTGATCGCTTCAGACACCAAGGTACACGATCTTTGGACGTCATTTGATATGCTTCTAGAGACCTAATACCTAGAGATGTTTTTATTTGAACAGTTCAACTTTGTAAATTAATTGCAAAGCCCCTGAGCAAGGTATGATCACCAAAGTTGCTGAAGATATAGAGAAGGGTTGAGGGTATACTACAAGAAAGAAACTATTGCTCTAACCAAAAAAAATGTGCATAATTTTATTTTAAAGTCATTTTAAAATTTATGATAAAAACTACATATGCTAGAGCACTACTTTTTTTTTTAAATGTTCCCACTACCATTCTCTACATTTCCTACATTTTGGTGATAATACCATGTTCCCCGGCTTGGCATTAAATTAAACAATTCAGATAGTTGAGAAAATTTGACCATCTCTATTAGACACTGGAAGTCCAAATATACAGATGAAGATAATGGTTTGGGGGCTGATTGAATCCCACAATTCTCTGCTGTTGCAGCTCTTTTTTATATCATTTGTTTGGTTGACCCATCAACTTTTTATCTTAAGCTGCTTTTGGATATTTACGATGTTGTAACATAACATACCATTAATAGTTGTCTTCTTTTTTTATATTTATAGTGTTCTTTATTATTGTAAAATTGTATCGTTGTGTATATTTTTATTTTAGTGTTTCTTCTGGTAATTGGTATGACTTTACATGTGTCATGTGTGTATCGTTACGATGTTAAGCTTTATTGGCCCGTTTAAACTATATTGGTATGTATTGTTATTACAATTTTCTGCTCTTTTAAAATAAAGAACATTTTATTGAACAAAAAATCTAATTCAAGACTTGAAAAATTTTGCATTGAGATACATTAACGGTCACCTTTTTTCTGAAAAGTGGTCTTATTCTTAAAAATGGATTCCTAGACACTGACCTTTGGTATTTTTTATAATATAAAAATATTATCTTTGCTCAGGTAAAAATAAATTGTCATCTAGCTTAACAGTAGAGATGGTCAAATTTGTCGACTTGCTAACTTTGTGAGCTTATTGCAAAGCCCCTGTAAATGGTATCATCACCAAATTTGCTGGAGATGTAGAGAAGGGTTTGAGAAACATTTGAAAAGAAAGTTTTCCTCTAGCACATGTCGTTTTTGCATAAATTAAGTTCAAAGTTAAAGTCAAAATTCCGATTTTCAAAATTTTACTTGACTTTGAACTTAACTTGTGAAAAACCTATTTGTGTTAGAGACATACTTTCTTTTTTGTAGTATACCCCCCAACCCTTCTCTATTTATTAAGCAAGTTTTGGTGATGATACGATGCTCAGGGGCTTTGCAATTAAGTTGAAACCGTCGAAATGGTAACATTTTTGAAAAAAAATTTGACCATCTCTACTTAACAGTATTTTGTAAACAATGGGGTGCTGTTCTGCTGGATAATATGAGACCTGTTGTACATTAACCTGAAATTATTGATGTGGGTCTCATCTAGTGTTTCTTTTTTTGGCCCCTCTCCTACCATTGGCCATACATAGAACTCCTTTGGTTCATCAACCTTTGATATATCACTCTGAATGCAAGAGAAGTACATTTTTTTCATATAATGTTTTTTTTCCTTTTTAGCATCACATGCATTTCTAATATACGTTCATTTCTTAACAATAAGTCCTTCTTTTATTTCAAAATGTTGTAAACTGAGTAGCTGTAATAAAAAAATATCAAAAACCAAAATGTAGAAGAGAAAATTCTAGTATTTATATGACACATTGGGGATGTTGTAATTTAGATTTACTCATAACAAAAAGAAATATTGAACGGCTACCATTACAGAAGTGTAAAAGCTATAAAATACTGTTAAAGTCGCGTCATTAAAATACCGATCCTATCAAATGAAACTTTTTTTTTTGGTTAAACAGGGTTGATTTAAACATTGCTGCCAACTCTATTTCCCTTCAAGCTATGCAGAAAATAAATAAATTAAACATTCTGCTAATACTTTATTTTCATGAAAGTGATATGCGAGGTTTAACCAGTAGAGACATGATATTTACAGAGTTCTGTAAAGTGGTCTGTTGTATATGTATCTCTAGCCAAACTGTGTGCTTGGAACACTTCACTCACTAAAACATAGTGGTGTTTCATAACTTCTTTGTTTATCTATTGGTAACAATTTTTGACTTCTTTTCTATCATTTTTAAATCTTCAGGGTATTAAATTAAATACATGGGCCACACTTTACTTTTACATTTCTAATGCTTCATCATGGTAGCTGTTTATTCTAAAAACTATCCAAATAGGGATTTGGCTAAAGCTATGTTCAGTATTGGTGTAAGCACCAATATAAGGTACCACCAAAGACAGTTTAAACTGTAGACAATCATGATCAAAGTACAAGGCATGGGACAGATTGGTGCATAATGCTCTTGATTGCTCCTGACAAAATAATGCTAGGATGGTTATGACCAGTGCCTGCTAAGCTTATGAAGGCTGGCTATTCGCCTTTTGTCCCTTAATCACTGCCATTGGGCAGGAAGTAATTTGGTCTTTGCCCAAGGAGATATGGACAGCAGTAAAAGTAGAGTTCAAGCTTACCAAATCAGTAGTTTGAGTTTACAGTTGTGATTGATCCTAGATTTCAGGTTGACCCAATTTGCCTGCCTGTGCCTGTTATCATGGAAATCATTTTAGATTTAATACTGTAAAGGTTCAGAAATCAAGCGATAACAAGAAGCGACTTATGTTGCAATAAACTTTATTCTCAATGATGCCCAACAGAATCTCACTACAAACACAAAAAGCTTGTAACTGATAAGTGTTCATAGAGGATAAAAGAGGCAGGGGGAACACTAGGGAACCCAAACTCACACCACTCAAACTCAATACCTAAATGGGGGCAGGGAAAGTAGGGCCAGCACTGACTGGTACTTGTGTGTCCAGAGGGTGTATACAGCAGATTGGCAGGATCCCCAGTCACTTTCAGGTCTGCTCCACATGGTCTGGACCACACGCCACCCCACTGGAGTCTGTGCTTGTAAAATTTTCGCAACTGTGTCTAATAAACAGATTGTGCGCATTTGTGTCTGCCCGGTTGCCCGCTGACTAGACTAGACTGTGGAGAGTAACAGGTCTCGGAGTGGACAGTGTGCCCAGTTACACCTACTCCATCAGATCCATCCTCCCAGAGCAACTTCCTGGGGGAAGATCCCTCCTTTATATCTGCCTGGAGCCCAGGAGAATATTAAAGGGGACACTACCCTGATTTTGCAGGTGCATTTCACTACAATAATACTGAAGGCACCACTGCATTCAGAACTTAAGCAGCTCCCTAAACCAATGTTCTTTTTTGATGACCAAGGTCTTTTTTTTCCATGCTGGTGAGATGAGCATAATTCCTTTCAAAAGGTAGGCAACTCTAATCTTATACCACCATTAGTTGCATACAGATAATTAATCAGCCAAATGACCAGGCAGATTAAGGACAACTTAATTAATTAATAACTCTATTGTAGTGCTAATAACAAGGATATAACAACTTTGTATCAATAATAGGATAAAGTTAACTTGCAAAAAATATTATCAAAGACAAAAAAGCTACTTGCTAGAATCTGTCACTGTCTCTGCCAGGAAAAAGTGTCCAGTAATGGCAGAATCCAAGGCCTACGCATAAATAAGAGAGCTGGCTTCCACAGTAGTTGGGTGTAATGTGCATGGGCACACAATCACTACTAGCCTGTTAACAGGCTTTTTTTTTGGTATTCTAGAAAACAAGACAATGGTCATACAGAAAAGTCCATACAGTCTAATGAAGCATGTTACAGATGGATAAGGCAGGAGACGGGTCAGAGACAATCCAGTCACAGTCAAAGTCATGGCAGGCAGAGTTCAAGCAATCAGACTGGGTCATGGTTAGTGGTCCGTGTGCATAAAAATCTTCATTTAATGGGGGGACTAGCCAATCAGATTGTGCCACCTGGCCAGGGTCGGTGCCAGAGCGCCAGGAGCGGGCGGACATGGGAGGCCAATCAGGGGGGGCACGCCTACATCTCACAGGTCAGGCAGGTGCAGGTAGGGGGCCCAATCCAGTGGGCACACAGACCTGACTAGCGCCGGAACTGCACTGTAGAATTTTTGGTAAAACAGCCTCACCCTGAGTTAAACTCAGAGAGACCGCTAGGGATGTAAAATAAGAACAAAATCAAGACAAATGTAAGTAAATTTTTTTGCATGAGTTTTCAAAAACCCATTATAATTTTGTTTAATGCTGACCTATAACCCCCTTTTATAATTGCTTTGATTGGCACTAGAAGTACTGATAATAGGTCAATAGTAAGGCAGGTCGCACATAAGGAAGCAAAGCCCTTCCTCTGCCAAGATGGCCCCAAATGGCAAGTCAATGCAGAAAATATGCCCTCTTTTAGTCTTTTATTCTACAAAGAGTTCATGAGGTGTATCTGAATCCAGGTCCCTTTACACATCCCTAAAAAAAAAAAAAACGCAATTATAGTTTTTATGTTTTTTTTAAATTAGTGTTTATACAAATATCTGCTTAAGAAATGTATTAGACAGTGTATGGCATACTCCTCTCAATACGTGACGGGGAATAGATAGGTTTAATATACTAGGCAATGCCTTTGCTTTAAAGCCTCACATTATATTTTATTGAATATTAACATATATTGAACATGAGCAGATCTGTTCATGACAAGAATGCAATGAATGATATTTGACCTGTAGTTACTAGGCAAAATTAGTCCCACAGCCTTAACCTATGGCCTTGCAGACACAAGGTACCCTTCTTCACATTGATTGCATGTTGATTGCATTGACTGTTTAAACCCCAGTGTCAGTTATTTGCAGATATTCCAAAGACACATTTTTCATCATTCTGGGCTAATGATGAGCCTGAAAATAAAACAAAGAGAATATTATATCTTGCTGATACTTCATTCATGCCTTGTGCGCTATAGTGACTTGGAATAAAATAATGCATTGATTTCTACTGAGAAATCAATAGGCTGGTGAAATGTCATTTCTCATGTAGGTGAAAAGAGCTTACAAAGTGTACACCGAGCAAAAATATAAAACAACAGATGAGACCTCTGAGTAAAACGCATTGTGAATAATTGGAGACAATGTGGGGTTTTCATTTTTCTATGATTGAAAAAAATATAATGAAAAAAGAAATAAAAAGTTAACATCTATTCTAAATTGTTATGATTAGTTTTGCGAAATTAAAGTTTATCTCACAGCATAGGAATCAAAACTTGATATATTGCAGTTTGCAACATATAGAAGTTGCATCAAAAACATATAATATGAGGAATTTTCTAAAGCTTCCAATCAATATGTATATATCCCTTTTCTCTCCTCTTCCTACAAGAAGATACTGAGTGAGGACACAGAGATCGGTAAAGAGGTGAGTGCCTATGCTACCATTATCCCACCAATGACCTGGGGTTGATTGTATAATATATATTGCGTCACATAACCTCAGAATAGGGGAACATAACCTTTGATGATATACATGGGGCTTTCCATATATTATCATGTGTAGCGATCATGCACTGACCTGGCTTTCCTAATCAACTCACTATGAATAAGTCCCAGATTGGGAGATGAAATGCGTCAGAGAGTTGGTGGTGACCCCCTGAGGGTGATTTGATGCATCTTGGTGTACGTATTTGTTCGACTGAAAACTTTTGGAAACAATAAAGCTAAAACTAAGGTTTTATCCAGTGTGTGGAACTCCAATGCTTGTGGATATATGTTTGAAGGAAACCCAGGAGACGGGGTCATTATAGGGAGCTCCTGCACCTGGAGAACTTAACAGGATTACAAAACTACAAATTTGGCTAGAGAGGGAATTGGTGTATGACTTACTTCACAGGAACACGGTGAGTGCAGACCCATACAAACCTGTGTATATATCTTTGTGTATATATCTTTGGAAGTACGGACAGATGAGATGGTGAAATAAAAAATTTGATATATCATGTCCTTGGTGTTACAGAGTAATTCCCATTTTAATGTGGCAATTGTAAAATAGTATTTTTAGAAATATTTTCTTTTTATACTTGAGTTACACACAAAATTACCCCAATGCATTGTTTTATGAATATTTGTTTTTAATTGTAGATACAGAAGAGTACAAAATAGCTTGTATTAGGAAAGTGTGTCAAATAAAAAAAATATATATATATGCTTATATGTAATAATTAAACAAATAATCACATATACAAATGGAACCTGTCATGTAACCTGCTGGGCATGCCCGTATAGTTCACCTGCAATCATGTTGATTAACATGGCCACAGGTGACGTTACAGAACTATTAAAGGGGCCCATTTAATTTCTGTCAGATCATGGTCAAGACAGGACTATGTTTGTTAATGTATGTTTATGCACTGTAGTCTTTAAGAATAAAAAAATATGGGATTCAACAGAATCATACTGTTCCATTTGACAAGCTGATACAAGGGCATGAAATCTTTAATAAAATAAAGGTAATAATAGTGTGTTCCATCAGCTTTAGCACATGTTAGAACCTTGTATATTTAATAGCCTATTGTATAGCTCTATAGGAAATAATTCACACACAATCCAGCTATTAGAAAGCCCTTTTTAGCTTCCTCTGCAGCTGCCCTATTGGGTATTTGCATCACATTCTGAACTGACTGGAAATGGCTATCTAATGAAGTGTTTGTGCTACTTACCTATCACTCACCTTTACTTCAGGAAACCAAGGCACCTTTGCTAGGTAACCCACTGTTACCATAGTCACTGCTGACCAATTAAATCAAATATTTCCATTGCCGGAGTTAGTGGAAGTCAACTAAGATCCTACAATTACTGTTTGATGCAAAGCTAGTTTCATAGAAATGCACCAGAAACTAAAGCTGTAAAGTAAAGTTTAGCTGTCAAATACAATCACAATGACATTAACCTCTGGCTTTATGTGTTCTTGGGAATAAATTAGGAATTCACACAGAGCTACAAGGTCACCTTGCTAGCATGTGGTCTGTGAACGGCATTGGGGCAGTCTGGAGCAAGGATCATGAAGAATAGCTTTTTGATAGGGTCCAGTAAGTTCTATCACTATCATGAAATGTTTCTGACATCACTAGTTTGTTACTAGTCACTGATCTTGCACAAACAAGCAGTTAGAATAAAGTCAGAGCTTCTGATCTGCAGTTCATTGACTCAGAAATGATCAAAATCATTGGATGAACCACAACATAACAAGTTTCTTCTTTACAAAGCAAAGTTATGCAATTATATTTTAAATCAGCTTAAGGCAAATTTTTTCTCTTAATGTAGGAATGTAGGGGATGGGTCAAATATCGGTTGCAAAAATTCCTTTTCACCTCTACTGCAGACTCAACAGGGATTTCAAGGGTATTTTTCTAAAGTTAGGGAAATGGAAGCTGACCCCAAAAGAAGTATTTCATTTGGAAGATTTCCTCTGTTCTAACTCAGTCAAGCCTTCTTAAAACAGAAGAAAAAAAAAGAAAAATCATCACTTCAGGACAGTGGGTGGAGCCATACAAATAATTTCTATGAAATAATTTCTATCAAACATAGCATTAGTCCACAGAACACTATCCCAAAACTTTTGTGGTTTGTCCACATGACTTTTGGCATACTGCAGTCGACTTTGGGCACATGGATCAACGCTATGTTTGGATGAGGAAGAACTAGGCCTATGAAGAAAAGAACACCTTGCCTACTGTAAAGCATGGTGGGGGGTCAATCATGCTTTGGTGCTGTTTTGCTTGTGCAGGTACAGGGAAGCTTCAGCATGTGCAAGGTACCATGAATTCTCTTCAGTACCAGGAGACCTTGGAAGGAAATGTGATGCAGTCTGTCACAAACCTGAGGCTTGGGAAACGATGGACGTTTCAACAGGACACTGATCCCAAGCATACCTCCAAGTCCACTAGAGCATGGTTGCAGATTAAAGGCTGGAACATTTTGGAGTGGCCATCGCAGTCACCAGACCTAAATCCGATTGAGAACCTCTTGTGGGACTTGAGAAAAGCAGTTGCAGCATGCAAGCCTAAGAATGTGACTGAACTGAAGGCTTTTGCCCATGAAGAATGGGCTAAGATACCCGTAGATCGCTGCAAGACACTTGTGTCAAGCTATGCTTCACATTTAAAAGCCGTTATAACTGGAAAAGGATGTTGTACTAAGTACTAAGAATGAATGTCACTTGGGAGTTGAATAAAACTGATAATGATGTGAGCACAGAAAAGACATTTGTGGTTATTTCATTATTAATGTTATGTTATATTTGTCTGACTTACAAGTGCCTCTTTCATTTCATTGTAAACAAGATGACTGAAATGATCAAAAGCAATGTCAAAATGGCCAAAACACTCAATTTCAGTGGGGGTTGAATAATTTTGAACTGTAGAACAGCGTGATGGGTCTGATGGGTACTGATGTCACTGCTCTCTAGGGCCTTCAATAGACTCTGGACTACTGGGCATCCAATAGAAAGTGTTCCCAGCAGAAGATGAGCCCTAGCTCTGCAGTTTCATGTGGCTTTCAGTAAAGGCCCCCATACACGCTTAGATTTTTAAGTCGATCAACCAGAAATCGATGCCTTTCCACATGAAAAAAGATTGAATAAAAATTTACCAAAAAAATCTGTGATCGGACATGACAGAAATGTTTTATCAATCAAGTGTATATTTTGTTGTTATTTTGTTTGATTTAAATAATAAGCATACCTATGCATCCGGTGGCAGACATCTTGGTGTGTTTAAGATCGACCCTCTTCGATAATGCATTTGATCGATCATATACAGGGGTGCACATAAGCAGTATGCTGGTACGCAAAATGGTCTAAAACCTAGTTCTGCATACCTTTCTTTTCCTTCCTTAGCGCATCAGTGTACTACAAAAGGGAGAGATGCATGGAGCTTCCTCCTCCCCTCCTCTCTGATGAGACGGAGCGTTCTTGTATTGTGCTCTGATGGAAAGTGCTCTCTAGTGACATCCGCTGGCTGAAGAGCTGATATTTCAGATTGAGTTGAGATTACAGCTCTACACAGCTGCCTTTGCCAATTTTTATTGTTAAACGTATACAATTTATGACACTTGGATAACCACAGGGAAACTATAATAACTAAAAAGGGTCGCAGTTAGGGTTGCCAAATTGGGAATTTTGATTACTTATTAATAAGAAGATTGGACTTTGGCCTATGGTTGTTGGAGATCTGGGGGACGAAAATCAGAGTAGGCACATGTAGGGTATGAGATATAATACTAAGATATATACTGAGATATGAGATCTGGGGGTTCAAATGGTGTTGTACTGTGAGAGTTACATTTGACCCAAATCTAGCTGTTCTGTGGATGGAGACAGCTAATCAGAGGCTCAATCAGGAACACGGAGGTCCATCTGCAGCAGCATCAACCATGCAGGAAGTTGATGCAGAGGACAGTGAGGGAGACAGTGAGGAAGACCACCCAACATATGGGGCGAGTACCAAACACCATCTCCTGGTTCTCATCTGAGCTCACTAAAAAAATTGTGTGCACTTCTTATCATATATCAGTTTCTCCATGTGGGGGTTATTTTGAACGCAGTTTGATCAGTCATTGATTCTTCTATTGTAAATTACAATTGAATCTGACATTGATCGTAGGGAAATTGAAACATGTATGGGGGCCTTGAGTGAAGGGAGCATTTAGATAAGTTGCTATTTAGGTACTGGTGAATGGCGAATCCTTTTGGCCTGGAGATGTATCTGTACACACCTGCTAAAACTCAGCGGACTGTCTTTCTGTGCAGCTATTATGGAGAATTTTTTTGTATTATGTGAAGTTTTTTTGTGCAAATCACTGAATGTGTCAGCACATATTTGGTGCACTGGTACATTATTTTAGCTTATGTGATCCTCTCTGCAAAACGGATCACTATTGCAAACTGCAAATGACAATGACCATGACCCAGGGATATCTGAGACCCTGTACCTTTACCCATTAAAAACCCATAAATGGGGGCCTAAGCCCCGCCCAGTTTCACCATCTAAGTGGCTGCCCTCCAGTACTGACACGCCACCTAGCTTCTTTCAGCTCCAAACTATTCTTGCGGCACTGCCGAGCTTCCGCCCTGCTGTGACAAAAAACAATTAGTACAAAACAAAACAGAATAAAACAGATCAAACATTAGGGAGGGTGGGTGGGTGACGTCCACCGGCCAAAGAGGAAGTACTTCCTGTCTGGCCGGCTTAAATCAGCTCCGTGACTCCGCCCCCTCTCTTCCCATCTCCGCCTACTTACCTCTTCCGACGTCCCAGGCCAGCTCCCCTGGGTCAAGGCGCCCTCCACCTAGCCTTCGTCCCTGTTCCAGGCTAACAAGCATGACTGAATTCCTGATAGCCAATTGGCAGACAGCACTATGGAGTTGGCAAAACTCTCAGATATTTTTACATGCAGGGGATGTTCTTCCATTCTATAATTTATCATGTTTAAGTTGTTAGGAGTAAGGAGCAATGTGATTTCAGGTTGTTAATTTTATTTTGTGCAGCACTTTGAAAAAGCCTTTATATCCTGGGAATGTCAGCTTCAATAAGGTTAACAGATGCACTGTATATTTAGCCTTACAAAGGATTCTTTCTTTATCTGCTTGTAAAAAAGTGAGCGCCTCTGTGAAGTTCTCTGCAGTCGCCGTTCTGATGTCTGTAACCAATAAGCACATAATGAATGAAGAAGGCTCCGTCCTTCCAAATCCCATGATCTTTGCTCTATCTATAGCAATTAAAGCAGCTTTATTCTGTGTCAATGGAATAGAAATGAAAAGAAGCCATTAAACATTACTAGAGGTGAAAAAATTATTGGTGTTAGTCAGCTGTAGGCTTTCACAGATTCCTTCCTGCTCCCATGATATACCAAAATAGCTTATGATTCAAACATGCAATGAGTAGATAGCTCTGGATGAGTTATGTAATATTTGGTATTTTTGGACCTGATTTTAAATAGGTATTTCATTAGGTTGTTAATTTGTTTAACCAGACATATTAAAATAATAAGGCATAATAGAATATTTTAGAGGCTTTTCAACGTATAGGTGGATTTTGGAGCCAGTTGCGAATAAATATATCAAGAATACAGGAATAGGTACCTATTCTTTATTTCTCCACATTAGCAAATTAAAGTTCTTCAATGGTATTTTATTATGCAGAATAGAAGTTTTGGCTAATTTGGAGGTTTTTTCAAAAATTAAATAATGAAACAAAAAGGAATCCTGATGCCTAAATGGTGTCGAAACTGTAGCTGGTTTATCTCTATAAATGAGTTGAACCATTCACCATTCAATCAATTTTATACAGTTACCCCTTTTATTGTCCCTACTAAACCATACATTTCCTCAGAGGTCCTTATTGGGTTGCCCGCATTTAACCACCATGGGGCAGTCCTAAGGAGATCGGCGCCCTGGGCACCCCTTCTGACGGCTGACCCCCCCCCCTTGAGTCCATAACAGTCTCACCTCATCAATCCCCACTTGTAAGACTCTGGATCTCTGAGTCTTGTCTTCCCTCACTCACGGGGGGGGGGGGTGAGATGGAGATGGGGGGTATCTTATCCACATGCCGCCCCCCCCCCAGCAAGCAGAGCGTGGGGGGAGGTGAGTCTCCTCTACTCCTCTCTTCCCAGGTGAGTGTGCAGGTAGGGGGGCACGCTGTGGGGGAGAGGGGAAGACATCTGGGCATTTGAAAAACATTTCTGATGCTCCCATGCCCCTACATTGGCTAATGGCTACTGAAAACTCTGGGTGGTTGGATTTTCACTCAGAACATCAGAAAAAGTGATTCATTCATTATTCATTCTAACAATAGAGAGCCTTTCAATAGCAATGAATTTGGGTGCTGTCCATGCAGAAGAAATACAGGACCAACTGGAAGTGTTTGCAGCAGCTGTGTGCCTCTTAAGAACTGCAGAGAGTAAACTGAACAGACATATAGACAGGTGAAGACTGAATATTATTAGGGCAGGAATGAAGGCCAGTTTGGAAGATAACATGATGAATATTTAAAGTCAATAGTAAGGTTGCAAAACCTGTTTAGTAGAAGTGTGCAGCCAATTTTTTATGAGTGCATAAGACAACAAAATCTTTCAAATGTTTTTCTCAATACTATAAAATTTTTGCTACATGTAAACTGGAAACAATGCTCACCAAAGGTTGAAATAGAAACTGACACAGCCAGCCATCTTTCCCTGTATAGCCTCTAGCTCAGAGAAGAGACAAAGAGCTCCATCATGTGTCCATGAGACTGCTAGCCGGGTCCTGAAAAGGATTACACAGCACAGGTGGAAATAACTAACACGAATGACACCAGAGAAGAGAAATATTTCTTCCATATCCATATGCACCTCACATAGTCTACCATGTACCATACGGTCTATAGATATATAGATACTATGAATAGTATTGATAGTATGAATGTACCCAAATGTTATATTTTATCTTCTGAGTACGCATCAACTGGATGACATCTATGAACATGTTCCCAGCTCCAGAATATCTCTTTTATCTTTCTCTTCTGTTTATTTTTACATTTTTCTTTTATTGGTAATGTAGCAGCCGGACAGAGATTACAGCTTTCATAGGGATACCCGAACCAGTGCCATCCGAAGGAAGATACAAGAAACTACAGGGTATTTTGTAAATAACATATTGAATTCTCTTGGGTGGAAATATTCTTTGCAGTTAAATTGATCTCTTTACTGAAGTAAAACTGTTTAGTCTCCTACTGAAACCCCCCCCCCCAAAAAAAATATTTGTTCTATGTTGAATGGACGTAGGGTGCCACTGGCTGTGATGATATGGTACTTATTGTGTCTCTCCGGATATCTATGTGCTGGTGTTTGCCCGGTACAGATTGTGTTTATGTTAAAATTTTTGGATGTGCTACTAATGCCTGCCATACACATGCCAATTAGCAGCCGATTTTTCCGCTGCCCGACGGGCGTCGGATGTTCTCTGGCTGATGCCGGCCGATGCCATTACCTTTAATGAAGACCGGTGTCTTCATTGAAGATAATGGCCGGCACACAAAGGGTGCCCGGCCGATTAAAGCAGCCCCAGAATGCGTCGTCGTCACTGTGCATATCAGAGCTCATCGGAGCTAGTCTGTCTGCACCCGTCTGTAGGTGTATAGCAGGCTTAAGACAGAATGTGATAGGAAATATATCTGTAAGTGTGGCTTTTATAGAAGCCTGTCCTACCCAGGTACCTTCTTGGCATGTATAACAATTGGTTGAACAACCACTATACCACAGTTAGTCATGAGCAGCATAGGCAATATTCTAAGAATATTGCAAATATGCGCAATAAATTTGTAATCTTCAGTCATTATTACCATATATTTGTGCAAATTGCCTGTGCATATTGCAAACGCAATACATGATACTTTCCACAGTTTGCCTTCATTGCACAAATCAGCACTTGTACATGAGCATATTGGGAATGCAATTCCCGTTAGTTCGGGGTACTGATGTAAAACAAACCCAGAATATTCGTGATTACAAAGGTATAACACTATATATTTGCAAATTCTCAAAGTTGTTATATTCGCAATAACAATTTGTGATTAGAATTGCGATCAACACTAACCACAGTAACAACATTTTTATAGGATCAAAACAAGAACAATCCACCATCACAGATGCCATGACAAGTGACTTTACTTTGGGCAAAAATAAAACGTGAAAAAACGCGTATGAATGGACTTAGGGTGCCACTGGTGATATGGTACTCATTGTGTCTCTCTGGATATCTATGTGCTGGTGTTAGCCAGGTACAAATTGTGTTTACGTGGACATTTTTGGTTGTGCTACCAAGACTTGTTACCGTCTGTGATTATTATTGTAAGCGGAGTCATTTTTTATTTTTTTTTGCTGTGCAATGGATGGGGCCTCTGTAACTGGGCCAAAAGAGCAAAAATATCTGGTATAGATCAGCCCTTGTCTGCCAGCACTACATATATGGCATTTTCAGATACATACCTTTATTATTTTGATGTTCTACCTTTAATTATGAAAAGTTCTTTGCCATTCCCTCCCACATTTTACTCACTATATTTGAGTTAGGTCACTATGAATTGCACACAGGGGACAAGCTTGAGTTTCCTCTGAAGCAACACACACATTTGGACGTTTAAATGTTTACACATATCTATTAAATAAACACCACAAAAGAGCATACTAGCAAAAAAAAAACAATTCATTTGTTTAGTGCACCACTTTGAGTCTATGATTTCTGAAATGTGAGATTTAGATGTATCTGTAAGTGTAGCTTTTATAGAAGCCTGTCCTACCCATGTACCGTCTTGGCATGGATAACAATTGGGTAAACAACCACCATACCATAGTTAGTCATGAGTAATGTTGAGCTCGAATATTAGAAATTGCGAATATATTCGGTGAATATTGACTATTCGAGAATTCGCAAATTTCGCGAATATGGCAGCGAATATTCGCAATTTTGAATTTTCGCGATATTTGCCATGCTTATGGACATGGATTGCAAATATATATTCACAATGTGAAAATAAATAGCACATGTGACCATTCATTTTAAAGGTAACTGCGAGGCAGTCATGAGCTGCAAAGGCAATATTCGTATACTGAAAATATAGCAATTTTTCCTAATATGCTCAATAACTGTATGATCTCCAGTCATTATTACCTAAATTGCGCAAATCGCCTCTTGTACATGCGCATATTGCAAACGCAATGCATGGTACTTTAAACAGATTGCCTTCATTGCACAAATCGGCACTTGTACATGAGCATATTGGGAATGCAATCCTTGCTAGTTCTGGGAACCTTAAATATACACAATTACAAAGATATAACACTATATATGAGATCCCCATGAATTGCGATCAACACTAACCACAGTAACACATTTTTTTTAGGCTCAAAACAAGAAAAATCCACCATTACAGATGCAATGATGCAAAGTGTCTTTACTTTCCCCAAAAATGTTATAGTTGAATAGCTTCATAGGGCTGAGAGTGTTACCCTGTAAAAGTTGGGTAATACAATCAGAATAGAAGGGCACATGGTTTGCTCATTGACTAATTTTATTTAGAATATTGGCACTTGGAGAATTTGCGAAGATCTCAAATAAAGTGCTTTATCTTCATAATTAATTGTGAATATTCAGTAGATCATGAAAATTGCTAAAAAAATTTGTGAAAACCTTTTTTGCAATGAAGGTAATAATGACTGGAGATCGCAAATTTTTTAATTTACGAATTTATTGTGAACATTAGAAGAAAAATGTGCGATATTTAGCGAATACAAACAAACACACATCTATGTTGCTCATTACTACTGCTCACCCTTTCCCTTTTCTCAGTTAATATTTAAGTTGGACTGTACTGTAAAACTATAACATGTGGAATACAAACTAAAAGAAAAACGATAAATTCTGAGGAAAAAAGTAAAAATAATTTATTGCACATGTGTCTCCTGGTTGGGGTGCTTGCTGACATATAACATCTTAGTTTATGTCTGCTTTCCTAGCTCTCCACACTTACAGTATTTACTTGCTTTTATGGCAATGTTTTACGAGTGTTATGAACTCAGTGTTAAGAAAGTATTCAAATCACACAAAAGCAAGAGTTATTGAGTATGACAGCCATGTTTTCAAAGAGTTCTTCACCATGAGAAACTAGCTACAGTAAGGCCGTGGTGAACTACGGTGCAAAGATGATTAATTGATCTATTGCTAAATTTTAAAAACTTTCAGCGAATATCTTAAATGGACCAGAACTTCAAGGCAGCCAGTATTTGAAAACAGGTGACTCATCCTCTTTAATCGTATTTACCCAAAACAGAAAGTTCTTCTTCAGTGCAGAATCTATTACATGTCACATACCAGTCTTTATAGTGGTGGTAGCTTTAGTTCTATGGGGATTATTAAAGTCAATTTCTTATCCACATGTACTGGTGAAAATAGGATTATTGAAACCAAATGTCGCAACTTCAAAAATACATGCAGTCTATGTTTTATAATGGGAACTACAAAGCTTTCTTTTTTCATGTAACTATGAATCTAGTAGTACCTACACAACTCATACATTGTTTATTTGCCTCTTTCTGCCTGCAGTTTTTATATAACAATTCCATATGAAAGTGCAGAGGTTGTAATAATAAATATATTTCCCTTAGAAAGCCCCAAACTGACACTTATATTCAGGTTTGCTTTTACTTGAGTAGATATGGTAACATGAAATATTAGTCTAAGATAAGCAAACCTATTCTGACACCAAGCTTACATCAGAAATTACAAAATATGTTTTTACAAATACCCTTTTTGCTCTTCTTTTTGCATATGCTTTAGTATAACCAGATTCTACCAGAAACATAGAGTTATAGGTGCATTCTATTACTGTGTAGTCAAAGCATGAATGAAGGTTACATTTGATATTTTCTTTGGACTTTTCCTGCCCTGTGATTTCGAAGTACTTGCTTCCTAAAAAACTGAAAACACGCATAACATTCATTTATCTTCAATCCCTCCCATACGTATCATCAATTCTATCCTTAGATCATGTCACAGAGTAGTAAATGATGTTAAAGCCGTAAGGCAGATGACTTACTAATGAGTCAATGATGTATATCACCGTGTGCTGACAGAGATGAATGAAGGATACAGCATTCCTCTCTACTAATGTACTTTTTAGAAATGATACACCTGTTTTCAATTTGACATCTACTACATATACAGAGATGTATGAAACAAAAACATTCAGTTGAAGGCAGTGCTTCTCTCCTCTGCATATAATATGTTACATACATGCACTTTCCTTTGAAGTATCTTTCATTGGAAAGTTTCCACATAGAGTTCATTGGAACCTTGTACAGGGTCATGGGTGCACGCTTCTGAGAAAACCCAACTCCCAGCACTACAGGACTAATATAAAAAGGAAATAATTGTTAGACATCTAAAAGAAACAGCAAAAATGGCTGGGGGTTGTGACATGTCTTCCATAGTCAAAATGTATCATATCCTGCCTGTTGAAGACTGCCCTATTGAAAATACAATTACATTTTTAAAGTTTCTATTGCAGCAAGTTTGGAGTTCAAGTAATACCGTTTATTGTCCCTTCTGCAACATCCCAAAAGCTTGCTTCTCTAATGACTTCAGTTAGCCAATAAACAGTATCACTTGAACTCCAAACTTGCTGTATTCATCAATGGCTAACACGGTACAACATTCTACTATTGTTAAAGTTTCTAATTAAATTTTTAAAGCTATGTACCTATGATGTTATCATCGGATGGCTATTATATTTTACCTCCTTGGCTGTTTGCCCAAACCCAATTCGGGCTGAGTTTGCTTACAAAGCAATCTCACCCCAAGCTGGGATCGGGCATACTTACCTATCCTCAGCGAGCCCGCAGTAATTCTGAATCACGCCAGAAGCACCGATCGCTTCCGGCACCACCTCTTTATCGTCATTGGTGATGCTGAAGAGGTGGGGGGGCAGGGCGTGTTATAGACCTCTATGTTATGGAGGCATCGCTGGTTTCCCAGTCCACATGTGTAAAGGGGAGGATGGGGGGCGGGGAAAACCAGCAGAGCACTGTGTACTCTGTTTTGATTAAAACGGCAAGATACAGGTGTAAAGCAGTGGAGGTTAACAGTACAACACAAATTTGGCATGAAAATTTTATATATAAATTTCATAGATAACCAAACAATAAAGTTAAAATGGTCTTTATTACATCACAGCTGAGGACCAAGACATTAAAAATGTGTAACCCACAATAAATACATTAAGACATAGAAACATCTATTTGATTAGAGCATCAATACCATTAGATATGTCAATTGCAAGGTATTTACTCCAACACGTTTCCCCTCTCCCATGTGATATCTGTGGGTTTCACCCCTCCATGTGCTAGATTCATTCTTTATGTAAATCGGATTCCATCAAGTAATGTTTTTATTTGCACACTTGCACGTCTTGATTTTAGCTATGAGGATTTTATAGGACGTTCCATGTATTTTACAGATACTGCACAAGCACTTTATTCCTCACTAGTTTAAAATAGTCCGCCATCAGCCTGTTCGCGGACAGATTCAGATTCTCCACCTATTGGCAAAACCGGAAGTGACGTCAGCGACGTAAAATCCGGTCCCTGGAACACATAGTTCCTGGTTGCTGTTGCCGGATGTGACGTCACTGACATCACTTCTGGCTTACCGAGCCGGGTTTTCACTGCAAGATCGGGTTCTCTGCTCGGTCTACAGTGAAAAGATTTTTCCTCCGGCAGGAACTTACTGCTCCTGATCCTGCCAGAGGAAGAATGGTTGGCTCCTTCTAGCCGGAGAACAGGGTGGGTCATCCATGTTCGCGGCCGAACTGTCCACCCTGCCATCACTATTCCTCACTCCAAGTTGGAGCAAAACGCTTAGGAGAATATATCAATGTAATTGACATATCGATGATTATGACTATATGCTCTAATCAAATGAATGTTTCTTTGTATGCGGGTTACACATGTTTTAATGTTTTGGTCCTTGGCTATGATGTAATTAAGACCTTTTTAACTTTATTGGTTTGGTTATTTCTAAAATTCATATGAAATGTTGTTCCTTTAGGGCCCATTTATCACCTTCACCTGTTCCTTTTATGTATATTTCTTAAGGAGTGGCATGTCTATCTTCATCATAAAGGGTGGTCACTTTTTTTTTAACATACAAAAGACATATACTAGTCATATCAGGTGTGGGGGATCACACTCAAACGGCGTCTCCAAACAGCATTAATCCAATAGACTATTTAGCATTTAAGGGCTCCTGCCCACGTTTATTGTCCAAAACTCAGTCCAAACACAAAGTTTCACCCTCACAGGGGTTAACATCCAAAGAAACAAAAAGTCCTTGAAAATGCCAAGCCTCCTGGCTTGGCACCGATCGACATAAATAGGTGTCCTACACGCAGCTACTCAACAGCCACAGGCCTGTGTGCCCCCCTGTACTAACTGCTCCAGCAGCCCTGGGCCCCACACTCCCTGTGTGCCCCGTCTCCAACTTCCATCAGAGCACTGACTGACTGGCTTCAGTCTCTTTTTCTGGAGACACACCCCACTCACCTGCAACCCAGGTGTTTAACCATTTACTGGACCCTGGGGGAATAGAGAGGCCCACCCAATTCCATCCTCTCTATTCCAGAGTCCGGGAGCCCTTTAAGAAAACACAACGAAAGCAAAACACATTCAGCAACCTATAGTTGCTGGGCAATAATTATTCCCGGACTCCTTCCAGGAACCACCAAACTAATAACTCACGGTCAAATTTCCCAGTGACAGATGACCAGTCTGTCACATATCCTCCCCCTTTGTTTCGACCCCAGGGGCGGAACACCAAAACCAACACAAAAGTTAACACTTTCTTCCTGGTGTGCTTCCAAGAAAGATGTTGATCACATTTAACCTTGGGGTCACACAATAAATTACCATCAAGACTATGTTTGGCCAAGAATTCATTGTGATCTGTTGCCACTGGCAACACAGTACAAACACAGGATCCTGCCCATTTACCTCTGTATCTGGTTTCCCTTAGCCAACAATTTAGTAAGGGGGTGCCGTCTTCCCCAGACCTCTGTCTACAGGGTTTAGGGTCATTCTCCTGACACTGAGGGGAATAGTCCATCAAACCACCCACCTGTACAGGCACAGGTTTTTCCACTAATATACAGAGTTCTATAACACCACTTTTGGTCTCTCTGGTTGCAAAGGAGTTTTTCCTGTCTCCTTGTATGCATTACCCATGTCCATATCTTCTGGCTGCTCTCTGAGACTACCAACCATTTTACCATCTCTCTTAGCAACCAGCAATATAGTTCTGTCAACATCATTGCCATAGTCATCACCATTATTTCCCACCTCTATCTTGGTTAGGGCAGTGTCAGCATAGGAAACCCCCATAGATGAACGGTTATTGCCCTTAGCAACCTCACAATCCAGTTCATCTGCTGGTGCACGCTCTGCAGGGGACTGTCCAGACCCATCACCTCCCACAATGTAGTCAGTTTCTCCATAGACAGGGAACCCAGGACTCAACACAGCAGTGGACTTGAGTAGCCCTTTCCATACATTGCAGCACCTGGTTCCAGTCCATCAATTTCACCTTCTCTGGAGAAGGAACCTCAGGCTGACCCAGAGATTGCAGTGTCACATTTGATAACAATACATGGTCTCTCAAATTAGGGAAAACAGTAGTGTCTAACATACCTGGCACAGATGCTAGGGGACATTTTCCACACTCTCCAGTGGTCACCCCTATCACAGCATCAGCTTCCTGCTCACTAGACACAGGTAGACCCACAGTGGGCTCAACAACCATAACCACATTGTCTGCAGCTTTGCATTTAACCCATGCCTCCTCACTGCACAGAGGAAAGCAAGGTACGTCTCTGTTACCGCACACAACAGCCCCCTTTTCTGGGGTCAGTCTCTTAACATGGTGGAC
>CM070033.1:140998665-141045464 GCA_036250615.1 Ptychadena robeensis
ACTTGGTTCAGCAGGTCTTCCATATCAAAATGCACTGGCCCTTTAAATGTCATTTTTTTTTTTTGCACAAAGAAAAACCCAAAAACAGCAAAGCGTCCTCTATTAAATGTTGGGGTTCACTACCCATGTTTGGGGTTCATGCCCGCATTCTCCACCAGTGTGGGGGATCACACTCAAACGGCGTCTCCAAACAGCATTAATCCAATAGACTATTTAGCATTTAAGGGCTCCTGCCCACGTTTATTGTCCAAAACTCAGTCCAAACACAAAGTTTCACCCTCACAGGGGTTAACATCCAAAGAAACAAAAAGTCCTTGAAAATGCCAAGCCTCCTGGCTTGGCACCGATCGACATAAATAGGTGTCCTACACGCAGCTACTCAACAGCCACAGGCCTGGGCCCCACACTCCCTGTGTGCCCCCTGTACTAACTGCTCCAGCAGCCCTGGGCCCCACACTCCCTGTGTGCCCGTCTCCAACTTCCATCAGAGCACTAACTGACTGGCTTCAGTCTCTTTTTCTGGAGACACACCCCACTCACCTGCAACCCAGATGTTTAACCATTTACTGGACCCTGGGGGAATAGAGAGGCCCACCCAATTCCATCCTCTCTATCCCAGAGCCCTTTAAGAAAACACAACGAAAACAAAACACATTCAGCAACCTATAGTTGCTGGGCAATAATTATTCCCGGACTCCTTCCAGGGAGTCCGGGAATAACTCCAGGGTCAAATTTCCCAGTGGCAGATGACCAGTCTGTCACATAGGCTATCTTGGGTACTCATTCACAGTCTGATCTAAGATGGAGAAGTCACCTTACTAACATGCACTAGTTCCAGTGGAGTAAAGTCTACTCTACAGAATAAAAATCTATCCTGCCATCAAGGTTTCATTGGAAACAAGCATTCTACCTTTAAAATAGATACCTATTAAAAATAGTTTAACTCTACTACTATCTAATTACGGATAGATGCTGTGGAATGGACCATGACATGTTGAATGTATAGTGACTTTACTATTTAAGCATCATCTCTATCCAATAACCTTCTAATGGGAACCATGCGGTCTGTCCTTACTCAGAAGTTCATAAGTGTAGACATTTTTTGTATGGGTGTGTTCCTAAGGGTATCAGGGTATCTTCATAGAAATAATTAATTAGATGCAGTTAAGGCTTTAGCCACAGTATAATCAGCAAAACCTCTAGTCTACCACAAGAAAAAGGTTAAAGATTTGTTGGGTTTGCAGTTGTAATTAATTCTGAGCGGTTCACCAGGAAGCTATTCTGCCTTAACAGCCATAAAGCTGTGTTACATATTGCGTTAATCCTGAATATATTAGCCTCACAAATAGCGTTTTGAAACATAAAGCATGCAAAAGTAGAACAAGGCATGTAAAATAACCCTGCAAGCTTTAATATCCCCTTATAACTTTTATTGGAACAACATACATTTTAATGGTTTTAGCAGAAAAAGCAACACAAAGCCTCAAAAGAAAAACGAGCCATGACATCATTAAAATGGTCTTGTCACTTATTTTTTCATACTTAGGTGGTAACTTTTTTTTCTCGGTGCTCAGAGGTGAATTATTCTTTTCAATGTGAAACACAAATATGTGTGTTGAGACATTGTACAGGATATTTGATGTTGTTATTACATTTTATAGGTTTAATAGACTATGGGGACACTCTTATAGGCAAAACCTGTCTTACTTACTACAAAAAAAATATTTACTCCTGAGAACCAGTGACAAATAAATCTGAAAGTTTAGAAATATGATTATCTTGCAAACCTACCTCTTTCTGTTTAAGTAGCCATCAGGGGCCTCCCAAGAATGGTCATGCTGTGGATAAGTGTCATATTATTTCAGTCTTAGTAAGGTTTTCATAGACAAAGTAAATAATAGCATTGCCTGGTTTTGATTTGTTTAACACATGACATGGTGTTGTGGAAAGCGGCTATTCTCCACATCTCCTCCAGCAACTTAGGCAGCCGCAAATAAAACAGCCAAACAACATTGTTTTGGATACTTAAAATTATTTGTTTTCCTAGACTTAGCAATTAACAGACTGGTTTACCTCCGATTACAGGTACATAAAGGAAAACAGTGTTAAGTATTTGAATATAACACAAAAGTTATGTTGGGAAAACTTTGGAATGCCTTAGAAAAACACCCCTTCAAGAGCAATTTGAGGACTTCAGCCCTAGAGAGCTGTTACCCCACAAGCATTCCCACATGGTTTACATTTAAGTGTCAACTGTCAGCTCCCAATTTTCTGAGATTAAAACTGATAGGAAAGGAAGCAAAATGATAGGTTAATTGGCATTTAGTCCCCTGATGTTTACTATGATATATGTAGGTTGTGAAAAAATGCTTTTTAACTTAACAAGATGTTCCATTAAATGTTCCATTATAGAAAATAATTAAGCATTTTTTAAAGTTATTTCCTTCTATTGTTTGTTTGTAATCAGTATAAACTTAACCTACCCAGATATGTTTAACCATTGGTTTAAATACTTGAAGTAGCATCATAATTAGTGTTGGTGGGGCCTGTTTAATGTTAATGTCAGAATGCTTAGAATTGGGGGTTATTTACAACTTCCATTTCCTGCTTTAATGATGATTAGGCTAAATATAGATATTATATTTTTGCTACTGTGTACCATTTTAGGCAATCGTATAACTAAACAAAAGAGGAGATTGAAAACAGTGTCATCTGGTTATTGAAAAGGTAACATTGAGCATTCTTCAGCTTCTGCAAGCTCCGTTCTTGTTCTGAAATTGCCTATACTGATTTCACTCCATTAAGCAGCGGTATTCTAATTTACTTACTTTTTTCTCCCCAACTTTACAGTCCATTATTTACAATTTTCATTCATTTGAGGCCAATCCTTTCAATGTAGTCTTAAAACCAAGGGTGGATGTGAGATAGGTAAAATGTAGAAGCACAAATGGTAGCCAGAAAGTGCCTGAACAAGACTTTTATGGCATGGTCACCTGGTATTAAGTCAAAGATACTGGCTTTATATATTTTTTATAATTGCATTAATAGTTTTAATTATTTATCTACTTTAACCTCCCTAGCGCTCTTGTGAGGTCCAAATTTCTTTACCAAAAGTGCCTATGTTGTAGGCTTGTTACATCCTAAAATATGTCCGTACAAGGGTCTAGTAGACATCCTAAATATAATAATGTTTGAAAAGCACAATTATGTAAAAAAAACTAATTACATAAAAATATCATCTGAATGATAAAATCTTTAAAATAATTATTTGGTATGATAGATTTCAAAACAATATGTA
The DNA here is from genome assembly GCA_036250615.1 of Ptychadena robeensis. Classification (NCBI taxonomy): domain Eukaryota; kingdom Metazoa; phylum Chordata; class Amphibia; order Anura; family Ptychadenidae; genus Ptychadena; species Ptychadena robeensis. The sequence continues at coordinate 141,001,964 of CM070033.1, forward strand.
TTTATATATTAATATTTTGTTTATAATAAAATTGGAAATGTGTTTTGTTTTCTTTTTACTTTTACAGTTTTCACTGTATCCAGTAAAGTTCCCTTTGGCGCCCTCCCTCCCCTGGTGAGATGGAGTTCTGGGGAATCACATTGAAAACAGTCTTCTCCATAAAAAATCACGTCACTCAGGGTGGAATGATTCAGAAGATCGGAGCCATTGGGACAGAGCAGATCGGTGAGTTTGCGCTGCCGGGGCTCCGATCTCCACCGGGAGGCCCCATCTCATCCAGTGCAGTACTAACAGGACAACATTGGATGAGATGGGGCCTTCAGGAACGCCAGGGGGGTTAAATGGCACATGTATTCAGGTAAATATTTTCTTCCTTGCTTTAGCTTTACCAGATGTGCATTACAAATATGAGAAATAAGTGTAACAAATATCAGGTAAGTAATCTTTTTTATCTCCATATTTCTTCTAGGACTGTGACGCAAAAGTATTAAGGTCCCCATACACGGGTCCGATTCCCAACGGATTCCGGGACGATCGATTCCGGGCGCGTGGGCGCCAATCGATTGTCCCGGAATCGCGTGAAGCCCACCTTGTCCGATCGATCATGTCCGATCGATCGGGGGCCCAGAATCGGATCTGCCAGAGAACCAACATGTTGGTCTTTCTGATCCGATTCAGCACACATCAGGGGGAGTTGCCATTTGTGAAGTAAGCGATCGGACACGGAATCATCCAGGAATCCGTGGGACAAGGTGGTATGGCGCAATCGGACGGACTTAATTGGCCGATCGATTGGACATCCGATTCCCGCTGACAATCGGCCATGGAATCGGAACATGTATGGCTAGATTTAGCCTAAGCATTAGATTGGATAAATAACTTGGTATTGGCTGACTTTATATCTTGAATCAAGAAGTGTAAAGGTAGCCATAGAAGCCTCAATTTGTCTGTGACCGATTCCCGATTCGATCAATCCCAACGACTGAGCAATCGGCGATTGAAAATTTGCAATCGATGGCACGCCACCTTGGGAATCCGATTCATGGTCGTTTTTATTACAATTAAAAAAACAGGTTTATTTTCTCCCTACTGCTCCCCCTTTTGCACAATCCTAGCATAATGAATGATGCCGGGGACGTACCTGAGATGCTAATGGCTGTATTACAATACAGGTATATGGAGGGGGGAGCATCCTCGCCTCCCCTCATGTCAAAACTGAGGTCAGGGAGGTGAAGCCAGTAAGTGGTGAGTTCCCTTAAAATCTAAAAGATGCTAACTTCCTTATTGATTATTTCCACTTTTTGGACAAACACCGCCTTGTTAGTTGGTGAACTTCTTTGTTGCACAGTACCACACTAGATGTGCATTATGTAAACGATAAATGCTTTTGAATTTGAATCCTTTACCATCTCCTTATTTCCAATTATTAAAATAAATGAATAGGCAGACAATAGAGAGAGGCACTTTTTATTCTGAAATAAGAAATGTAATTGTATTATTCTTCATGAAATGAAGTACTTGGACACTTCTATATATGCCTTGTGCTTCCACTGACTATTAGGCTAATAAGATGACAGATAACCAGAGGTAGAGAACAGTATGACAATGGATACACATTGGCTTGAAAACCATTGAAAGGATGAACAGTGAAAGCAGCGGGCAGATAAGTATGCTATCTTTGTATCTCTACGTGTAACAAGTAATCACTAATGCACAGATTTGCTGACAGCATGTAGGGATGTATTTATGTTAGAGAAAAAGAGGATTCTTTACTTGTAATTTGTAATACAACAATATTGTCTAAGTGCACAGCAGTCTATATTACTTTTGCAAGAGTGATAGAAAAGTGAAACTTTGACTTACATAAGCATCCTATAAAATGATAGGTAGAGCAGTGGTTCCCAAACTTTCCTTGCAGGGCCCCCCTTTTCTTTTTTTTAAGACCATTATCAAGCCCTTCCTCCCTATTAAAACACATGTTTCAAAAGCAAGCCAGCGCCCCCCCCCCCCGGAATACCTTCTCACCCCCCAGGGGGGCCCACCCCATAGTTTTTGAACCACTGTGCAACTTGGATTTCAATGGTTCTTACTTACACAGAGTAAATGTATGAGGTTATTTCGTGTGGGGATTAATGACTTTGTGTTACACTGTTTTATAATATAGTATTTTTAATTGTAGTCAAGATATTATTTATAATATTTTATATTGGCATGTAGAGAAAAAAAACACAAAAACAAAACTTCTTTTCACAGAACTCATTATATGTCAGCTTTCCGTAACATGCTTTTTACACCAACAGTATTGGTGGTTAACCTCCCTAGCGGTTAAGAGTTTGAGCGGTTGAGCAGTGTTGGTTCGCCTCAACTAGAATGAGGGTTGAAAAAACCTGATATGACCCTGAAAAGCTGCTGTGATTATATCACCGCAGCATTTCCAGGGTTCCGGTGCCGCCAAAGGTGTGGGGGAGTGCACCACAGACCTAGAGGGGTGTTGGTATATCCAGTCCACTTTGCCAGCATCATCAATGAGAGGTAGGGTGAGGGTGGTACTCTGTACTCTGCTGTGATTGCACGTACTGTGCAGCTGTCGCTAGGTAGGTTAAAGCAAACCTATACTCACCTAATACTCCATGTCCCTGAAAGTCAACCCCCCCCCACCTTGCCTCTATTATACAGACAATCTGTTATTAACTTGATCTCTTCTCCCATTTAATGATGTGCTCCAACAGTGGTGGCATCTCCTCTTCTTCTAGGTACACTTGGGAGGGAAGATGTCACTGCCTTAATAACACTGCCTTCACAAGTCACTGGAATTATGTTTTCATCATTGAAAACAAGTATCTAGTGCCATCTAGTGACTGTTTGTGATACTGCAGGAAGATTGGCAAATTTGCCAATATTAGAAATGGAAACTTCAGAGCTCCATGGAACTGCAGGTAAATATATCATTTACTTGATACACGGGTCCGTTTTTTTTTGACCGATCGATCACCATGCGCGTTCATGAGATCGATCGCCGATCAATCGAGTTCTGTCCACCCGGAACGATCGACCAAACAAAATCGGAAACGACTAAAAACCAGATAGGACATTGAACCGTCATGTTTGTTTTTTTTCATAACTTTTTTTATTGAAATTTTCACATTTTAACAGAGAAAAGATACAGTAATACAGCTGAAAATCTTTGCCTGCCGTCACATGCGAGGCCAAATATCGGACAAAAGTCCGCCACATTGCATACAATACAAGGAGAGAAGAAACATACATGACCAACATCATCAAGGCAGGCGATAACGAGTACATAAGTGCAGTGGAACCGTAACTTTCCCAAATTTAACAAACAGACAGACAAAACAACTAAACATACAGGGTTAACAAAATAAACGCATGCCCAAGATATACATCAGCATCCTGCATATATACTCCCCAGACCAAAAGCCGAGCAGGGGAGGCCCTGATCGTGCCATGTGCCCAGACCTGTCCCCTTGGGTCCATTACTACCTGCAACCTCCCCTTTAAAGGAAACTTTAAAGTAAACTTTAAGCGCCCCCAACGCATTTTGGAGATCATTGCTCGCATACCTTGTGGAGTGTCGGAAACATCGCATGAGTTGCTCCCTCTCCAGCTGGGGCAAGGTGTGTTGGAGAAACTTTTCGTGACCCACACATCCCCCATGGTGTCTGCCGCTAAGCGCTCGATGTGAAAGAGGTCCTTTAAAGATTGTACTAGGAAGAGAATGGAGGGCGGGTGGGGAGACAACCACTGTTGCATGATACATCTGCGTGCCACCAATAAACAGAGTTGTGCCCATTGGGACAAGGATGACTTAACGCCCGGCTGTACATCCCTGTCTAAGTATGCGAATAGGAGCAGCAGAGGTTCCCTAGCGACACTTTCCCCACTAATCCGCTTAATGTACTCCGTGACCTCCTGCCAGAACCGAAGTATGTGCGGACAGGACCAGAGGCAGTGATCTATCGGAGCTTTGAGGAGTCCACATTTAGGACAGCAGCCGTCAGATATAATATGGGCTTTGGTGACGTCCCGAAGGGGATAGAATCCCATATATGCCCGGTGTAGAATCTTAAATTGTGTCTCCCTCCACACCTCAGAAGTGATCAGGTTGACTACCGTCAGGTACCCCCTAAGTGGTTTGCCTGAGAGATTCGCATCTGGGAAAGTGCTAGCCCAGGGCGAAACCGCAATGGCATCAGCGGGGCATTTGATATGTGTCAGGAGATATCTGTACATACCGGTCACCCCCGGCCTGGAGAGCATGGAGTCTATGGCATATTCCCTGAAGGCCAATTGCAGGGTAGTGCCGAGCGAGCGCCAGAAGCTGGCCACTTGTTTGTAAAACAGGTATTGTGTGGGAGGAATCACAGATCTCTCCTACATGTCTGCCCGGGTGAGCAAGCCTAAAGTAGATGTGTCAAAAAAATGGAGCAGTTTACGCCCTTCCGTGCCCACTGTTTGTATACAGTCTGGGTTCCGCAGTCCGCCATCATCGGGTTGCCCGCAACAGGGAGATGGACAGAGACACTGTGTGGAACGTGGAGGAGTTTCCGAGCCTCTCTCCAGGCCACCACCGTGTCCCTAAATAATACATTGTGCCTGAGAGGTAAAGGAAGATGCGACGGGGGGCAGTGGAGGAGAGCGACCGGGTCCCATGGGGCTGCGACAGCTAATTCCAACCCGTAGTTGGAAAAGACAGATGTGCACTGTATCCAATCGGCAGCATGCCGTAACAAGGATGCCAAGTTATACCACCTGACATCCGGTAGGGCCATGCCCCCCATGGACTTGGGGCGTGTGAGCTTGTGGTACGCCACGCGTGCCTTTCCACACTTCCACAAGAATTTAGTAAACGCCCGCTGAAGAAGGGTCACATCGCTATGGCGTAGGAGGAGCGGTACAGTTTGGAGGGGGTAGAGGAGCTTGGAGAAACTCGACATCTTAAGTAAGTGAGCTCTGCCAAACAATGACAACGACAATGATTTCCACATGTCCAGTTCCCTCGTGATCTGTTGGATGGCCGGGGCGAAATTCATAGAGTAAAGTGACAAGGTCGTTTTCCCTATCTGGATCCCCAGGTAAGTGATATGAGACTTAGCTACCTGAAAGGGCATAGACCCTGTCCAAGCACCACGCCTCCTGGTCTGATTTGTTGGATCAGATGGAGGAAAGGACCACCAAATCCCATTCTAGCCAGGACTTTGAAAAGCCATTTGAAACTTACGTTATCAAATGCCTTTTCGGCATCAACATGTTTGTTTTTTTGGTTGACGGATTGGCAATCGAAGTACGTTGGTGGACACATAGCTTCCTATGCAGCAGCCTTTCCGATCGGCGGATTTTGGAGATCGGCTCATGTCTAAATTGACCACAAATTGCATTCCCAAGGTGGTGTTCCATTGATTCTTGAGCTGATCGGGAATCGATCGGTGACAAATCGACCCGTGTATGGCTACCTTAAGTCACATATGATGTTATGTTCATGGTATGTACTGCTACAAGGTTAAACATTTACCATACTATACTGCTCAGAGGCTGTGTGCAAGCTTTAGCAGGTGGTCAAAGACTACAACAAATGGCTTGAGATTGGCGAAATGCTGTAAGAGACTGCGTGAGATTGAGGATGCATTCCAAAACTCACTACAGCCTCCTAAAACAATAAATGGAACCACATCCAAGTTTCCTCTCAGTAAGATGTATTGAAAATAAAATACACAAGCACACAGCACAGAAAGAAAAGAAATTAAATTAAATATTTAAACCAGATCATTTATTAAAAACCAGTATCCTGAATATTTTATTTCACTGTTACTGAGTAAGCACCTAGGCTAGGAAAATAATCACTACTGACTGCTGAGGCCTGGGGGCCACCCACTAATAATACATGTTGGGCACTGGGTCTATACTGAGTTAAGAACTTTAATGTAAGATGTGGCTATTCTGCCATAATGTTTATAACACTCCCAGAATAGACTTTCTTTCTTCTGTCACCACCTGTCAATCATGCCTCTAGGTACAATTATAATACTTGGAAACACCTATTCTAAGCCGTCAGGCTTTTTTCATGTAAAATGACACTTAAGCAGTCTGCATTTTTAAACTTTGCCTAAAAATCGAGTTGTTTTAACATGTCTAACACATGACCCTTTAAAAAGATCCTTTGCTCCACTTGACCTGTTAGCAAGCTTTCTACACAGCTACAAAGTGCTTTATAATTAGTTCACAATCCACAAAATACAGATTTCTATCCTTTCTTTGTTTGTAAACTACTGAATCAAATGTAAAAAAGGAACTACTCAGAAAATAAAACATATTGTAGACATAACATTTAAAGCAGTGATGGGCTCTCACTTGCTATAGGTGACCTCAAGTGTCACTACCGTATGTTTTTAGGTGTGCTTTGGATGCGTCTTGGACACGACTTCTAAAGCTAGCCATACACGTGTCGGATTCCATGTCCAATCGATTCATCATCCGATCGATTCCGGCGATTCTGCCGGGAATCGCAGGTGTGATCAATCGGCCAATTAAGAGTATCCATCGCTGCATACCACCTTGTCCAACGGATTCCGGCACGATTCCGGGACGATTCCGTGTCCGATTCCACCTCCGATTCCACCTCACAAATGGCAACTCCCCCTGATCTGTGCAGAATCGGATCAAAAAGACCAACATGTTGGTTCTCTGACGGATCCGATTCTGGGCCCCCGAACGATCGGACGTGATCGGACGGACAAGGTGGGCTGCACACGATTCCGGAACGATCGATTCACGTGCACGCGCCCGGAATCGATCGGCCCGGAATCCGGCCGGAATCCGACCCGTGTATGGGGGCCTTTATACAGTTTTTTCCCCATTAATGCGTTCTGTTAGACCCATACATTCTCTATGTGATGCACTTGCAATGCACCATTTTTAAAAACAGAATGTAATGGGCAGCGTTTTGGGCGCCTCTGAAAGACACTCACCAAATACTGACAAAAAAGATGCAGTGGAGCCTTGACCTAACAGAACTTGGTCAAAGACTGCAGATATGTAACAAAGGTTAGGCTGTGTCTACACTTAAAGCTCAGGTGGCATTATGGACACTGAAAACATATCATGCATGTTTTGTTGGCGTATGGATGTGTTATGTGATTCTGGTACATCTGCAGACCCTGATGCAGGTCACCAGTATAGACTGGCATGTCATTTCCCATATGCTCTTAACTGAAGAATAGTGATGGCTGAACTTCCCCAAGGTCCGTCCGCAAACACCGTGCCACTTTGGGTTTTCCAAGCCGGATTTTCACTGCAAGTTTGGGTACTCTACTCGGTCTTCAGTGAAAAGATTCTTCCACCGGCGGGATCTTACTGCTCCTGATCCCGCCGAAGGAAGAATAGAGAGCTCCTTCTCGCCGGCGAACTGGGCAGGTTGAACACCCGTACTGCTTGCTAGCTAGAAGAAGATCCATGTTTGCGGCCGAACTGTCTGCCCTGCGGACTGTTTGGCCATCACTACTGAAAAACCTATTCAGTGCTGAACAGGATAAAAACTGGTAACAGCACAAACCTGGGTCTACCAGTATACACACTCCTAGTCATAGACTAGTTAACTTAACAAAATTATTACAAATGCGGAAATAGCTGCCAAAATTCTTTTGAAACATTAGCTTTTTTGCGAATTACCTTTCTAAACGCTTCCTGAAATACAATGGGTGGAGTTTTAGTTAGATGTCCCTGATGGTTTACAGTGGCTGATGTAACAATGGAATCTGGTATGCATCGATACAGTCTACAGGGGATGTCAGTGAGCTGATACTTTACAGAAATCCTGTTATATAGCATGACAGTGATCCTAAGCACACAGTTTAAAATTGAAAAACAGCGGATCTCAAACAAATGTATTTGAAGTTGGGGTCTGACAATTTCGTAGTCATATTTCATATTTTATGCTACAAGCCAAAGTAACCTATAGCTGAAAAGAGCGAGAATAGCTAGAGAAAGTGATGTTTCCCCTTAACATTGCACATACAGTTCATAAAATCGGGACATTGACACAATTCTAAAATGTTTGGCTCTATACACCACCACAATGGATTTGGAATTAAACACATATCATGTATTCAACTGGAAACTGTCAGCTTTAATTTGAGGTCATTTACATCCAAATCGGATAAACGATGTAGGAATTACAACAGTTTACATATGTGCCTCCCACTTGTTAAGGGACCAAAAGTAATGGGACAAAATAATAATCATAAATTAAACTTTCCCTTTATAATACTTGGTTCCAAATCCTTTGCAGTCAATTGCAGCCTGAAGTCTGGAACGCATAGACATCACCAGACGCTGGGTTTCATCCGTGGTGATTCTCTGCCAGGCCTCTACTGCAATTGTCTTCAGTTCCTGCTTGTTCTTTGGGCATTTTCCCTTCATCCTGCTGCTTTGACAGCAGTCACATCATCAATAAATACAAGAGAACCAGTTCCAGTACATGCCCATGCAATGATACTACCACCACCATGCTTCATGCTTGAGGTGGTATGCTTAGGATCATGAGCAGTTCTCATCTGTCCATAGGATGTTTTTCCAGAACTGCGAAGTTTTTTTAGATGTCGTTTGGCAAATTCTAATCTGGCCTTCCTGTTTTTGAAGCTCATCAATGTTTTACATCTTGTGGTGAACCCTCTGTATAAATTTTCTCTTGATTTTTGACTTTGACACATATACACCTACTTCCTGAAGAATGTTCTTGATCTGGCCAACTGTTGTGGAGGGTATTTTCTTCACCAGGAAAATAATCCTTTGGTCATCCACCACAGTTGTTTGCCGTGTTCTTCCGGTGTTGCTAAGCTCACTGGTGCACTCCTTCTTCATTTTAAACAATTGTGTTGGCCAAGCCTAATGTTTTTGCTGTCTTTCTGATGGGTAGTGATGGCCAAACCTCGGCCGCGTCCGTCCGCGAACGGGCGGAGCGGACTTTTAAAAAAGTCCGCCGTCTGCCCGTTCGCAGACAGATTCAAATTCCCCGCCTCTAGGCGGGGAATTTGAATCGGAAAACCCGGATGTGACGTCAGTCACATCCGGCACCTGGAACGCATAGTTCCTGGTTGTGCTAACCGGATGTGACGTCACTGACGTCACATCCGGGTTTCACAAGCCGGATTTTCACTGAAAGACCGTGTTCTCTACCCGGTCTTCAGTGAAATATTCTTCCTGCAGCGGGATCTCGCTGCTAATGATCCCACCGGAGGAAGAATTGAGGGCTCCTTCTCACCGGCGGACAGGACGGGTCGAACACCCGCCTTGCGGGCAGTTCGGCCATCACTACTGATGGGTTTGTTTTGTTTTTTTTAGTCTAATGATGGCTTGATTCACTGATAGTGACAGCTTTTTGGATCCCAGCTAGTTTAACCAGTGGGAGGCACATATGCAAACTGTTGTAATTCAAATAACGTTCACCTAATTTGGATGTAAATACTCTCAATTAAAGCTGTCTGCAATTAAAGCACATTGTGTTTGGTTCATTCCAAATCCATCGGGGTGGTGTATCCAGCCAAAAAATTTTGTGTCAGTGTCCCAATATTTATGGACCTGACTGTATATATACTCTACAATATTGACAGGTTACTTTTCATGTCCCTGCTACAACAGTAGTTACAGATCATAACGATATCAATTAAAGGTTGATGAACAAGGTAAATAAGAAAGTGAATGTTTTTTAAATTGTCAATAAAATCTCCATTTACTGTATTTTGCGGACCATATGATGCTACATTGTATAGGATGCACCCTATACAGTGAAGCCTCTGACAATACAAAAAAATATATTGTATTATTACTGCTTTTCTGGTCAGTAGTGTTGAGCTCGAATATTCGAATGCCGAATATTTTTTGCGAAAATCGGCAATTCGAGAATTCGCCAATATCTCGAATATGTTGGCGAATATTCGCAATTTCGAATATTCGCAATATGGGCATGTATCGCGAAAATAATATTCGCATTGCGAAAATAAACATAGCATGTGACCATTCATTTGAAAGATTTTTGCGATGCGAATATTATTTTCGCAATGCGAATATTATTTTCGCAATGCGAATATTATTTTCGCAATGCGAATATTATTTTCGCAATGCGAATATGATTTTCGCAATGCGAATATGATTTTCGCAATACATGGTCATACCGCGAATATTCGAATTTCCAAATATAGAATCGAATATTAGTAGAATTATTCGTGAAATATCACGAATTCGAATATTGACTATGCCGCTCATCACTACTGGTCAGTGCTCAGTGTAGTTGGCCTGCTTGTGCTCAGCTCACATACATAACAAAGGGGAGGTCCCCCGACAGGCCTTCGCTCTCCGTACAGCCAACCACTGAGCTTAGATGGGGAAGCTCTCAAAAGGACGATCTACCTGTGGTCGGATGCCTGCATCTAATGGTAATCTATTGATGGCTGAAGCCCCACTGATATAAACAGAAGTAGCGTAGCCAGAGGAAAGGGTGACCTGCGGGAGGCTCTTGTCTGTGAGCTGGGCTCAGGCTGCCCAACTACAAATACAAAGCAGAGAGCCAGAAAAGATGCACACAGAAGCAGATCTTTTCTCTGCAGTGTGTATGTCAGCCAGACACCTGCAGGCGGATCTTTCCTCCGATTCTCTGATTTGTGTTTGTGAGCTGAGCAGTGCGAGACCAGCTCAGACAGGGGCAGAGGGAAGAGCCACCCTCTGGCTCTGCTAATGCTGTTTCTGTCAGTGAAGCTCCAGCTGCCCACTGAGATAAACATAGTAGAGAACAAACATAGGATCACTATACCAAAACCAAGGTTCCTCTTAGCTCTTCAGGGTTGACAAGGTGTAGTATTGCAGCCATTGATGGGCAGCAAAAGCATAAACAGTGGGTGAAAAACCCCAAAAAGGACGCTCATATATGCAAAAAGTCATGAGAATCATGAAATCAATGATTTACTGCAGAAATCATTTTATTTCATGATTGTTATGCACCAAGAATGTAGAGGATAATTACATTTTCATTTCTACTTTTGCCTATTAAGAGCATTGGTTAAGAAGACCATTTTTAAATATTGTTGCATAGTGGAAACAGATTCTCATTTGCTGAGGATTTTCTACCAGCCTTCTCATATTGCATGTAGTAACATAAGACATTTCTAGTGAAAAAGTGAAAGCAGACTGGTTCACATTCATGCTTATTAAACCCATAAGGATTGTTCCCTATTATAATTGCCAGAACTAGTCTGGCATCATTGGGGAGCACTTTGTGCATTATCCCATAGAAGCAGTATTCCAATTACAGATAATAAATCAATAAGCATAAATGATACAAAGTCTATGTGGGCTTCTGCACGGGAGAGATCTCATTTAAAGAGGGGCAACAATTAAAAAAACCATGTAAGTACCATGTATACTCCTACAGACAGTTGATTGCATACATTGTGCTAAAAAGAAAGGTCTAAAGTAGAACACCATATATATATATATATATAAGGCACATAGTTAGAAACACAGCTTTGTAATCATTATTAGATACATTTCTAGAGATCCTATAAGAAGCACAAAGGCTTTGAACTATTCTACATGATAAGGGAAGAGTGAGTTTGTCAGTCTCCTATGTTTTAGTTAAATGAATGGCAAGTAGAGATGATCGAATTTTTCAACTTGCTAAATTTGTGAGCTGATTTCAAAGCCTCTGAAAATGTTTTTATCACCAAAATTGCTGGACATGTAAATAAGGGTAGTGGGAACATTTGAAAAAAAAAATGTTTTGCTCTAGCACATATAGTTTTTGCATAAATTAAGTTCATAAATGAAGTCGAAATTAAAATTTCCGAAACTTTGACTTGACTTTGAACTTCATTTGTGCAAAACCTATTTGTGTTAGAGACAAAATTCTGTTTTTTGTTCTATACCCCCAATCCTTCCCTACATCCTCAGCAAGTTTGGTGATGATACCATGTTCAGGGACTTTGCAATTAACTCGTCGAAATTGTCCAATTTTGAAAAACAAATTCGACCATCCCTAATGGCAAGTTTTAGGATGGCTTGGGTAGGAAAGTCTACACATAATACAAATGCTACTCTTATATGTCTGTCCTCGATTCTTAATTGTATCCGTGAAAGTAACCATGTATACAAAGGCCATAGAAGACTGGGGTCTAGAAACTCCCATCTCTGTAAGAGCTGAGGGATCCAAGGAGTTTTGAGGCAATAATCACCATTACCATCAAAACCCAAACATTCAATTCATATGTTTACAGACATAAAGAGCCATATCTTATTAGATATATCTAGTTACAGTGCGTATCATCATTATACATATAAACATAATAGTCTGCTGACGCGATCAGGCGTGATTGACCTGGCGATTTCTACATGCGGTTTTAAAAGATCGCCCCTTGATCGTGCACATAAAGAATGAATTATCCGAATCATAATACATTGTGTGGGGACAAGCCCATCCAACTAAATGGATCACCTAAGTGGGAACATACCCTTGGAGACTATAATCTAGCACTAGGGTGCCCACACTTTTTTGCTACTTTTAAAATGAACAAGTCAAAATGATCTACCAACAATAAAAAAGGTACTTTATTGCTTTATATGCTTGATGGATCACACTAGTAGTAAACACAATATTATTATATTTGTATTTATGTAGTGTAACAGCATTTCCATTTTATATTTGCTGAAACTTTTTACCTAAACTTTGGCTTGAAAGTTTTATACATAATATACAAAGAAATAATACTACCAACTTAAAAAACAAAAATATACATCATTACAATATGTTGCAAGGCACATTTTATATACACATTTGACCTTAGCAAAATAAGTTTCACATGTGTCCTTTGTATACATGAATATATATGTAGCACAGGAAATTGTGGTGAAAGTAACGTTCATAACACTTGCTTTTTATGTCACCTGTTTTGATGGATTTTCACTTTCACTTCATGTTAATTCTGATGAGAAGATTTTATGTAAGGAATTCTAGCTGTTCTCCTTGCTTTTACTTGATGTCATTTGATCTCTATGGGTCATCTTTCAGGGTCACTCTCTGTGCTACATTAAACCATGTTTTCTGACTAACACGATTAGCAGGGTTAGCCAAAGGTGTGACAGACAAAGAAGAAAGCCTTAGACACATGGCAAATATTATTCAATATAATGCACAGGGACATTATCAAGAATACATGTAATTCATTAGATGTCATGTAAACATGTTGTGCAGATTGTGAAAGACTCTCTAGGGAGAATACAAACTTTAGCTATAAATCACTGACATTGTATTGATTTGTTTTATCAGGAAAGTTCAGGATAGGTCACCAAGGATCTGGAAAAAAGTTCAGCTCTCTCATTTTTTCAACAAAGATTAATTTATCAAGATAAAATAAGATATTTGATGCAACTATTTGTGACTATTATCTGGGGCATCATTTAGGAGAGTATAGTTATCTACAGTATATCAAAGAAACTTTGATTGGCAGTTGTCTCGATGGAACGGCAACCTGTAACCAGTGGCGTTTGCGCACGGCAGCATCTGGGGATAGTACATTTTTTCTGATGCCCAGATGTCTCCCCCAGAGTACCATAGTGCCATAGAGAGAAGGAGTAGGTGAGATTCTCTAGCACCCCGGGAGGGCTCTTCAGATGGGAGTGACCATAGATGTTTTGGCGTGGGGGGGCATCAGAGGTGGAGCTTGCCAAGGGCGCTGATCTTCCTAGGATTGTCCCTGCCTGTAACTCTGGATGAATAGGGTCTCACCAATAAATCTATAAATCTGTCATGCACAATTTAAAAAAGGCATTATAACATTATCAAATTATCAGCAGTGGTGAATATATATTGGATGGTTGGGCTAGGTTGTAGATTATAACCATTAAATTATAGATTGTAGAATATAAACCATGCAAAAATAAAGAGTAAACCTAAGTGTCAAAATGCACAGTGCATGCTAAGCTTCAAAGTGGCTTGGGTTGTTTGTGACATGTCTCCAAATCACTAAGCAAGACCATTTGAATATGACTAACTACTACATTCATGGATATGTAAAAAGAAATGCTCCTTCATTATACTTTCTAGCTCCTTCCAAGCATTGGGATCTTCTTCTTTCCTTACATTCAGTGCTTGGCAAACTTGATAAACAGATTTTCCCTTGTAGGGAACGTTTCCTCTTTGGCTGGCCATTTGGTCCCTTTGGTCAGATAATCACTTTAATAGGAAGATCCTCAATATAAACAAAATGAGTTTGCAACTCTACCACTCCACCATAGATAGATGGCAGAAAGAGTCAGGAGAGATGGCAGAAAGTCAAGCATTCTAATGTACGCCTTCAAGAAACAAACCAAAGCCATTCAATTCTACCTGTCCTGTTTTAGAACCCAACATAATGTTCATGCCAAATCTACTTTGATGTACACTAACAGCTTTTCTTGCATGTGTGATGACTCAACTTTCCTCCACCCAATAAACTTAATATCACAGATTTTGGGTTGGGCAGAAAAAAAAAAAATTCATAGCATATAATATATATTTGGCTTTTCTGAAAGATGGTTCTACCAGGAAAAAAGTTTTAGAGAGCAATAAGAAAAAAGAAACTTATATGTGTCCTAAACATTCTAACTCTTTAAACTAAGGCTAAGTTTACATGGTCGTTTCTGGAAAATGACCAGGTGCTACTGTCTGCAAGTGCCTGCAAACTTGTGCTGGCGCTCAGGAATGTTTAGATAATACCCATGTGGCTGGTCTATCAGGAGAAACCCTAAAAACCGACTGGGGAACGCCTAATGTCATGGTGGTGGCGCAATAATTTCTCATTTACCAGGAGTAAGAAACTGCCCATGTAAATGAGCCCTATATACACTTTTAGCACTATCTCTGTCCTCATCAAAGTGGTATTTTAGCACTCTGTCAATAGTGATGAGCGACTAGGCAATAATCGAATTTGCGTAATTTTGCAAATACCCAAATGATATTCGATTGGATATTTGTAATCTCGAATATTGACGTTTGTGGACATGGATCGCAATCAAAAAGTCACATTGGGATCAAATATGCGCAATGCATGCAAGTCAATCGAGCTCGGATATTCGTCTGGGAAAATATTCGTCATTTCCATCCAAAAAAAACGCATTGCGATTATATAATCGCGATCCATTGCAATGAAGGGAATCGCAAAAACTCACAATAAATCACAAAAAAATTGCGATGGTGGCGGATATCCGATCATATATTTGCGAATATTTGCGAAATGGCGACATTCAAACGAAATATTATATATATATTGGAAAATCGAATATTCAAGCCCAACACTATCTGTCAACTGGACAACAAATAAAGCAAGTGAACCCCCTGGAAGATAAATATGGCAGATATGTGTTGGTATATTATACTTTGCTTGGTGATCGAACCCTGTTATTTAAAAAATATTTCGAACCCTTAAGCCAGCCATAGACAGATCGACCGCCGTGTGCATTTGCGGCAATCAAAAAATGACCGCGGATTGAAGACGTCCACCAGGATATCCTATAATATCAATTTGCCATAGAACGGACATGTTATTTTTTTTTCTGGTGATCTCATTACTTCTCCTTCCCCATCCAAAGTAAATGCTGGCATGGCACCGTCTATGGCCGGCTTTACATTTTTTTTTTCAAACAAGCTTTATTGAAAACAAAATGGTGTTACAACGTATCAGGTTGAGAACTGAATAAAGATGCATAAATTGAGAATAACATTACATAAAAATTTCACGTCTGAATAGAAGAATTCAATAACAGAATAAGATAGGTTTGCAATGATGTTTGATGATACATTCTTGTTTAAATTTTTTTATTATAGATGAACGCTGAGTTAGGTCAGTTAGATCTCATGGATAACCCAAAACAGTAATTTCATGACTGTGGATGGTAAGAAATTCCATATAAAAATGTTAAGAATTTTCACTTTTGAATGTGTAGAGAGGTGGCCTTTAGGCTATATGTTCGCTGTAGATTATTTCCAAAGGTCAAGGATCTCAGAGCTAAAAAAGAGGAAATACTTATAAGAGATGAAAGATATCCCCTGAGTTTTTCAAAATGTTGAAATGTTATCTTCTTTGACATCTTTGATCGAAATTGGCTTGAAGATGAGTATGGTCAATAGCTTTCAGATTGAGACTTAAATGGCATCAAAACCAGCTACTGTGAAAATTGCCCTTGTTTGCTGATCCATACTTTGATTGGAACTGCCAAAAGAGGTTTGTTGCTCATTTACTGTACTAACAAGCCAACCTCCCCTTATACTGGGGCTTGTCACATAATTTAGCCGGGATGTTACTTTCTAAAGCAGCATGCTGTGTAGCTTGCTAGTGGTATCAGCCTTTGACAGGCCATTATTTATGACCTTCCCTTCTAGCTAACCAGGTCTTATGAGGAAAGGAAATTTCACAGCAGGAAAAATCATACGTATTGAAGTTCAGGTGTCAACATTTCCCAGCAGGTCAACATTTCTAATATCAATGCACAAGGGAATCGCTTCAAAGATAAATAATATTGCAGGTTCACATTGTGTGGAAAAGAAACAAAAGCTTTTGTTAGAACTTTAACAATAAAATACTTGTTTTTGTTAAAAAAAGGTATGTATTGAATATGCATTTCAGATATGTATCCCATATATTTCCTATTTTGGTGGAGGCAAAATATATAAAAGAATTATAAATATCATGTTTGATGCATCCATGTAGGATTTGTATACATACTATTCGCAATGTTGAGTACAGCAGATGAACACACTGTTGGAAATGTGGTGAGCCTATTTTTGGTGGTTTATGTACATGTTTTTAAACAATTTAATGTTCTAATTAAAGTGTGTGGTATCACTTGATTCCTGCAAGGTGTTTCTGAGCTTACATGGTGGTGGAGGAAGGATAGGTGTGGAAAGCAGTTTGCAAGACTATCATCACCAAGTCTGAAGTGTAGAGTAGATCATGGCAATTACTGTCAATTTCTACACAACAGCTTCTGTACTACAGTTGTTTGCTGGGGGGGGGGGGGGGGGTGCATCAAACTCACATAGCCTAAAGCTGTACCTGAGTGATTTGTCTGAGCATCGCAATGTCATTGTTGTGGTTCTTATGTTGAGGGACGCAGCATTCACTATGCATTATCTTTTGATAGGACAAATGGCATTGAGGTGGGTGTATGCACTTTGCTTGGAACATAGTCCTTACAATATTGAGGAAAAGATTTTTCCAATAAGATTTTTTTTCAATGTGGCTTGTGGGACCCTAAATACCTCAAAGGGGCAGTTCTTTGCTTTAGAGCTCTCTTTGAAGATTTACACATTAGTGGATGTAACCCTAAAACCATAGCTTAAGCCATAAGTGTTACTCTCAGCCTTATCCTATTAACCAATAATAGTCACACATATAAAATGTTGTGATGTGCATCATATGACTGATGTGAATTTCTCCTCAACATTTCAAGTCTTTCCTATTGGCAATACTGTATAAACATCTTGATAAGCAGTTGCTCTAAAAATAAATAATGATACAAGATATGATTTTGGAAATCATTCTGAATATAGTTTATGAATTTGCTTCTCTTTGGAACATTATTGTTAAATATTTAATCTTAAAACTTGGTATCCTCAGCTGCAAGCACATTTCGAAAGAAAGAATGGAAATTAATAAGAGCTAGACTGCACATGGATGTGACTGCTGACAAATCCTGGCGGCCCATCTCGGTGCCTTGTGATGATACTCTGCCAATCTTATAAGAGGATTTCTGGTAATACAATTTGCTTTTGATTATCATAACAACCCACATGATAAATCAGTTTAAATATTTCATTATATATGAAATTATATTATCTCTAGGTACATAGGACTACTGTTAGGATTGCATGAAACCGCTTTAAAGCAACACACAATCTAGCTCAAAATATATAATAAAAAAGTAAACGTTTAATGGGGGTGTGCAAAAGATGTGACCCATGTGATTTTGCCGTGCTTTGGCAAAACCTAGTGTAGGGGACATCTTAATGTGGCATACTTAAAACAGTGCTGTACATTGTTGACTGGTATCTTTTTGCAAAATAGTTAAAATAGTTTACATTTGTAAACTGTAAGGTGTCCTGATTGTATTTTTTAAAAAGGGTTAAGCCAACCACCCCAATGTTGTACATATGAACAACCAGCCACTGAACATTGTGTCCACCGAGTGTTCTCAGTTTACAGGCCTGTGTAAAGTCAGTTTCAAGTTTGGTTCAAGTTTGGTATTTAGATAAATTGGAACAATTTACACTTTACAAAGGAATCTGTATATAAAATATGAAAATAATGTGTTGCTTTTTCTTTCCATTCACAAGGTGGGGTGCACAATAGACCTCTAAATTATAGTGAAACAGCAAAAGTAAAGGACCAGTTCTCCCACACTAGCACTTTGCTGTGTTTCAGGAAGTCTGGTAATATTATTATTAACTTTTATATAGCTCCAGCATATTATGTAGAGCAACTAGAATGTTGCTCTACATAATATCCACAGGTTTCAGACCTTTATTATCTCTAGAAACAAAGATGGTTCCCTGCGCATCCCACACAACCCAAAAATAACAACAAAGTTTGCACCCAGGTAGCCTTGGTATAAATACACGGAATGCCCAATTTGCAGGGACTAGTGGCAATCAAAGAAGAATCACATGTAGTAGATAAAATGAATGTGTGTTTTATTATGTCAAGTCATAGCTTGTTCACAAGGAGAGAAAGAAGCCCACCCAAATGAATCCAGAAAAGGGCAAATGCCAAATGATGGTTAACCTATTTGGCACAGGCTCATGCTCAGATTGTCATACTTGTTTATGTGTTTACTCTAGATAACATTGCTTTCTATCAAATGATCTCCTGATGAAATAATACACATCGCGAAGCATATTGAGTAAAAGTTGAAAGACAAAGTACACAAGACATCATTGGACACGTTGCTATGTTATAATATATTGTATAACAAGCAAAGGAAATAGTAAAATTGGTTTGGGGAAACATATTCTTCCTTTCCTATATATTGTATAACTTCAATCATATTTGTAGTGATAAAAACTTGCTTTTAAACGTAATTACTGTTTATTGAGTTTTGACTATAGAATCCCATTTCCCTATCCCTACACAGTAGTGATGGCCGAACTGCCCGCATGGCGGACAGTTCAGCCGCGAATAAGCATGTTTGCCCTCCTTCTCATTAGCGGACAGTTTGGGTGTTCGAACTGCCCTGTTTGCCGGCGAGAAAGAGCCCTCTATTCTTCCTCCGGTGGGATCATGAGCAGCGAGATCCCGCTGCAGGAAGATTGTTTTCACTGAAGACCGGGTAGAGAACCCGCTCTTTCAGTGAAAAGCCGGCTCGTAAACCCTGACGTCACATCCGGGTTTTCAGGTTCAAGAGGCGGGGAATTTGATTCTGCCTGTGAACGGGCAGGCGGCAGACTTTTTTAAAAGTCCGATCCGCCCATTCGCGGACGGACATGGCCGAAGTTCGGCCATCACTACTACCCAGGGACAAGGAACATTTTGTAAATATATTTTTTCTGATTGTTATTTGGGATGTGGCAATTGGGTATGGTGTGGCCTATCCCCCTTTCTTCATTAATAAATAGTGACATAGGCTTTCCATGGATGGCTGCTTTAAGAGGTGGAGAGGACCTGCCTCGGTGGCATGTCATTCAGAGGGGGAAGTTGCAAACAAAAATTAGGAATTGTTAACGAAAAAATTATGTATACCCTTTATATTTTACAGTAAATATAAATTTTATATAATGTACTTTTATAGATGACTTGCTTATCGTATTAGCCTCTTGATTGGAACTGTTCTTGCAGCAATTTGCTGAAGAAGGCCTGTTTGGTATGTTGTGAAAGAACACTTAGGTCCACCTTTCAAATCCTAATTATAATGGAATTTAGACCCCACATTCAGTATTGGCCTTAGGCTCCACAATTTGTTGAGCTGTTGAAATGTTGCAAAACTCTAGTACAAAGATTTACCTCAATCCTAATGTAATATGAGAAATCTAGTAGTTCTGTACAAGGTAATCTTAACACATCTGTAGTCTTTGTGCATTGTTTCCATTTGTGCTGAATTATATTTTCTATATGTGAAACTTTATAACTACTCAAACCCTACCTTTTTTTAGAATGTAGAAGTGAACTATGGGGGACAGTTACTGGAAATAAATATGACAACAATTTGTTTCTTTTAACCAAAAAAACAGCCCTTCTTGATTGCTCAGAATTCAAATCCAAAATAACTGAAGGTAATTTCCACTTAAAGTGGGGATTTTGACTCATAAGTATAGAAGAAATATGTGGATCAATGTTAGGGGTTAAATGTAGACCTGAATTAGACCTGAATTTCAGTTTCTTTTTGTGAATAGTGTTCCCCACTGTAAAAACTTCTTATATAGAATTTAGGAGGAGATTTCAATTAATATGTGCAATCAAGGTTTCTAACTTGTAAAGAGTGTAAATATTGTTCAGTGATAAATTATATGAAAATACTTATATATGGCCCCCTTTAAGATAGAGAGGAGCAGTCCAGAACAAGGTTATATGTTAATCCATAGTGACTGTGGAAATATGCCTTAATCCTCTGACTGGCGAATGGAACAAAGGTTAATGTTTATGGGTTAACTTCTCTAAAGGAGCTACCTGTATGATCAAGCAGTGCAGTCTTCTACACAGTGTGCCTGTAAATATTATGACACTTAAGGTGGCCATACACAGGTTGATTTTTGAACTGATATGAGCACGATCGATTGCTGTGCACATTCAAGGTGATTGATCCTTTCTAAATCTATCACAGCCTCCCTGCCTTCCACCGGGATTAATCAATCCCACTTGAACAAAGCTTGGAAGCAACATGTTGGCAAACCCTGTTCAATACATTACATCTATTGCACAGGTATCGACCCGTGTATGGCCCCCTTTTTCAAAATTGTGGCTATGTTCATGATGAAGCTTTTGAAATCTATCAATACCCATGTAAAAGGCTTTAGCGATTGTTTGTATGCCTGCACTGGCATTGTAGATTTCAACTATGATGTTTGGTGATAGATGTGGTCAGGGCAGCCGTCAGAACTCATGGGGCCCGGTACAGCAAAAATGTCCAGGCCCCATGGAAGGACTTGTTGAGCGGGGGGTTGGGGGTGTGCTAGAAGAAAAATTCACCTTAACCCCGGCGTGCTGACTGATAGGTACAGCAGCCTCTGCTCACTGTACCTCTGCCTCTGCACAGCCCGGACTGCCACTACTGTGTGCGATGCGCTGCCTGCAGTCCGGGCTGTGAAGAGGCAGAGGTACAGTTAGCAGAGGCTGCTGTACCTATCAGTCAGCACACCCCCCCACGTGCTGACCGTCGGGCCCCCCTAGCTGCCCGGGCCCGGGACTGGAGTCCCCCCCTGACGGCGGCCCTGGATGTGGTATTTCCTTCCGAACATCGTCCAGATCCGTCCACGAACGGGCGGATCAGACTTCTAAGGAAGTCTGCCGTCCGCCTGTTCTTGGGCAGATTCAAATTCCCCGCGAATTTGAATCTGAAAAATCGGCAGTGATGTCAGTCACATCCGGTACCTGGAATGCATAGTTCCAGGTTACGATAGATGGATATGACGTCACTGACATCACTTCTGGGTTTACGAGCCGACTGCTCACTAGAAGATCGGCTTCATGCCCGGTCTTCTAGTGAACAGATTCTTTCTCCGGTGGTATCTCGCTGCTCCTGACCCACCGGAGGAAGAATAGAGAGCGCCGGCGAGAAGGAGGGCGAACATCCATGTTCTATCACTACTTGTCATATCAAATTATTTTGTAATAATCTTTGTTGTGAAGATTCAAATAAAATTGGCCCCTGATTATCATTCTTGCTTTTGTTTACATTAATTATTTGTGGTTTGGGTCAGTAGTATATAAACTTTGGATTTGAATATCGATTTCATTTTTTGGGTTGTTTCTCACAATTACAAAATCAGTCTAAACTTCTCACATTTTGTTACTGAATCCAACAAACTGACAACCATATCCACAGGTAGTGCTGCCTGCTGTTTTCCTTGACAACAGGCTTGAAGTCTAAATAGTTATATTAGTTACACAACAGGCAGTGACTCATAAATGTAAACTTTTGTTGATTAGGATATAAGAAATAAATGTATTGGCTGAGTTTTGCCTTCTAACAGACTTTAAACTAAACTGAGAAACATATGAGAACGATTTAGCTATATGATAGTGCTGTTATATTGGCATTTTATAGACTTAAAGGATTACAATTTACATATGTCAGTTAAGCACTGTGAGAAAAATCTTGCCCCATAAGGTGAAGGTCAAGCAAAGAGATAGTGTTAGGAAGTTAATTGAATGCATTAGATAGGTCAGAGGTGTTGTTTTGGAGTTTAGCTCTCAGGGCATGGAGTTTGAAAGCCACCAAGTAAAGTAAAAGAGCAGATCTAAAGTTGTGAGGACAGGCATCAAAGGAGAAGAGGTCAGGAAAGGTGACATAAAAGTCATCAAAATGTCCTTAGTCTAGACTTACATTCAACCTCTCAGTAGTTTTCAACAAACAATATTGGTCTTCCTGACCCCAATTCCAACCTTTTAGGATTTTGATCTCTAGTGCCAGATGACCACAAGGCATGTATATGTGCTGATTAAATCCCTACTAAGCTGTTACAAAGGCATATTGAATAATCAATACATTTTGCATTACATTACCTTTGAGGTTGCCTTTATTATGTTCCCTTAATCATTACAATTTGATCACTAGCACACCATGTGTGTGGTGAGGAGAGATAGAGTCCTTCTGAGAGTAACAAGGTGAATCATTCATGAAAAACTCTGCACATTTTATTGGCTAGAAAGAGGACTAGTGCAGCTATACCCTTAGGATTCATTGAGAATATTTGACTACCATAATGATGAATCAAAACAATTTCCCATGAATTGTAGTGGTTAATTTGATTTAGCTAAATACAGCTGGTAAATATAGGGCATATTCTAATATTTTAATCTGGAGTGCAGATATTGATCATATACTGCAGTACATTGCATCAAGACTATAGCCACAGTGACATTTAAAAAACTTATATTAAAGTTATATTTTTAATAGTACGTGTGGTGCATACTTAAATCAATTTGTACTGCCATGCAGTAGATGCACGCCAATGTTAACAATGTTTTTAAAGCAAAATATGAAACAAAATATGAAACAATATTCACTGACTACCCCAAAGGTGGCGGTTCAATCAACATAAAAAAAGTTTGGAAATGTATTCGTTTAACTTGTTTTGATCGACCAAAAGTGATTGAAACCGAACATAAAATGTATCATGTTGGTAAATCTTAATCAATGATTTAAGTATTGGATCTCATTGTTATTTGGGATCAATACATTTTAAGTTAAATGAATGGAAAGTTTTTTGTGGTACCATTCATCGATGTGGTAGCCATACACGGTGCGATCCGGGCCAGATCGACGCCTGGGCTCATTCCTGGCGATCGCTCGACGGATGCGCCCACCTGGACAGGTCGTCCAGGATCGCACGTCAGATTGCACGGTGACCTTGTTGGTCAATTTCTGGCTGATTGCATTACTTTTGATGGGGACAAGCCCCCATCCAAAATAATGTCCAGCACACAAAGGGTGTGCTCCAATCCTCTGAGCGACTGGCTGCAGTGTGATGATGTCATCACACTACAATCGGACGCTAGAGAATCAGGCTGGGATCATATGGTGTATGGCTACCTAAACAATTGATACTTTAACCTCTGCTGCCCGTGGAAACTCACCCCAAGCTACACTCAGAGTTACTCACCAGTGCGGGCACAGCAAAAAGTAGGTGGTTAACCGCATATTTTTATCCATGTCCACAATGTATTGTGGGCAATCGGTGGCTCAAATGTGTGCCCACTACTGACATGAGTAAAATAAATGGTATTTCCAGCAGTCATAATAACGATGCTTGGATCAAACCATATTTTATTATAATTGTAGAGGTTGATCAAATAAGGCAGATTTCACAGTGTAAAATTTTTAGATTTAAAGTTAATTTTGCAAGTATGAGTATCTCATAGTGCTTTATTCTATCTGTCTGCATTTTACCTATAAAGTATATGCATTATCACCATTTTATTTGTGGGTTTGGATGTGTTCTATAGATGAAATGTTTACAATCTTGTTCTTGTATAAAACTTTACTGCTTGTTTTCTCATTGTCTTGTTTTATGAGCACTTTTATACTATATATCAGAGCTGTGTACAACCTGGAACATTATTCAGATATTTCCATTGTTTAAAGCCAACACGTTTCATGGAATAGAAGCCCATTTAAATAAGTAAAAGCTTGGATTATACAAAACAAATTGAGTTTACAGACCACAGAGAAAATATCCTTATTGTCAGCACAATTGTAAGCTTTCTATATAGGTTGGATGATATTAACATTTGCCGTATTGAAATCAAGGCAAAGCTTTCTTGTTTTTTTGACATAGTAAACATAGTAAACATAGTAAAATACCACTGTATTAGGGCAGTGGTTCCTAAACTTGGGGGGCGCAAAGGTATTCCAGGGGGGCATAGGCCCTCATTCTTAACCTGTGTTTGAATAGGGGGCTCAGTAATGTTCCTAAATAGAAAAGGGGGGTCTGCATGCAAAGTTTGGGAGCCACTGCCTTAGGGGAACAGAGCTTTCATTAGCTTTAACATTCTTAGTATGGACTTATCATCTTGAGTAAAAAAGGGTTCTAATATTGAAATGATTCTTTAAAAAAAAAAAAAGAAATGATTCCATATGTGTAGGATTATTTTGGTTGGGGTAGGAATAAAGGCCCCTTGAGCCTTAGTAAAAGTGATCTCTGGTTAATTAAAATGGGGATGACTATAGGTTTAACCTATTAGCCGAAACCAATCAAAAATAAAGAGAGGAACATATTGTCATTCCTGTCTAAGTGGTCAGGATTGTGGCCTATTGTAGGATAACAGTGCAGTCTCCTGGCAAGTCTATGAGATATATATATATATAATAAACAATTCAGAAAAGCTATATTAGTTCAGTTTTCACAGTTTATCTGTTACTCATCCTTTTGTTGTTAATAATATCATAATTTAGTGTTCCAATGGTTAACATATGCGCTATTTTCCTAAGCAGTCGTGTTACTTTAATGTAATCAGTGAAGACAGAATGGTGAACAAAAGGGATTTTCAACAATATTTTGAACTTTATTCTCTATAGACCACAATATAAAAGTGGAACATTTTCATAGGCCGTAAGTAACATCATGACAACACTATGTTTAATGCGCAAAATGAAGGCCGCTTTATTACGTTATCTGATGAATGTTAAGGGCCATTTCACACTATATGCGTTGCGGTGAGCTTTAAAAACGTGCGTGTTTTTTTACTGCGTGCGTTTTTGCATAGACGACCAATGTTACCATTTTTACTGTATGCGTTGCTTTTTTAAAAACGCAGCGTTTCCGCATGCGTCTTTAAAAACTCACTGCTGTATGCATTTTTTATTAATTTTTCATGACCCATGGATAACTGAGACCCTGTCCCTTGTACATAAACCCACTTAACCTAAAATAATAACAGAGGCAGTATTATCTTTATATACGAATTGTGCAAAAGTACAAATAACTTGGCCACAGCCAATTAATATTTATTACAATTTATTTAAATCTTAACTAAATATTATAAAATATTATTAAATACTGAAAGCTGCGACAGTGCCACCCATTCAACCTTCTTCTTTCCCAACTTTACTGGCCACCAGTTCTTCAATACCAGCTCAATGTGTACCTCCGAATTTCAACTCCAGAGAGTGACATAACTGGGGGCATAAGCCCCGCCCAACTTTAAACCATATAAGTGGTTGCTCTTCAGTAACGACACACCACCAGGAATTCTCCACCATCCACTTTACTCCTGCGGCACTGCCGAGCTTCTGCCCTGCTGTGACAAAAGAAAAACAGATATACAGCGAATAACGACAAGAGTATACAACAAAACAAGCAAACAACAGGGTGGTAGGGTTGGGTGATGATCCCGGTCCAAAGAGGAAGTACTTCCTGACTTTGAAACCCCTCCCCCAACCTAAAACATGCCCATTTACCTCATCCTGACGTCCCAGGCCAGTCCCCCTGGGTCAAGCTGCCTTCCTCCTAGCCTGCGACACGGCTCCAGGCATTCCATTCATTGTTCAAAAATGCAAACCGCAAATGCATATTTAACGTGAAAACGCATGAGTTTTTGTAAATATGCAGATACGCATGCCTATAAAAAAAGCATGGGCCCTAAGACATGACTAAAGCTGGGCATAGACATCTTGACTTGCCGTTGATTTCGTAGAGAGCGATCTGTGGCCATCTAAAGAATTATGGAGCATACATTTTTTTATGGATTTTCAGACTACCGGCGTTCAAAGGGTGCGCGGCTGATTTTCTGCACGACCGGCCGTGCTTGATAACGTTATGCACAGTTTTGGAGAATTGTAAGTAAAACAAAAGGTCTATGCCCAGCTTTACATCAAAATGGTCAATCTTTAAGTGAATGAGTGATCGAAATCAAACAAAAAATTGAACAGTGATTGGACATGTTGGTAAATTGTGCTTGATTGTATAAATATCTGACATTTTTTTTTTTGGTATTTTGATCCATTTTTTTACACTTGCACTTACGAACTTACGTAATTATGATCATAATTATGATGATATTTTAAATTGCGATTGCTCTTTTGATCAAAATTATGATCGCACAGCACATGGCACTACAACAATAGTCCCTTGGATCTGCAGAAGCTGGCTACCGAACACGTGGTTTGGGGAGTAGCATTTTGACATTTATATGCGTCTTGTGTCTTTAGAGATGGTTGAATTTTTTTTTTCAAAAAAAATTCGAGTTAATTGCAAAGCCCCTTAGCATGGTATCATCACCAAACTTGCTAGAGATGTAGAGAAGGGTTTTGTTCACTACAAAAAAAAGAATAACTCTAACAATAAACTAAGTTCAAAGTCAAGTCAAACATTTGAAAATCCAAAACTTTTTAACTTAATTTATGTAAACACTACATGCAATAGAGCAAAAAGATTTTTTTTTCAAATGTTCCCAAAACCCTTCCCTACATCTCCAGCGATTTTGGTTATAATATCATTTTCAGAAGCTTTGCAATCAGCTCACAAAGTCAGCTAGTCATAAAATGTGACCGTCTCTAGTGGTCTTATGCCTTTTTTTGCTGTTTGAAATTTGTTGTAATGTTTTTATATTTTGTGTACAATATTGACAGTATTATACAAAATTATCATAGCATATTTGATTAAAATTGTACAATTATAAATGTGTGGTAGTACAACTGATCAATGTTAAGGCCCCCATACACGGGTCCGTTTCCCATCGGATTCCGGGACGATCGATTCCGGGCGCGTGCGCGCGAAACGATCGTCCCGGAATCGCGTGAAGCCTACCTTGTCCGTCCGATCACGTCCGATCGTTCGGGGGCCCAGAATCGGATCCGACAGAGAACCAACATATTGGTCTTTCTGATCCGATTCTGCACACATCAGGGGGAGTTGCCATTTGTGGAGTAAGCGATCGGACACGGAATCGTCCAGGAATCCATGGGACAAGGTGGTATGTAGCGATCGGACACACTTAATTGGCCGATCGATCACCTATCCGATCGATTCCGGCGATGTCAGCGGGAATCGGAGGTCCGATCGATCGGCCAATTAAGTGTGTCCGATCGCTACATACCACCTTGGCCATGGAATCGGAACATGTATGGCTAGCTTAAGACGCATGACCGTCAAATTGTACAACAGGATCGAATCCAAGATTGATGGTGTAGAAGTCAACCCATGTATGCCTAGCCTTAGTTTATTGTAAAGCAACTTTGGACAAAATCATGCTGCCCTGATCACAGCCTACCTAATAAACTCAACTACATACATAATTAATCAAACTAAATTATTTACAGGTAATTTTACCCTTGATGTTTCTCACATAATGTGTTCCTTATATCATGTATGAGTATGAGGGTATTAAAACCCAAAGTATCCAGAACATCTGTGCTATATGCATTTGTTTGTATATTACAGCTGAACCCACTCATTCTTTTTACCAGACTACTGTCTGGTCTACTGCAGCCTGACCTTATCACCAAGATTCTCAACTTTTCCCACTACCTAAACCAGTGCCTGACCTAGAATTGTCCTCTGACCCTGAGAATAGATCATCCTTGATTGTTTTCTTGCACAGCTATTCCTGTGGCCTTTAAATTTCATGATTGAATATCGTAGATTCAGTCCAGCTTGGGGTCCTTCTTATCTGTAGCCATCAGTTCCTTCGTAGACATACCAATATCAATGTTTTTTTCTCAGAAATAATGAAAAACAAATAAGTTTCAACAATTATTTAACATTTGGGCATTTTACAACAACACATTGGAAATAACCAGAATCTTTATTTTGCAGATCTAACTTCAAAGAATCTGAACACAGATCATCAAGATTGTTGTTGATGAACCGGTGAGCTGGATATTGCTAAATCTGTGTGTTTTTAAATCAATTTTGTGCTTTGTATCATTAAAAATGAACTGGAAACTGAAGAAAGAGAGTAATTTGTCCCAAGGAAACCTTTTCTCCAACACTTTGTCCAGCTGAAGTGATGGATACAGTCAGGAAGCACATTGGTGTTTGTATGTACTAGTAAGCTTTAATAAATGTTTTTGATTTAACAGGTGCTTTTCCCTTCCTACTTTTAGGGTTCACTGATATGAATTTGTCTTTATTGAGTTCATGACCTCTTCAGTGATTCATTTACTTGGTTATCTCCTTCCCTGAGTGCGCCCTTTTGAGGCAGTAAAAAAATATCTCCATAGGCTCTCCAACTAAAGACAGGTTTCTTAGTGTAAAGCTGCATCTGTTGGCACACCAGCAAACTAGATGTGAGAAATACCCATGATAAGCGATGGCTGAACTTCGGCCAGGTCTGTCTGCAAACAGGCGGATGGGGAAGATTCTAATTCCCCGCCTGTTCACAGGAATTTGAATCGAAAAAAAAGGAAGTGACGTCACTGACATCACTTCCGGTACCTGGAACGCACAGTTCCTGGTTTTGCTATCCGGAAGTGACATCACTGACGAAATTCAAATATATTCGATGAATATCCGACATTTGAGAATTCGCAATATCTTGCAACTGTGTGCTCGGATATTCGCATTGGCGGATATCTGCCATATTATGCTTCAACATTGTTTTACCGGCATACATTGTGCATATTTGTGCTCATTGTGAATGGATATGCCAGCTCCTACTGGCTAAGATCACAGAATGAAGAAGAGAAGCTGCAAAGTTGAATCGCAAATCTTTATGAATCTTTGTGAATAATGGCAAACAGCCACATGCAATGGAAAGCAATAGAATGCAGTTGAATCAAATTTTGCGAATTTCGAATGTTCCTTTATATAGTCGCAAAAATACACAAACTTGAATATACCATATGCTGCTCAACACTACCCATATCTACAATTATAATCACTTCTGTCTTCCAAACATTTCTGATCACTCCTAAAGTTTTACATTTCTTCTCTACTTCTGGTAACTCTTCAATTTTTGAGTTCCCAGGACTATGCACATGGAAAAATGGAAAAAGATTGGAGTGGGTGTTTTTACAGATGATATTTATACACATATTCATTAGGTAAATCACAAGTGTCTTCATCCGCATACACATTCATACAGCTTACAAGTCATAACATTCTTTGACATACTACTACAGCATACAATTGATTGTTATACTAGTTTGTTCTTGCCGAATTTTTAATAGGTATAACTGGTTTTATGTAACATACCACAGAATAACAAACAACAACAATATGATTTGTGTATATTATTTGGATCCTTTGCTGAAGAGTAAACTTTTCTAAAGCAAACTTCAACTCCTGGGATCGCTGTGGCCTTGTTGTCTTACTGCTATGCTATTTAGATATAATTGAAAAGCCTTTTCCATTCTTTTTTTTTCCAAAAGCAAATAAATCAGGGATATCCAGCAGTGATAAGTTTGTTTGTCTTCTATCAAAATCTGCTTCTCAGTCTGACATAACAATCACTGTTGATAACATCCCAATCTCTTCAACTCTCAAGCTTTCTTCCTAGGGGACATGTATCATTCTCATGTCTGACTCTCAGATGTGTTTATTTCTCAAAAATGACACAACTAAAATTCTAGTTCCTGCTGTGATCATAATATATACATATCTCGCAGACAACAAATATATGCTGCCCTTATTATTTTAATGATTAACTCTTCAAACCTCTAGGCCAGGAAAGAGATGATGGTGGGGAGCTATGGAGGCATAAAGACACTGGAAGTCTTCTTCATGAACAATTTTTTAACATCAGGCAAAAAGCACAATGCACACAGAGAACATACACTGAAGCTTTATACCTGCAAATGATTTCTGAGCTGCAAAAGTCTTAAATTAAATGTAAAACTTTCCGGAATTCAATTTTGTATCATTGATTAATATGACTACATTACCATCTGATCTGCATATGCAAGAATTTCAGCTTGGACTATTGTAAATGTATGCTCTTTAATCTTTGTTCATCTTAAAATACTTGGGATGCCTAATAATCATACTTGATTGATTAAGAGAAAAATGACAAGAAATAACACAGCTAAAGTCACTTCCGGTATTAAGGAGATTATGCCGTGTTCCAAATATAGGAAGCGATGTCACTGATGCCACTTCCAGTATCGGGAGATTTACTTTTTAGTACCAATAAAATGGTGGATGGAAGGAAGAGAAGAAGAAACAACAGAGAATGCAGAAGCACAAACAGTATACACTGCAACTAGTGATGGCCAAACTTCGGCCGTGTCCGTCCGCGAACGGGCGGAGCGGACTTTTAAAAAAGTCCACCGTCTGCCCGTTCGCGGACACATTCAAATTCCCCGCCTCTAGGCGGGGAATTTGAATCGGAAAACCTGGATGTGACGTCACTGACGTCACATCCGGCACCTGGAACGCATAGTTCCTGGTTGTGTTAACCAAGCCGGAATTTCACTGAAAGACCGGGTTCTCTTCCCGGTCTTCAGTGAAATATTCTTCCTGCGGCGGGATCTCGCTGCTAATGATCCCACCGAAGGAAGAATAGAGGGCTCCTTCTCGCCGGTGGACAGGGCGGGTCGAACACCCGTACTGTCCGCCGGCGAGAAGGAGGGCGAACATCACTAACTGCAACAACTTATCTACACAGCGCCATCTGCTGGACATATTGGCATAACACAGTTTAAGAACTTAAGCCTGTTGCATTTATTCCAACACTAACTTAAGAGGGAGGGGGCGTTATTCTACCTGCTAATTTACAACCCTGCACATAATCTGCACAAGCGGAGTGGGAATTTAGGAGGAAGGGGTATTACCCCTATTTCAAAATCCCAGGAAAAAGCCAGGATTTATTGAAATCGGATTGGGCCAAGAAGACACATAAAAAATTGAATTTCCTAGCCAAAACAGGACAGGTATGCTAATGATGTAGGTTCATAATATTAAGACAACAGTACTTTACACATGAGTTCTCCTGAACAGAGATGGCCATTGAGATGATTTGTGACATTCAAATACATGCTAAAACCTGATTGGCTCAGTTTCAGTGCACCTACACTGTATGCATTTGTACACTACCCTGTTTCCCCCAAAATAAGACACCCTTAAATTTTTGCCTCATGCTGAAATATAGGGGATCCCCCGTAAAATAAGGCACCCCCGAAGATACGGTACTGTAATTCTGGACAGGTGGGATCAGAGGGGCCAATAAAAATGGCACAGGAGGATCAGAAGGGGTTAGTAATAAGATAATCCCCCCTCTGCCATTTTGACTCCCCCCCTCTGATCCCCCCCTGTGTCATTTTAAGTGATCCCCCCGCCATGATACCCCAGTGTGGTATCCATTTTCATGGAAAAATAAGGCGTCCTCCAAAAATATGACATAGGGCATCTTTGGGAGCAAAACATTTTTATCAGACACTTTCAAATTTTTGGGGAACCACAGTAATGTCACAATTTATTTATCTCATTGATCATCTGTACTCCTTTCACAACTAAACTAAATAGAAAATAATTTCTATTCTGATTAGACAGGTATTGGAGTGTCAGGCTTGAAGGTGTCTGTATATAATATTTGTCTACCTTAATTCGTAATAGCCAATATAACTCACATTTTACATAAAAAGTGACTATTTTGCACCACTAAGTTCGCAATGAATTCAACATCAATACCTTATCGCACAAATTGTATATGTGCACAAATATCCACCAACACATTCCAAAATGTTATTTAAAAAAAGAACCTTCCCAGAAGATAAGAAGAGCTTAGAGCATTAAAAATGTGGTCCAGCTCCATATAATAACAAACCTATAGTTTAGGAGGTCCTACAAGCTACAATAGTATTCAGGTGTCACTATATTTATTGAGACTTATTGATACCCTAAAAAAATGTTTTGCCGTTATCATTATAGAGATACAAATGCATATATTACAACAGATAAAACAATCTGTTTAGATTTTGCCTCAAGATATACAAGACCTCTGAGTGTCTATGACATGTTGTGTTGGCAGAGTGCTTTCGTGTCACAAGGTCATGAGAACTTTAAGACCTA
This sequence comes from Ptychadena robeensis, assembly GCA_036250615.1. Taxonomy (NCBI): domain Eukaryota; kingdom Metazoa; phylum Chordata; class Amphibia; order Anura; family Ptychadenidae; genus Ptychadena; species Ptychadena robeensis. The sequence goes on from CM070033.1 coordinate 141,034,662, forward strand.
ATGGACTGGTCTATGATAATCATATCCTTCAATTGGAAAGTCCTAGAGAGAGTAGCGCATTAAAGAAAGCTTTAGTCCTCTACGGGGACCTGTATATGCAAATATATCCAAAAATATATCCAAAAACACAGTATACAAAAGTATACAAATGAACCTTTGCCATGAATCTTCATACTAAAAAAGTGCTTATACAAAACTTTGTCCAGCCAAGTACCAATTTTTGTTATTGTTTTTGAAGATATAAAAGTTCTTTAGTTTTCAGGATTTTATGTGCATATGTTGACTCACATTGACATTGACTCACAAAAAGTTAATTTCATTTCTCATGCTGAATGTATTCTTTGCTCTTCCTTGCGACTGCGCTCTCTGAACCTACTATATCTGTTTCTAAAAGCTGACCCTGTTTCTGTTGACCTGCCCTTGTCCTACTTTTGGCACCTATGACTCAACACTGCATCTGTTGCATCCTTAATATATTGTCAGCATTACTCCAGTCCACATGATAACAGCGGTCCACATGATACCAACATTCTTGTAGTGTCGGCAATTATCTTCTGCATCTAAGAACATTGCTCCCTTGTATTAAACCTCAGAGGTGCTTTCATGAAAATTGTGCAATAGGCCACCAGCATGATAACTGAGGGAAAGTTAGGGGATTAGCTGTCAATGGGACAGCTCCTCGTTCGTTCGCAAAAATGAGGTATAATTCCTCTCCATAGAATTTTCCATGTCCACATCCCAAAAAGGTGTATCCATTTCTTCATTGGCCAAGATGGAAATAAAAACAGGCTGTGCTTTAATTATTGAATTGCCCTATCAAAAGTAAAAAAAAATATTGGACTGCAGTTGACTTTTATTTCATATACAGTAGCTGAAGCTGTAGTTATTATTATTACTATCATTTATTTATATAGCGTCAACATGTTACACAGCGCTGTACAATACATTAGAGTTGAGATGCAATATAATATAACACACAGGTACAGGTTATGACACAGGAGGAGTAGAGGACCCTGCCCTGTCGGGCTTACAATCTAATAGATGTATCAGGCCATTTTGCTAGAGATCCTGTTATCCTGCTAGATGTATATTAGAAATATTTGGAGATCTCAGGAAATATTTCCTGATGCGGCCCCTTTAAATGAATGGGCTGATAAATGACTAACATACCTGGGCTTAACTTGACGTGTCATATGTCAAGCCTCCACTGTGTTTATGTCGACATGGAGGCACGGACCGAGGTATCAGGGACTAAAAAAGCGCTGTAGAGACAGCCCTGTCACAGCCCCATTGCCATCAATGGAGGCTTGTACACTGTGCTAGATTCCCTGTGTTCAATGCAGGAATTTTAGCGCAAGTGTAGCCATAGCGTTATAAAAAAATCTACCAATAGATTTTGTGCACTTTGTCCCCTCCTGCATGTCCCTGAAGTAATCAATGACACCTCAGACATACGAACTTGGGAAAAGTCATAGGTGCAGGCAGGTGGGGGCTGCCCATGTAATTTTAAATAATTATGTTCAATCTTCCTGTGTTGGTTTCATAAACAGTTAAATTTAAACGCACATGTAATTACTGATGCCAAGTTGTTCCAACATCATCTTCCAAAGTATTAATTGACTTCCCTACTATTCAGTCTTAGGAAGTCTTATCAGTTCATTGTCATGGTAATGTGGTACGTGTCAAGGTCTTCTCATAATCTATTCATTTACATACTTATATAAATATAGTGAAATATAAAGAAACAGCTTCAGCCATGAACAGTACACTCTTAACTTAATCATTGGGATAGTTTTTCTGCCTGAAATAAATATGTACAAGGTAATAATAAATGCAATTGGACAAGAACAAACCAATGCTGTTGAGTAGCCCATTACTAACATACAAAACGCTACATACAATGCTCCGATCCAAGTCTAATACAGTTAGTGGGGCCGCTGAAGAAACAGCAGGTGCCCAAAAATATGGTGCCTGGAGGCCTCTGTGTGTGGATCCTGTGTAGATTCTGTCCATGGGAAATGCATCAGAGTTTGCCACACTATGACAAGATTGTCACCCTATAATATGGGGTGCTTAAAAGTAGAGATGCATCATGGGTTTTTTTTTCAGACAAATATCTGAAATAGAATTTCTTCTCTGTAATTTTGAAATCATTATGAAACAATTAACGTATCTCTGCTCTATAACCATCCTTTTATACATTGCTAGAGATACTAGTGAGTACACCCCTAACATTGAGGTAAAAAGTTTATAAAATCTTTCATGGGACAGTACTGAAGATATGGCAATTTTTATACAATGCAATTACGGTACAATTTGTATAACAGTGTATATTTGCTGCCCCCTCAAAAAAACTCAACACACAGCAATTAATGTTTAAACAAAAGTGAGAACCCCTTATGCCAAGTGTAGGCAAACTTTTTGACTTGTGGGCCACAATGTTTTTTTAAAAGTGACATAGGATCCGGACCAAGGGCCACGCAGCATGGGGGTCCTAAGTCCTTGTAGCTAGGACAGAATATTTTAAATATGTAAAAAAAGGAATAAAAAGAAGTTTACTTGAGGTTTAGAGGTTTACTAGAGAAGCTTAAACATTCTATTGTCGGCAAACTACAGCCTCTAGGAAACAATCCAAACAATCATCCTCTAGGTGTTATATTCACTTATTGCTGGGGATGAGCAGATCTTGACAAAGGGCCAAATTAAAAGACTAAAGGGCCAGTTTTGGCCCTCAGGCCTTAGTCTGCCCATGTCTGCCCTATGCTCTACACAAAATGCACACTGACTACATTACATTATATTTAAGTGTCTTATGTTCAGTGGTGTCTTGTGAAAAGGTATTATAAACTATTTACCACAATGTCAGAGGTGTACTTACTTTTGTGATATACTGTATGTACTAGACCCTCAATATATAGATAAGCACTTGATGCTTTAAGTAGAGTTTCTTCATTAAAGGTAGTTTTAGTCTCATATACTTCAATCTTTTTTAAAACAGTTTTCTGTACTTTTCAATAAGCATTTATACTAGAAAGTTATGTTCACAATCCAGCAAAATACAACAAAGTAAATAGCGTGCTAGTTGAATATATATTTTTCCCTTCCCGATGCAGCTGCATGAAGTGTAACTTTTGAAGAATTGTAGCATTTAACAGAGTGTGCTGATATCAGAAATGTGTTTCCGGAATGGCCATAATTCAAGTGTAACATGTTCCATCCATCTGGGCACAAGCAATAATTGCTAACATATTGTTTGGATGCTGTGGAAATGCTTTCACACCTTTTCTTGCTGAATACACTTTTTACCTAGTTAATACTGTAATTTTCTGCAGTGCTGCATTTGCCAAAAAAAATGATTGAAAACCAACTAGGAAAAACAACACATGTTACTTTTCTAAGGGTGCAATGAGACATAGGAAGCAAAAGCTACAATAAACATGTTTTTTTATAAAATGAACAAACCAAGTGATTCAATTTTTTCACTGCCTGAACAAACACAATTTCAGCTTATAAATAGGGGCAAAGCTGTGCCTGGGTAGACCAGGGGCAATGACAAATATAATCTGATGCTTGGTGAGTTATGGCTTGTAAAGACACTAGATACAAGATGCTATATATCACAACAGATCAGCTTGGACAGAATATCTAGCGTCTTCAGAGTCATCCAGGGTATTATTCAATGATCCATCATTACAGATTGCTGAATGACCATCAGGCCCACTGTCCAATTTTACTTATGAGGGATATTCACTATATTGCACCAGTTGGGGTTAAATTAACTTGTTGCCAGTTGAAAGATAATCGCCCATGCAGTAATTATCCAATAGGAGGCTTGTACCTATTTGCTTAGTTAAATCCAGGTGGCAATTTTTTTTTCGGCCAGGTAGTGTATATAACAGCACAATATATAGGGTAGCATGGTTAAAATGTCTGGGCCCCATAGCAAATTTGTTTTATGGGCCCCCCTCTCAGACCTGACACTCTAATCCCACCCTTCCTCCTGGACCTTCCTCCCCCAAACCCCTCTTGGACCTGACACCCCCAACACTGTTCCCGACTGACCAGATGGAAATAAGAATTAAGGTACCGAGATGAGTTCCTCAGACCCCTTGTGAGACCATATGCTGGTGCGGTTGGCCCTGGGTTACTCCTAATGCAAGACAATGCTTGACCTCAAGTGGCTGGAGTTTGTCAGCATATTCAAATATGTAAAGGGCAAAGTATTTAATAAGAATATTTCCCTTATTCAGATGTCTGTTCCCTTTATTTTTTTGAGCAGTGTATATAGATTTGTTTGTATATACGAAATATCAGCCAGGTGTCAGCCCTACTCTTGTCGGTGCTCTGTCTGTGCTTTAAAGGTCATCAGCATAGATCCCAGCTGCCCCCCTCAGTTCTTCACTTACGGCCCCCAAAAACTGTTAATGCATAAGGCATAGAAACTAAAATGTCCGCCTATCCCCCACTGATCCTCCACATTGTCCTCGTCTGGGATTTTCATATAGCGGGAAGAGGAGGAGAGGCTTTGATGATATCTATGAGGCATATAATCTTTGATTATATTTATTGGGTGCATATATATGGGGCATTCAATATATTACCATGTGTAGTGGTCACACGCTGACCCAGCTTTCCTAATCAACTTTGGCGCGCTCCTAATGACATCAATAAAATTGGTGATGTTGATTGGAAAAAGGTCTACATATGACAGTTGAATCCAGAGCGGTCCTAGGCTTCACAGCACCCTTGTCAAGAAGGTAATTGACAATGACTGTCACTACACATTCTATTATTATAATTATTACACTGGGCTTAATAAAAAAAAACACATCCTTGTGTACACATGACACAAAATGTGCATTACCATACTACACTGTTTCCTAATGCTTGAATAATAATTAAAAACAAGTTTTGTTATTTAAAAATAATGTCTTCTAGCTAGGCCTGCTGTCATTTTTAAAATTAAAAAAATGCTTATACAGTCAGTATAGACTGAAAAATGTTATGTGTGGCCCCTCAGTGATACAGAGGGCCACATTTGTGGCCCTCCATATCAACTCAGTTGCCCACCACTGGCCTAGATGACCATCAAACATTTGAAAAAAGTACAATCAAGTCCTTCTCCTTGATGTCATTCGTGTGGAGTCAGCACTATACTGTACATGAACTATTCCTGACTGTAGCACTTTGTAAGTTGTGCTGTACATTAAATATGTCTGTCCAAAAATGTCTCCAACATTGCTGCATGCACACATTCCCTTGACAAAGAGGTAAATGTGAGCTAGGAGTAAATATATATATATATATATATATATATAGTATCAACTAACGTGCATTTTTTACATATTGCTTTATTTTAGCTTTCTTTGCCCCAACACTGTTATTTTTATAGTTCCCTTAAGCATAGGATTGTATCTTTTTTCATTGATTTATAAGCAAGTTCCATAAAAGAAATTGTGCAATGGACAATAAAATCCTCTCCACCTGAATATTATCAGTTTATATCTAAATCACCAAAGGAATTCTCTGGATACTTTAAGCATTACTAAGTCTTTTTCAACACTCTAGAACTTTAGAAAGAAATTCTTTGTTACCTACTACGGGAATTATTTTGTCCAGCTGGTCAGCAGAGAGATGTGAATCACTGTAAACCTTGGCTAAGGGTCAGCTAAGGAATTAAAAGGTTTGCAGCTTGACCCCACATCTGCTCAGTTTTTCTTGGATGCAGACAACCATTATGCTTTTGTGAATCTTTATGTTAACATTCAAACCACAGTGTAACATGCCTAATGACCATGCGATCAAAGAAGCCGATTAACAACATGCGGGCCATAACAAAGTATGGAAGGCAAGGTCATAAGACCACTTGCTTGCACCTGTTATAACTTAAAAACCTTCTTATCTTATTTAATTGCAGTAAATACACAGCATATAAGCACACTAAAGCCCCCCATACACCTCAAGATCGATCCATACAATTTCCATTAGGTTTACCAACAACTGTGTAGTATAGTGGCCTCTCTGATAGAATACATAGTGATTGGAAGGCTAAAGCCCCCCATTCACCTTTAGATTCCTCCATACAATTTCCATGAGACCTACCAACAACTATGTAGTATAGTGACCTCCCTGATAGAATACATAGTGATTGGAAGGTGTAGAAAGGTCCTCATATTACATGGTTTTGGTAGAAGAAAAGTTGGTTGTACAGAAATTGCATGGTAATTGTATGTGGTGTAAGGGGCGGCTTTAGAAATGTCCACATATTACATGGTTTTGATTGTACAGAAATTGTATGGAAAGATTGTAAGGTGTATGGGGGGCTTTACTGTCCAAATACTGACCAAAGTTGGTGAGTACCTACTTTAACCTCCCCAGTGGTCATGAAGAACCCAGTTTATCCGGAGTTTGTTTGATAAACAAACTTCAAGGGAGCCAGGATCGCATGATCGCCCAACATTCCCAGAATGCTGTGGTGATTTTCTAAATTGCCACAGCATTTCTAGGTTGCCAGGACTGCCTCAATCGCGTTGCAGAGATGCCAAAGGGGCGGGGGCCCACACCATAGACCTCCATTTTAATGAATGGGCATCGATCCTCCAGCCCACTTCGCCGGCATCATTGATCCATTCCATCCTGATAAATTTGCAGTTACAAAGTAAAAAAGTTGGATTTGACTATTCAAAGGCTGCCAGGCAAAATAAGATGAAGATTTTACGTAAGTAGAAAGTGGTTTTGGCGTAGCAGTAGTAGACGTGGTTAAGAACAAAGTATGTGTTTAAATTAGAATTGCTTCTTCCCACAGCCCCCCATACACCTTACAATCTTACCATACAATTTCTGTACAATCAACTATACTTCTACCAAAACCATGTAATATGAGGAGCTTTCCAAACCTTCCAATCACTATGTATTCTATCGGGTAAGGCCACTATACTACAGAGTTATTCTACAGAGTAGATCTAATAGAAATTGTATGCAGTGATCTAAAGGTGTATGGGGGGCTTTTTGGCACAGTGCTAGTAGTGCTTTGTATGAGACATAAAAAGCTTGTGAGCTGATTTAGTAAATGCTGGGTCAATCAGACTTTGACTGTGGATTCCATACTAGAATCTAGTGGCAGTCCTAGCCTGTCTTGCGCCCTGGGCGATCACACCCTCTTACGGTGTTGGTATCTGTCCGGGGGGGTTGCTATGTTGAACAGAGGCGGTGTTAGTGGTGTCTGCAAGGGTGCAATAGTAAGAAATCACCAAAGGCACAACCCCCCACTCTTCAGTCACCCCCTTGCTCCTCTTCTCCACTGGATTATGTCAGGGTCAGCAGCATGGGCGGGTGAAACTATTTTTCACCTTTTTTCAATACCCATGATGCACCTTCCATCAAAATGTCGTCCTAGACAACCCAACATGTTGTCCATGCCTCAAATTGCCACTGCTAGTATGGGTGACTTGCTAAGTCACAATCACCAGTGTAAAGTGTCAATACTATCTGTACATGTGGGGCATACATGGGTGTATCTCACAAGCTATAACTGAAGTCACTGTTTAAGGCGAACAGCTAGAGATGACAGGTTCTCCAAGGAAAAGGAGAAGCATATTTGATCAACTGATCAGCAAGCATTGCCATGGTGGGCTGATTGTATTTTAGCCTGCCATGGAAGAACATAACGAGAAATTATAAAACAATCCTGAATCAGAGAGGATCAAGCTGATGATTCTCATTGACTTTTTCTACAGTAGAACTTTTCCTGGTTCAACATGTCATCCCTACTTATAGCCCAGTGTGACAGAGACTTGAGAACGCATAATTCATCTTGACCAATTGTGATGGTCAAACATATCTTGCTGTTAAGAAAAGGTAAGACAAATGAACATCCCGGTAGGATGGTTGCCCGGAGAATGGCTTTTATAGTATATATAATATATAAATATATATATTCGGGTAAAAAAATGAAAATCGCTGCATTTTATAGGTGGACTTTATGAGTGAATTGCAAAGCCCCCAAACATGCTATCATCACCAATTTGCTGGAGATATAGAGAAGGGCTTTTTTTTGCTTTTTTATTTTCAATGTTCCCACAACACTTCTCTACATCTCCAGCACTTCTTGTGATGATATCATGTTCAGGGGCTTTGTAATTAAAAGTTTACTGAATTAAATAATAACAGCTCCTCCTTTCTGAGCCTTGGCTGCTGCATCCCCCCCCCCCCCCCCCCCCCCCCCCCCCCCCCCCCCCTCTGCTTATGTTCGGTTATGTTAGGTATCTCTGCTTATGTTCGGGTCGGCTTATATTCGAGTTTATACGGTAATAATGTTTTTTTTTTTTAAATCTTCTTGATGTATAAATTATTTATTTGTATATCATCCCAAAATCTAGGATATATTAAAACCTACTGCTAGAGAGGAATCAAGCCTTTTGGAACTAAATTATGTTACATTTAATCTGCTAATAGTATTCTACCCACTGTGCTATTAGTGGTCTGGATAAATATTCACACTGATGGGGTTGAAAATTAGCTGCTTTCCTTACTCAGTGAATTACAGTTAATGATGATGACACACAATCAGTGATTGCTATGGTGACCACATTTATCAATAAAATATACATAATACTAATACGATTCAGCCTTTCCATGCCATTAACACTTTTATTTTTATTTTTTTCCTGATTAGTTTGTATTTTTATAGACAAAACTCAATTCACATCTTTTTTGATTGTTTAATTTTTTTACAGGAGATTTGGCTATAAATATATCCCTCAAAGTTCTATTCAGACACATTTTGGTTCACTAATTTTACTGTTACTTTTTTATTGATTTTTCTTTTGCTTTCTTATCCCCTAAAGTCCATCTCAAAAGGAAAAAACAAAATGTTGGCGTGATTTGTCCATACCATCCAACCTGCGGATTGCATGTGTCTGCGAGTGGATTGCCTAGGTTTTAGGGTGCACTAATGTGACTTATTTGTTTGTCCCTGCGGTCGGCACACTCTAAATGAGGAGAAAAAGACACAAACCATTAACAGTAAAAAAATGTTAAGCAGCATTTAGGTTTTGTTTGCGAAGTTTAGAAGTCCATCTAAAGGTAGCCATAGATGTGTCGTTTTCTTTTTTCTATACGATTTATTTGCAATTTCAAAGCCATTGCAAGTCGAACAGCACCCAAAGTGCAGTAGATTCCTCATCGCTGTGCGCATGCTCCATAGTACCATCTACTTGAAAAACTGTCACATAATCGAATGGTTGACCAAAAATAACATTACGTCCGATCGTCTTTCAATCGTTTTCTTCTTCAATTGAAATTTTTTTTAGTCGATTGCACCAGGTGGGCAGGAATCGATCGGACAGAAAAATCGATACATGTACAGCTACTCAAACGCTACCTTCTCCAGCTGCTGTCCACGTGTGGCTACATTTCTCCTCTGTAGATGCATTGAAGTAGGTGTAGCCCCCAAAATGTTTAGCTAAAATTACATTCTTATGTTATTGGTAAACCCTTCACATGAACAAGCATCTTACAAACTCTATGAAATTGAGCACATCCATTATTACAGTATTTACACTTATTTATAAGAAAAACTCAGATTATCATGTTTTATAAATATTAGTCTTTAAAGACAGAGACAAATGCTATGTACTTTTCTATTTTTGTTGAAGAATATGAGGGGTGTTCTGTAGTATTCTATCTGTGACTAGAAGTCTAATGCATTTACTATTAAACTTTGCAAATGCTCATTTTGTTGTGGTGTAGCATCCCCTACAGGCAAAACTAAAGATTGCAGCTTGCTGGTTTTTCAGGATTACATACACAGTATATTAGAATGTTTTACAATAATCTATTATGTGGTTTAAAAAAGTGAAACAAAAGTTATGTTATTTACATAGAACAATTTATTTTTATTGTAGAGCCGGTAGATTATTATGTGGAATACAACTTCCAGCTCATCTGTTTGGTGAGAGCAGCCAGAACTGTCTTGTACTGCATATTCATAGAATAAATGAAAATACTTCAAACATTTTAGCTCCAGAAAGTGATTATTTCATACTGGAATGACATACATATCTGGGAACTCCTTTAGGCAAATTATTTGAATCCAAACCAATGCTGACTGAAGCACACAAATATTTAGGAGGAGTACGAAAAACATATAGGATCGAGTGAACTCTGATCGCTACATTTTGGGGTGGCTAGCCCCTGAGACTTTAACGGCACAAAGGTTACAAACACGATTATTGTAGAGATAAATAAATAAATAGCATCATTTAATGATGAACACAGAGACACGCACATAATGCATAAAAATTCCCATCAATTATAACGTTACACAGGTAAAACAATTTGGGTTGGTGGGGGGGGGGGGGTAGGACACCCGTGGGGTTAGGGTGGGGAGGTGTCACGGGTAGGCATATTTTGTTTTTGTTGTGTTTTATTTACGTGTTTGGGGGCGAATTTTTTGTGTAGATTTGGGGGGGGGGCACTTTAGGTCCTTATCACCAGATCACTTCTCAAGGTGCTTATGGCCCTACATCACATCCTATCCCCATTCCATCACTCTCACACCACAGTTCCACACCACAGATTCCCACTTTATATACTTCATCACTAACATACATCACGCACACACTGGCCCCATCTCCGCACGTTTTGGTCTTTCCTCTTGCCCATGTCACTTTGCACATTTTGGTCCTTCCTCTTGCCCATATCACTTTGTCCCTAACATCCACATCCACATACTTCACATTCCTCCACCCTCTGCACACACATCCTGACATTACCCTCTGTCCACACGCACATAGGCACTAC
>CM070033.1:141045564-141060536 GCA_036250615.1 Ptychadena robeensis
ACATGTTTAGAGATGTTGGCACCTACCTAACTTCCCCACTGGTTCCACTATACCTATCCATTTAGGAGGAGTAAACTTGAGATCTCTATTATTGGTGAAATACTATTGTGCCCCCCACCCCCAAAACTTTATCAATTTAATTCTTTATTTAGGTTTTGTTTTACAGGAAGAAAAGCACACCATTAAATAAAAAAACAAATCTACCCTTGATAGAAAACCTTATCTGAATCACACCCTCTATGAAAGATGTTGTCCTTTTTTTTCCACAAAATACTTGTGAATGACCTTGTCATTCCTACTCATAGTCCCATCCTACTCATAGTTATTTCATGTATTGTACTAAATATGTTGATTGCTAAAGACAACATATAGTGAAACTTTCTTTTTAATGCTTCGTCAGTCAAATACTAAAGTACCACTCTTAGGACTTGTGCATGTTTTCCCCCACTGTGGATGTGCAGCCACTGTGGGGAAAAACACGCATAGAGGACACTACCAATTCCACTGAATGGGACAGTGTCCACTCTGCGTTATCTGAGTAGGACACCCGACATGCGGCTGTTTTGAAGCTGTGGAATGCCACATCTTCATTGCAGCAGTGCCTCCAGTGCTGTCTTCAAGATACGGAAAAGCAGTGCCGATGCTGTTAGGGCACTGTTTTTCCGCAACCTTGGTATGCTAAGGCTGAGGATCCCCTGGGGCGTTCTGGGAGCGCCTCAGCGAAGTTTTATACTCTCACAAACCACTCCCATTGTCCCCAATTTGCCTGTCTCCATACAGTACAGGAAAAAAGATCCACACTCCGAAAATTTATCAATCTTCAGAGTGCGGTTCCTTTTTCCAGTGCTGTGTCATGTTTGTAGGAGGCTCTGTCTGGTTACCAGCACCCTATATCACCATTAATGTAAGGCCACAAAGCCTAGAGGGACTGGATACTAAATAGTGAGAGGGAGGGCGAACATGCTTGTTCGCGGCCAAACTGTCCGCCTTGCGGACAGTTCGGCCATCACTAATACTAAAGCTTGTGATGAAAATCTACACTGAGTGCGGGTTCCTGTGTTTTTTGGGCCTTGCCTGTCTCCATAGGCGCAAAGTGTCTGCGGAGAAAAAAATCAGCGTTTTCTGAGCTGCAATCCGCATCCCTAACAAGTGGCTGTGCCACATTCAATGGATGCAATGTTGCCACAGTTTTTAGTCCATTAACATAAATGGACTAAATAAAAATGAAAACCAAAAATACCAAGTGAAAACCAAGGGTGATCTGGACAGAAAACACATGCAAGGAATCAACAGTGAACACATTAACGTTTTAACTGTGTGGCCCTTGCACACTTTTTGTAATTTAGCCTACCTGCTCATATAGGTTAATTCATGATTGTGTGGATTGACATGAGTATGGACCAGAACGGTGTGCAATTGGTAACATAAGTCACTTTGGTTGCATACGTTCTTACTGCAACTAAAAACAACATGTTATTATGATCTTTTTTTCAAATCAACAAGTGACATGTGTTCAGGGTATTCTAATATACATATTGCTTTGTTGGGAGAAGCTATTATGCTAATCATGGATTTGTAGCATTAAAAGTGAATAGTAACTTTGCGGAGTTATCAGTGCTGAGTTTGCTCATTGTATCAGGGTGGAAGAACAGAAGATAAAGTAAATAATGTTTTTTTCATAAATCTTTTTATTAATCTTGTAAATAACAACAAAACATGACATTTCAAGTGGCACATGACAGAACATGAGACAATAACAGAGTGGAATGAAATATATATAAGTACATTTATTACAGAAAGTAGTCCCAATGGCTGAAAAGTTCCAGTACTTGTGCATAATGTAAAAATGTCCGGAGTTTTGCAGATTGACAAAGATCATCTTCATTCATTATTTTTCTGTCTGAATGAGCGCCATTAGCATTAATTTTTTTAAATAACTAAAAAATCTAATTTTAAGGTGCAAAAAACAAGAGATGCCAGTGGCTCACAACAATTTTTATGTTCAGAGAGACCATATTGTAGTGCCTGGACCAGGCTGCAGGCTTAGGGGGAGGGCACTTTGACCGGGGGGGGGGGACTGATCTTGTACGTCACCATAATGTGTAACGATGGTGAGGTTTGAAAAGTCTTGTGGCATGTCAAGTTACATTAAGGGCTGTCACAATGTAATGAGCTAAGGAGGGGCTTCAGTCCCTGGTTATGTTTACTTACCTTATTTTAAGTAATTTCTAAGGTACCCACCGTGCTGGTATTTAAGGGCTGGTGGCAGGTACAGTGGTGATGGAAGAGTGTATCTGGTGGCACTGTCTGGGCTCCCCAACCATTTGTTTCATTTATTTTATGGCTGTGGCCAAGTTTATGTAGTTCCACATACAATTAAAGTTTTCTAAGATAACTTTACGCCTGCGTCTTTATTTTATGGTCAATGGGTTTTAATGGGTAAGGTACAAGTTTAGGTCAGTAGTCCCCGGGTCATATAGCCAGTCATTTAAACTATAACTTGTTAGTCTTCTTCATAAAAAAGACATTAACACAAGTTAATAATAAAGCAGTGGGGCTTTATTTAAGACTTCTAAGGGAACTTTGAGGTATAGTTGTTAGACAATATAGGGCTTTTTCACAGTATGGGCTTTTTCATACAGTGTATGGGAGCTGTTTTCCCTGCACCTGAAAAAATACATGCTGCAGTGCGTTTTTGGCAAGTGGAAGCTTGTGTCAAAGGTACAATGATTCCGTATGGCTTTCCATTTGCCTTCTAAAAAAACTCATCCAAAAAATAATTATTTGAGGAGCCTAAAGATAGTTAAAATGTGACACCATTGCCCTGTGTCCACCACATGTTTCACCTATAGTCAAGCCCCCACTCAACCACACGAGGCTAGTGGCACCATTCCAGCTCTTGGTTGCCACCAAGTCTGCACCACAAAACCACTCCTGAGGTGATCCTGAACCCGAGTCCACTCCTGAGGTCATCCTGCACCCCGAGTCTGCTTCTGAGTTCATCCTGCACCCCGAGTCTGCTCCTGAGGAGTTCCTGAACCTTGAGTCTGTTCCAGTGGTGATCCTGCACCCCGAGTCCGCTCCTGAGGTGATCCTGCACCCCGAGTCTGCCCCGGTGATCCTGAGTCTGCTCCTGTGATACTGTACCCCAAGTACGCTCCGGTGATCCCCCTGCATTCAGAGTCTGCGCAAATGGATGCTTTTGTGTTCAACCCGGGGGGGTTGCCGCCACAGTACCTGGATGGCTTGGAGGGTCCAGTGGCCACTCCTCAGGGTACCACCTGCTGGTGGCACTGTGCTTGCCCTTCCCTGGGTTTTTCCACAGTCACCAGCAGGTGGCTCCCTGCAAGCATGGGCTGGGTTGAGGTCACCTGTCTCTTTTTCCGTAAGGCTATATAGGTGTGCCTCACCCACCCATTCTGTGCTGAGCATAGTCACTCCTCTGATTTTTCTCCTGAACCCTGGACACTTGAAAATCTGAACTCTGGACTATTTTGCACCTGTTTGGTTGTTCCCTTCTGTAAGTGCACAATAAACCTGTTTGGTTCACATACCTCTGTCTGGATGTCAGTGTGTGTTGCCTGTCTGGTCGCCCTGCTCTTCTCTGGATGCTGACATCGGAATTCAACTTTTAACTTACTTTATGCCAAAAAACTATTTGTTTTAGAGCAATATTTTCTTTTTGTAGTAAACCCTGGTCCTCTACATTTCCAGCAAGTTTGGTGATGATACCATGTTCAGGGACTTTGCAATTAACTCACAGAGTTGAACTAGTTGAATTTTTGAAAATCTCTAATAGAAAATGAATGAACTGCTATTGAAAGATTTATTGTATATAACTTTAAAAACTTGACTAAATACATTTCTGAAAACTAACTGAAGGTAGATATAAATAGCACAAATGAATGCAGATCTCTGAGGAGAGGTAGAGTGACGAAGAGGTATATGTCAGAGCTGGACAAAGAACTCGATGGAATAAATATCTATCGACATGACCAGCATTCCTGTATACGGACTGTATTTCCTCTGTGGATTTTTTTATTTAGCAATAATTTAGCCTTAATAGAGAAAGAGAATTATAAATTTAAAAGGTTGCTATGTGGGTGCACAAGGCAGATGCACTGATTTTATATATATAAAAGTCAAAGGTGCGTGTTTTGCAGTAGTTTTTGGAAATATTTTCAATAGATTTCCATTAAATGAAGAGATTTTTTTTCCTGTGTAATATTTGCTTCTATTTATGCCTGTTTTTTTGCTATTGCTTTTAGATTGTTAGTTGTTATTAAAGTAATATTTAACTTTTAAAGGGTTGCTTGCGTATGATTAACATCTGTACTATCTTTATTCTTATTATAATTAGATTTTATATTGATTACATTAGTATGATTTGTGACATCATTTAATATTTTTTCATTTAATCTTCTTCAAGTTTGCAACATTATTATAAAATGAAGCTACATAACCAGGTACAGCAATCATTTCTCAACCAAGCCTTTGTATTCTGATCAGCTCTGCTTAAACATCAAATTTACTTTAGTTTACCTTTTCTGTTGGAATACACGCTGAAGAGGTCAAGTTAATTTCCTGCTTACTTACGATGTACCTTGTTGTAAATTGCATACATTTATACGTTTTTTCCACTCCACTTTTAAATATGGAAATACAGATGCTTTAATAATCTGGAGATTTGTCCGCCTGTCCGAGCTATCAGATCCAATATATTCTGGTTTTTGCAAGGCAGTTCTCATTAGAATGTACTCTTGTAACATCTTTATACATGAACTGTAGAGAAATAGTCCACACATATTGTACAATATATTAATATTGAAGAATAATAAAGCTGATGCCTTGATCTTAACATCTGCATAAATGAAGACATCTAAGGTCCTGATAGAATAGAAATCCACTTTAGGAATAGGCTAAAATCTCTCTGTATATTGAAGAATGAATATGGGCCAATCAAGAGCCTCTTTTTAAGCACCATGGAGTAAAACAAAAAACAAAAATTTCCTCTGTAAGTAGGTTAAAAGCCGGCATCCCAGAATTATATCAAAAAAAGGAACAAACGAGAATCTCCCCTGTAAATATTACAAGGGGGACTTTAAAGGCTTTACCAAGTATAAGGTTCAGTAGGTAGAACGGTTAAGGTTTAATACATGAACAAGCAATAAAAGCAGCAACAACAATAACAGTCGTTATCCAGGTATATACATCAATCAAAGGCAGAATAACCAAGAGCATATGCCCGGCGCCACATTTTAAGAAGGCCCACAAGGATGGATAAAGTTCTTAAATCATAGGCCAAAACAGTGTCCACAGCTGTTGTACGTGACCCCGACGCCCGTTTCGTCGCAGAAGAGACTTCCTCAGGGGGTAGAGGTGTAACCAGCCGGACAAGGTAATTGATTGGTATATGCCAATAAAAACAAAAAGGGGGCAAGGGCCGAAGGATGTGAATGAAGCCTTTAAGTCCATTATACACATATCAATAGTTCCATGCGATTGATCTAAAATTACAGATTTTGAAGCCGATGAAAGGAAAATCGATCAATGTCCACTTGAATCGATCAACCAAAAATGGTTGAAATTTAACAGCATGTCGATTGAAGGGTTATTGGGCATGTTGGTAAATTTTTATCGATTGTACATAAATCTAATCAGCTCTTGGAAAATCGTTTATTTCCGTTTTGATGTTAACAATTAGCATCTTGTAAATTCCAATCGAAAGCAGTATCCATCTGATCAACATTCGATCGATCTAAACAGTTGATCGAACATGCATCGATAGCACAACATTTGTGATCGATCGATTACAAACAGAACGATGTTCGATATAACGATCACACACTTCGTTCGAATCAAAAATCGATCTGCAACATGTCGACATGAGTATAGTGGCCATTAGACATAGTCTTGACTGCGTCAAAATGGCTGTTTGATATGTGCAATCACATTCAATGATTTCCATGGACATGTAGCCACATTTTTAACGGGCTGACCAAGTTGACTTCATGCATATATATACAATAAATAATAATGTATAAAATATACAACATATGAATTAAAAATGTGCCCAAAAACATGTGTGTTTTTGCCACAGGACTCAATACTCTTTCCCCCCAATGTTAACATGCGCTAAAAGAAAGGTTGTTTAAAGCAGGAAAAAAAATGTAATATCGACTATCAGTCTTACATTGATCAGTTGTTCCACTACGTAGTGTGATCAATTAAAAAATTACTGGTTTCATTCCTAAACACTGTGCACGTGTACCATAGCACCATCTTAGATAAAATCATTTGAAATACCAAGAAAACACCTCAGATAGTTGAACGATCTACTGAAATTTACCAACATGTCCGACCACTTCTTGATTGGTTTTATGTAAATTACAGACTGCTCCAAGAGATTGAAGGGATTTGTACATTGACTGGTCTCCACAGCTGTCCTAAAAACAATAGATCTCTGGGACATCATGTTCATTTGATGCTACCAAGTTGCACCTCAGACTGTTCAGTAGCTCAGTGATGCGGCTTTTCAGGATCTGGGAGAGGAGATCCCAGGACTCTATCCATCAGCTCATGACCCTGCATTGTCTTGAATATATACAAGCACGTGGCGGCCATACAAGTTAGTACAATTTACAGTTGCTGCAATGATATTTCAGAAAATTGGACCAGCCTGTAGCATCAGTTTTTAAGTATGAATTTATTGATGACTTTGAATTTAGCAGACTGTTCATTTTTTTTTTCAACTGATGTGGCCTCATTTTGTTCTTAACATTTTACCCATTCCATATCAGTGTGATCTAGCATGCTTATTTTTCCAATTGAGATCTGATGTGTTTTTAAAGTGTTCCTTTAATTTTTAAGAGCAACATACATATATCTTTATCAAATTATGTTTACATGGACCATCATCCATTACATCCATTACTAGAAGTAACAAGTAATGCAAACCAGATCAAGGTGTTTACAAGAGCCTGTAAACAACAGATTCAAGGTCATGCTGAAAAAATATGTGGAAATTAATTTTGATATTATATAAACAGGACCTTGGATTAGAGAAAATACGCCACTTACAATTACAGACATTGGCACCTATCTACCTATGTTAGAACCTCAGTCAACTATTGTTATTAGACTTTCGTAACATTTGTAAACTAGAGATTGTACCAAATGCCTGGGCTCACAGGTTGTGTAAAGCATGTGCATACTATATTGGAGATGTAAAGCTATCCTCTTGCGTACCAGCATGTATGGACATTGCGTTATAGCATTCACTACATCAATAGAAGCCTTGTATATGGCATCTACTATTAACAGATCTTAATGAGTGGGTACTGCAGCTCAGGTAGTATGAATGTTTTTGGGGCAAGGAGTTCACCAGTCTGCCACACAAGTCTATGGAGTGACTCGGGTCACACTACATTATATCCTCATACAGAGCCACTGGGAATCAGGGGAATCGCAACCCATTCACAGTTACTTAGACAGGATAAAGTAGCTTAGAGAGGTACAATTTTATATATATATTGTGACAGACTGGTCATCTGTCACTTTGTGAATGGACCATTATGTGGTGTCCTGGAAGGAGTCCGGGAATAAATTGCCCAGCACCGTTAGGGTGCTGAGTGTTTTGTTACAGGGCTCCCAGACTCTGGGATAGGGAGGATGGAATTGGGTGGGCTTCCCTATTCCCCAAGGGTCCCCTGAAAGGGTTGAACACCTGTTTGCAGGTGAGTGGAGCCAGGTGTGTCTCCACAAAAGGAGCAAAGACTAGTGTGTCAGTGGGTCCTGATAGAAACTGGAGACACAGCTCCTGATTGAAGTTGGAGATGTGGCTTCTGACCAAGTGGAGACAGGGGGCACATAAGCAGTGTGGGGCCCCGGCCTGTGGTTACTGGAGCAGCTGATATAGGGTGCTCACAAGGAGTGTGAGGCCCAGGCCTGCTGCTGCTGCTGCTGCTGCTGAGAAGCCAAAGACAATTTATGTTTGACGGTGCAAGCCAGGTGTCTCGGCATTTTTCCAGGACTTTTTGTTTCAATTGCAATTAACCCCTGCGAGGGTAAGTTATGTTTATACTGTTTGTGGGCTCAAATGAACATGGGCAGGAGCCCTAAAAAGAAAACAATCTTGTCGATTGTTGTTTTCGGAGCACCTTTTAGAGTTAATCCCCCACAATAAATATAATAAGTTGTGTATTTACATTCTCATTCTGCATTACAATAAACAAATGATGTGACACAGACTCATCTCTCCTCCAATATGTAAAACCCTGTTCATGGATAAGGTGTCAGTGCCAGATTGAAAAATGTGTTTCTCCATAAGTTGATCAGTGGGTTCAGAGAATGGGTGCTGCTATTGTGTAGACACATGCTAACATTTCAGTCGTCTTAAAAATTCTTCTGGAACAAAGCTCTCCCTCCTGGCACTGGCCTTTTGGCTTTGCTGTGAGTGAATACTGCATGGACCAGACCTGCTTACTTTGCTGAAACATGCTGTATATTCACGTTATATGAGAGTTTTTGTTTCTTTATTTTATATCCAAAACTATGGGGTGCATATTATGGTCCAGTGCATCTTATAGTGCAAAAAAACGGTAATTCAGGCATTGTAACATGTATTTTTTATGATGCAGTCTGAAAAATTAAGAACAATTATTTTCACATTCGGTCTATAATAACAGTTAATCAAGTCTCAGGTGGCTCGTCTACAAAAATATATTCTACTTTTATTACAATTTAAACATAGTACAAAAACATGTAACAAAAGTTACATAAGGACTTAAAAACTGGAATACGTATATAGACTGGACTTTATCATGAAATCGTGAAATATCATATCATGAAATACTTGCTTCCTTGAATTACTCTTTAATAATACCTAAAATGCTTTTACATTAAAAAGCAGAATATTTTCTGGGTAGAACACGAATAGTGTCTTATTTCTTCTACTTTTTCCTTATCTTGCCCGCAGTGTTAGCTGATAATCCCAAGAGAATTTGACAGGTGATATATTCGCTCCTGTAGTAAAATGTAACCATTGACTTTCATTCTATTTAGCTTTTCACAATGTCTCAGTGGAGGACTATGTTAGAAAAGTGACACCTTCTTAAAAACATTTACTTCTCCAGCAGTAAGACTTCTTTGTGTGCAAAACTTAAAATTGAGATGAAAGTCGAACGTTTCTCTGCTGACAGGGGATCATGTCAGTTTATATAATCTCCTGCTGGGGGTCTGGGCATGGCTTCTATCACTTGTGAAGAGCTACAAAGGCCCAAGCAATTTCCATGCTCAGTCTAAAGCCATTAAAAGCTAACATTTATTTCTTAAAATTGAAAATTACATTCACTACTGTTGCATTTCAGCAAGATTAGCAGACTATCAAATGTCAGTTTTCAGCTAAGCAATGTGCAGAACATATGTGTGTCGAGCAGCATATGGTATATTCGAGTTCGCGTAATTTGACAAATATATTAAGGAACATTAGAAATTCTGAAAATTCTATTTGATTGTATTCTATTGCCTTACATCAAGCGTTGCTGTTCGCAGTTATATACAAAGATTCGCCAACCAGATTTACAGCTTTTCATTCTGTGATCTTATCCAGTAAGAGCACTGTGCGTATTGCGCGTATCCATTCGCAATGTGCACAAATATGCACAATGTATGTCGGAAAACAGCATGTTGAAGCATAATATGACGAATATCCGCCATAGCAAATACTGCAAATTCTCGAAATGTTGGATATTCATCGAATATATTCGTATTTCGAATATTCTTGCTCAACATCAATGTGTGTGTATGTATATACAATTGAGGCCATAATGATTACCCCCCTTGTGAAATTAGACAACACTCTTGATTTCTCCATGAAAATGACCATTAACAAGTGTTTCTTATTTTACACAAATAAACACTATAAAAAACATTATAAAAAAAAACAATGTCCTCTAACTTTGATTATTTGAAACAAAAAATGGCAAAAGTGAGCACCCGCCACAGATTCTCAATAGGACTGAGCTCTGGGCTCTGTGCGGACCACTCCAGGATCTTGGTGTTGGTGTTACTAATTCTGATGTATGGCATTTTTTTATTATTCTGGAATGTATGAAACAAATCAAGTCTATAGCAGTTGTTTACTGGCCTCATTCATGCAGAATGGTTTGCGATCATGATAAACGGGAGGGCTCTATGCCCTACCACAACAGAATAAAATAAACATGTACCACCTTTGAAACAGCTTGCCCTGCATTGAGAAACTATCTATGTAAAATCTCTGAACATCACATCACGTCAGTATGGTACTTATACCTTGAATAAAAAGTATATATCTCTTGATACTTTGTAAAAACAGAGACCAGCTGATGTGTTTCAGCCTAAATGGCCTACATCATAATTAAACCTATACTTGAATAATAAGCTTAGAATGACAGTTACATACTTGCATTGGGATTTCACTAGCCTTAGCTGTGTTGGCTGTCTCAGCATGCATTTATGAAAAGTAACACTTTCATGTGTATGAAATGGGCCATCTTATTTGTGGCACTGTGAAGGTACCTATACACTGGTCGATTCCCATAAGATCGACCAGTGTTCTGTGATTGGTTTATGCTGTCTTTGCGATAGATACAGAGCTGCTGCCATCAATAACATGTTTTGCGATTGCCAACAGTTCTCTCCATGCCGCTGCCTACTGAGTAGAGGACTCTAGAGGAGGCATCACTAAATTACCTTTTAAGCAATTTAGGTAAAAAGAAGAACTTTCATCTGCCAGATTTTTTTTAAGTTTGCCCTATGAAATACATTCACACATTATGCTTATGTGAGTGTTGTTCTGGTTTAGCACATAAAGAACAATAATATGGCCCAAAAAGCTACCCAGAGTGGACTGAGCTTGAAGTACCTCCTATTTGTCAAACCCTTCCACATCCCATCTGTGATTGGTAGAGATGGTCGAAATGAATAAAATTCAATTCTACTTAAATTTCGAGTTTCCCAATCGAATTTCGATTCGACTGCGAAATTTCACATAAGGTGGAAAATTTGGATTTGCTGTATGAGCTATAATAGAAGAATCAGTGTACATAGTAGCAGAGCTTTACAATCAGAGCTGAGATTTAAACCCAATTTATACACAAACTTGACATGTTAGAGCAAAACTTATTGTTTTCAAATGTTTCCCCAACCCTTCTCTACATCTCCAGCAATGTTTGTGAGAATACCATTTTCAGAGGCTTTGCAATAAGCTGTAATAAAAGTCTAAATTACTACTTAAAAATTCGCACTGCGAATTTTTCAACCATCCCTAGTGATTGGGCCCCACAAGAAAATGTGTTTGTAGGAGTTCATGTTTGCACAATCTTCAGAGTAGGTTTCCAGCCAATATAACCCTCTCCACAAGAAGACTCCCTGTGTATCACTTTGATGTTCCTCAAATACAAAAACTCCCCAAGTGTGGATCTCCTTTATTAAACATAAACACATCATAAAGAGATATCTAAAAAATGTTTCATCCCAAATGTTTTTTTACCATGGCAAAGCTAAAACAGTTTCATTTGTAGTTTTGCCTAAAAAATATATTTGACATCTGTTAAGGCCCCCATACACGGGTCCGTTTCCCATCGGATTCCGGGGTGATCGATTCCGGGCGCGTGCACGCGAAACGATCGTCACGGAATCGTGTGAAGCCCACCTTGTCCGTCCGATCACGTCCGATCGTTCGGGGGCCCAGAATCGGATCGGACAGAGAACCAACATGTTGGTCTTTCTGATCCGATTCAGCACACATCAGGGGGAGTTGCCATTTGTGAAGTAAGCGATCGGACACGGAATCGTCCAGGAATCCGTGGGACAAGGTGGTATGTAGCTATCAGACACACTTAATTGGCCGATCGATCGGACCTCCGATTCCCGCTGAGATCGCCGGAATCGGTTGGATGGGTGATCGATCGGCCATGGAATCCGACTGTGTATGGCTAGCTTTAAATTTACATTTAAAAAATCCAATGTAATGGCCCAATAAATTGACCCAAATATTTCTGGCTGCACCTCTTTATAGTGCTTCCCGTAAATATCTGTGAATTATAAATATTACTAAAGAAAATGGCAAGCTTCTGTAGCCTACTTCTTGTCACTCTATGACAGGGACCACAGTCATTGGAGAAACCAAAATATGATTATCAAATAAGTTGCACAGTTATGAAAATCACATAATTCCAACCTATAGCTCTTAGATTCCCCATACATTCTTAGATTTCCTTTAGATCTCCCTTAGTTTTACCAAAACCATGTAATATAAGGGACTTTCTAAACAATCAAGTCTACCTGTGTCCAGTCACAGAGGACCCGGCACTACATAGTTGTTGTTAGATCTAAAGGATATGTGACAGAGAGATCTAAAGGTGTATGCCCAGCTTTACACTAAAATCAAAGATTTTACAATTCGGCAGATGTAGATCTGCTCTACCACCTGTAAGGCAGAAAACATGGATGCACACAAACATACTCACCACACACCTCTTCAAAGGGTCAACACATTGCAAAGGAATGCAAATCATTTTGCTCACACATGGTTTTAGTAGTCAGTGCCGTTTCTGGAACTGATTTTAAAGTGGAAAGGTGTCATATTTACAAGGCACAGAAATTCCCAATAAACACACTTCCGCCGCTGAGGTTTGCGGAGGTCAGTAATATTTATCTTACTGGTCTTTTTATTCTTAGCATACTTCTATTTACCACAACCTCCTAACATTTTACGCTCATCTTTGGAACAACCCTAGTCCCAGAGTTGACTAATAGAAATGAGCACAGCCTCCGGGCGAACCAGCATTAATTCTGTAGTTTCCCAAAGTGTTAGTGACAAGTACAGGTGTAATGCTTGTTGTTTAGTTAATCAGCAGCAGTATCGTTGTCTGTGCAAGTTATGTCAGCATGCAGCCAATGTTACCTTTGTTATAATGCGATTATGGTTTCTGTACCTAGAGTGTCATAAAAGCTTTCTGAAAGGATACAACTTTCTGCATGGTTTCTTGTGCATTCTGTCAACCCCTATTCATTTTCACAAACTGTAACATATTATACATACATACAGCAGGAGCTGCAAATTGTTTCAAAGAAAAATCTATTACTTCCCCTTATTATCTAGCTACATAGTCATCAACAGGATTTCGAAGCTAAAGTCCAGCTATTTAACTGTAAAGGTAACAGTAGTTCAGTCATAATGGAGAAAGGAGACAAGCCTTTGCCATGATGGCTGCTATGGTACCCCCCCCCCCCCCCTCAACACTTGCCTGTGATTAGTGATGATAGGCAAAATTTTATTTGATATTCCTAAATTCGAAAATATACCGCAATTGCAAAAATAATATTCACATTGCGAAAATCTTCTAAATGAATGGTCACATGCTATGTTTATTTTCGCAATGTGAATGTTATTTTCGCAATAGATAGCCATACTTAACAAATTCTCAAATTGCCGATATTCGCAAAAAATATTTAACATTGGAATATTCAAGCTCAACACTACCTGGCTAGTGTTGATCTCAAATATTCGATTTTTGAATATTTAGCTTGAATATCGCCATTTCGCAAATATTCGGAAATATATATTTTTATAATCGCGATGCGATTTTTTTTTACAGATATTCTCCCAGTCGAATGTCCAAGCTCCATTGACTTTCATGCATTGTGCATATTTGATCGCAATTGCGATTTGTAGATCACAATTTATGTCCACAAGTGCGGATATTTGAGATTCCGAATATGAAATTGAATATTATGGCGGATATTGGCGAAATTACGTGAATTTGAATATTGCCTAGTCGCTCATCACTATACCTGGAATCCCTGGGGTTGCTGAGGACAAACTGGGACTGAGGCTGAGGGTGGGGTAAGTACGTCACCCCTTTTCCTTAAACCTTGCTTTTTTATAGATAATGTTATCATGGGTGATGTTACTCTGGTGGTGGTGGCCATTCTTTTAAAATTGACAAGTGTGTGTTGCTTTGTTCAGTCCTGGAGTATTGCGACCAGCCTTGTGATGAGGCACCCTCTATGGACTAGACGTGGACTAGACGACCCCCAACTTTTCTAGTTAAAATATAGAGTTTGGGATATACTCACTGTATAAGACTACCCCTCTTCCAAAACATACCAAATAAAAGTAAAAAAAACATCAGATTTGATTTCAATATGGTACATTTTATTGAAATGCCTATGATATGCAGGAAAACTTTTACTTCTAAACATAAGGCTTTTTGTCATCAAATATGAACAGTGAAAGTGGATTAAACTTTCCCTAATTCACTCTAAAGCGGAAAGGCCATGTTTTCTAAGCTGTCAACTAAACTGGCGAGTTAGCAACACCCATCATAACTGCTGATATTTTTTATAGGTTTTGCTGGCAAAACACTTTCCCTTTAGTCAGCTCTCCCTGTCTCTAGCGCAGAGGTGAGTCTTGGAGACAGGGAGAGCTGACCAATCCAAGCAGGCTCTGCCTCTGAGTGGCAGAGTTCCATACAGCACGTCTCTGCCATATGTGGGGACTGTATGAAAGCAAGGTGCTGTACAGAACTCTGTCACTGTGATAATTTGAGCCCACCTTATATGGTAGGACATTTGTAGGGTCAGATATTGTACTGCTTACCCCAAAGTATTCAGGTCACACCTTTGAGCAGGGAGCTTTAGTTTCTTTATAGAATGTGAATGTTTGATGGACTTATTGTTATTATTAACCTAGGTGGTTACAACGCCTGCCTAGATTGGTCAGCTCTCCCAATCTCCAAGATTCAGCTCTCTGCTAGAGACATGGGGAGCTGAGTCTTGGAGAAAGGCAGAGCTGAACAATCCAAGCAGGTTCTGCCTCTGAGAGGCAGAGTTCTGTACAGCAAGTGGGGACTGTATGACAGCAACGGCGGTGCTGTACAGAACTCTGCCACTCAGAGGCAGAACCTGCTTGCATTGGTAAGCTT
>CM070033.1:141060636-141074315 GCA_036250615.1 Ptychadena robeensis
CTCTCACTGGGTAGTGAAGCCATAGTCACCCTGCAGCTGGTAGCTCATTGATCTGAAACACTAGTCATCCTAAAGTGTGTGCCCCATTCCCAGGCTTGGGTTTGGTGATTGGACTGTAATAAATCCCTCTAGTAAACTGTAAATATCCCCCTACCAGCTGCCTGTGAGTTTATTGGTGTGTGTGAGCCCTGGACAGTGTGTTTGAACATCTCAAAGAACCTGGTCGTTCGGAGCAAGCAATATGCCCTCCGCGACACTACATAGACACAGTGGGGGTACACAGCTAGATTATTTTCGTCAACTAGTCAACTTTAAACTTGTCTAGAGATTTGTAGCTTCAGGTAGTTGAGCTGAAAGGGCACATTTTTTGGGTCACATTTTGATGAGGGTCTGGAGGAAGAAGTAATGTTTCAATTGTTCGATAGTATGTAAGCATGCAAATTACTTTGTAAGTCAAGACACTTACTACTTGCCCATTTCATCATCCAAGTGTCAAACTTAAAGTTGACAAAGAAATGTGAAGTCAGTAGAGCACCATGTTGTGCAGCAAATATGGTGACTCCAGGGAGGTTCCAGAAAGATGTTTCCATCCCAATAGGCATCATTACCTTGGTTGATGTCCCAGAAAATATAGATTTTTTCAGAAAATTAGGAGATATAGATTATTACCCAATATGATGATGCTGTGTTTTACTAGCAAGTAGATAAAGATCATAAAGAAGTTGTCAAAGGATCATTAATGCCATTATGCTGGTGCACATCATAAATTTCTCATAGTCCCATTTTATGACAAGACCAGAATTGTTGGTGTAATGAAAGCACCTTGATATTATTGTCACACAGAATGGCATTTATATGGCATTGTAAGATAATTCTGCTTCTCCAATTAGCACACATTCCAATGTGTCACATGGCAATAATGAGTCACTGAGTGTGCAGATGCCAGAGTTAGCGTACCGTAGAGTAGTACAATTAAATAGATGTGTGAATTGGTGCAAAACCAATTCTCTCTTATGATTAAAGGGCTGAAGAAGAAAAGTCAGTTTTCTGCAAATAAATCTGTAAATTGTAAACACAGACTTTGCAGTAAGGTAGCCTATGGAGGGAATGTCAACTTTCAATATGAATTTTTTAATATGCAAACAACAGATTAACAATATACAATGGTATTCTAATGTCAGAAAAAAATATTGTTTGTACATTTTCAAATAGTGAAAATGCATTTTATGTGTTCTTTATTATTACTTCTTACTATCCAAGTCTTTAAGTCCACTTTATATCATTTGTTAAAAAAAAAATCTAATAGACCCGTCACTGTCGTAGTTCTTTCAAAAAGAAGGCTATTTTAAGGAGTAATTATGAATTTAAATTAAATAGTGTTTATGTAAATAAAAGGGTGAGTTTTTATTTACATAAAAACTTGTGTTTAAGTTTCCCGCCCTCCCCTGTCTACATCACCGGTGTCATTAATGAGAGCTGGGAAACCGACGCCCCTCCATTATACTGGAGGTCTAGGGCGCGCCCCCCTGTCCAGGGTGATCCCAGGATCCCTGGAATAGCTGCAGCTGCAACTTTACAAACTCCTGCTCAGTATTGATGATGCCGGTTTGGGCAGAGTTTGTATTTCAAACAAAATCTGGGCAAACTGGGTTAGTCTCAACCACTAGGGGGGTTAAACATTACTAGGGCCATACATTTTGAGTAACCCTAGTCTCTATGTTTTTAGCTTTGTCATTGTTTTCAAGACTTGATACACATGGTATTAGGTTTACATAATCCCATCCATTATTTTTTATGAAATATTTGTTTTAGTTTGTATTTTTGTGCATTAAAAAGAATGCTGCCTTCCAGAAGAACTGCATGCCACTTCATGTTTCCCAGCCACTGTGTCTAATGAATATTTAAGGGCTCATTCACATAGACATTTGGAAACCCTGCGTTTAAAAAATAGACTGGTGAATATAATGTGTCATGTTCCCTAGTCAATTTTCAGTCATTCGTCCATTAGGATAACATGGGGGCTTTGGCATCATTTGACAAATGCTTTCCAAGCACCCCTATACTGTATACATAGGAAAGGTCCCATTGTCTGAGAAAAATTATTCCCTGGCCGAGTCCTCTCATGTAAATGTTAATGGCCAGGGAGATTATCCAGGGTAGTGAGAATTTTTTATTCCACCACTTGATATCTTTATTTTTTCAGATAAACCAACATTCCATATTCCATTCCATATTCCATAAACTAAACAGAATACTGGCATACTGGTAATAAAGATTGAAAATACAAAACCCCCAAATTAAAAAAAAACTATTATAATAATGTATTTAAACTTTTTTGTTTAACATTATAAGTTATAATTATAAGTAATAATTATAACATTATATAACTAAATTGACTATATATCCTGTATCAGAAGTGATGTTATCTTTCCATTCGGGCTCTGTTGTACAAACAGCTGACTGGAGACATAAGATCAGGATTACTTTTTAGCAATTAGCATTCTTTGAAATAAATAAATTAGAATATCTCTGATTTTTAGGGAGCTGCCCATACAGATAATTAGAGATAATCACATTATTTTTATTAAAATGGAACCAGTTCAACTCTGTGAGTTAATTGCAAAGCCCCTGAGCATGGTGTCATAAACAAACTTGATGGAGATGTAAAAAAAGGTTGAGGGCATGCTAAAAAAAAATTACTACATATACGTGATTCTAAGCTGACCCGAATATAAACCGAGTTACCTCATTTTATCTACAAAAACTGGGAAACCCTATTGACTCAAGTATAAGCCTAGGGTGGGAAATGCAGCAGCTACATGCAAAGTCAGATAGTGGAGCTTTCAAAATGAAATTCCACCATCTCCTGTAAAAATTTACAAAATGACCACAAGATAGCATTGTCGCCCAAATGTGTTTACATTTTACTTGGGTTAATATGCCGAATACAGAAGAGGCCTGTCATCAGAACACCCAGAGAGGTTGCTTGGTCCACGGGCGATAGCAGCAAACACCTGGTAATTGGAATTTTGATCCTGACTTGAATATAAGCCGAGGGTGGCTTTTTCAGCACATTTTGGTGCTGAAAAACTTGGCTTATAGTTAAGAATATACAGTAAAGGCCCCAATACACATTTAGATTTTCCTGTTCAATCAACTTAACCGATCGATTTTTAGGTTGATCGACCAGATTCGGATGCCTGTCCACATGGTTTAATCGATCCAAAAATCTATCGAAAAGTGATCGGACAACAAAAATTCTGAGCGATTGAGTATACACCGAATGTATATCGAACATTATTTTGGTGTGCCCGATTTCATTTAAATAATTAGCATACTTATACATCCGATGACAGACATATTGGTGTGTTTATGATCAACCACCTTCAATTATGCTTTTGATTGATCGAACCAACAACAATCAAATATCGGTTTCTCCATGTGGGTGGTATTTCGATCATAGTTCCTTTGGTCGAACCAACATTGATCATGAATTGCGATCAAATTGGACATTAATCGCGGGGAAATCGAAACATGCCTTAAGTTCAAAATCAGGTTGAAATTATTTCTTTCACTTTGAACACAAATTTGGTAAAAACTACATATATTAGAGCAATACCTATGATCCCACAGCCTCTCCAGCAATTTCACTCCAAAACCAGCAATTTTGATGATGATATCATGTTCAGGGGCTTTGCAATCAACTCACGAACTCAACTAGTTCACTAGTTGTAAAAGTTCTACCATCTCAGTATCTGACAACCACTGCATGCCTGAACAATATTTGTATTTGCCACTCATAGTGGCTGGGGGCATTTGCTTAGCTGAAATAACGCCCACCTTTAAAATCTCATAAATATCCCTTGGTTCAAAGCGAATAAATACATATGTAAAATTAAACTTACCTCTGAGCTGGTATGATGGTGGTGTAGCACTCCACAATCCCCGCAAAAATATACTTTCCTGCTGTTGCCTGGATTCGCATAAGATATTCCATATATTCTAGGGATCCAGGGGTAACTGGCGAAAAGGAGGGTGAACACCCATGTTCGCCGCCGAACTGTCCGCCTTGCGGGCATCACTACTTACAGGTAATTTTTTTTTGTTTTTTTATACATTACTCCCTATTATGGGCACTAGTGCCATTCATGAACTGAAAAATTTCGGGTGGTAGGTCCACTTTAAGGATTAGCCAAGCAACACTAAATGGCTTATTACGCATTGGCTTCCATATGTCTTCTCTGCTGCTAATGGTTGGGTTTAGTCAATCAGCTGACCTTCTAGAACACATTTCATACTGTTCCCAATTTCAGTGCCTGAAATAAAAGAACACAACATTTGAATTAGACTTGACACACTAAATACTGATGCATTGCAAATAAGTAGACCTCATCCGTCATGGTTAAGTATACCCAACCATATACTCTACATCTAGAATTTGTTCTTTTAAAAACCTAAAGCTATGGTGTAATTTACTGAAATACAACAGTGCACCAAACATATATTTTGTTAAAAGTCACTTTGCTAATACAATGTTTCTTTTACATAAATTACAAAAGCAATCTGTTTTAAACACCTACTACAGAAAGCCTGCATATATCCGTTTCTTTTCAACAGCGTGGTTTAAGTAATCGCCTTTCCTAGTACAATCATTTTCAGGTATCCACTTCTGTATTCAAGCAATATAGCCAATGCAGCTGCTGATTTATGAGCCACTGAACCTTAGAATGATCTAAATCAATAAAAAATCCAATATGATTATTTGCATAACTATAGCAGTGACAGATGATGAATTTGGTCCCAAACTCATCATGCAAAATAAAGATAAAAAAAATGCTAAATCCAAATGATGCGCTCTCCATGCGAAATAATATCCAGAGAGTGCCATGCATGTAACACATAAACCAATGTGTATTGTATACAACTGATAACAGAGAATGCATTATTCAAACCCTTCAGCGTGATCAAATTGGAAATGACCTGCGTATTGATTTGCCGGAGCCTTTTAATTCATCAGCATATATCTGCAAAATAAATTGTGAACAAAGTAATCAAACAGAGGGCTTCTGCTTTGGCCAATGCTTTTATAAATCGTTGTTTATCCCTGCAAATACAACTCATTTCTTTAGTGTTAACATACTTTATCAGTAGCTCAATTATGCTGTGTTGCCGTTTCTGTTTACATGTAGTTTTCACCAAATAGAAAATAATGAATATTTCCTGCATTTCCAGGGTTACATTAATTAGTAAGTACATAATGACAGTGCTGAGAGCATGATGGATTAACATGCAAAGCTGCTGTTGCAGATTTCACATTAAAATGTTAAATGATTTGCAAGAGCATAATTGATATCCAGTAAACGTTTCTGACTCGCAAGACTGGACAAGGACCCATATGGCACTTTTAAAGAGACTTTCTCTGGCCTAATACCTGGCCTTTCTCTGGCCTAATACCTGGCCTAATACCTGGCCTAATTCACCTTTCTATCATCGAAGAGAGTGGTGGTCTGCTAGGTAAATCTTAACCTAAATTATAGTTTATTTAGGCTCCATCTACCCCAACTGGTCAATGAGAAAAATAGTTTGTCAGGGAGCAATTAATAACAAATATGAATTGACTAGAGATTTGCTTAAAAAAGTACCTGTATATTCCTTTATTCCTATTCCTTTAGTAAACAGTTAACCCCTACCAGCTGCATGGACATTCCATTTATTGGGTACAAGCTGTGTATGACAGAGTTGGAACATCTAGGTAAAACAATTACACTGCAATGGCAGCCATGCCATCCATTCTTTGAGAGTGTCAGCTCACTGGCAGCTATGTCATGCAATGTTTAGGAGTGTAAGCTCACTGGCAGCAATGCCATGCAATGTTTAAGAGCATCAGCTCACCTGCATGCACTGGCATGAAATGGTTTAGAGTGTCTGCTCACCTACAGGCACTTCTGTATAATGTTTTAGAGTGTCAGCTCACCTGCAAGCACTGCCGTATGATGTTTTAGAGCGTCCCTTTTCCTGTGAAATGTACTTTTGGGGGATTTTTGGCATGTTTTTTGTCAGTGTGTAAAAGTTGCATACAACTGGGAGAAAATTGTTCCCAACACTGACTTTTGAGTCCAAGATGCATGTCTACACGGTCCCCATGCAGTACCCAGTGACTTTTTATCACTTTCTCAACTTTTTCCATGGACCAGACACCCTCCCCTCCTCTGAGCAGGGGGTGCCTGGTCGCCTCCCCTTGACTTACATTGGGATCAGGTGCTCAGTAGAACACTCGAGCATCACAATGTGCTCATTCCGAACACCCAAATATTTTGGTGCTCGCTCATCACTACACACTAGTGATGACCGGATTTCAGCCAGGTCCGTTTGCAAACAGGCGGATCAGACTTTTAAAAAGGTCAGACGATCGCCTGTTCGCAGGGAAATTAAAATTCCCGCCTGTTCGCAGGGAATTTAAATCGGAAAAACTTGAAGTGACGTTACTTCCAGTGCCTGGAACGCATAGTTCCCGGTTCCAATTCTCTACCCGGTCTCTAGTTAAAGGATTCTTACTGATCTGGCCAGCAGAAGAATTAGGGCTTGTTTACATTATGTCGGGACCCCTCCGTTAAGCGTATACTCTTAGCAGGGGTCCCGACATAGCAGATAGACTTACCTGCTCAGTGGAGGATCTCTCTTCATGTCGCAGAGCCTCTCCGCCAATGTAAGGCTGAACGTAGTCGAGTACGTTCAACCTCTGCAGCAGCGGATGTGTAAACAGATCATCTGCCTTATACATTGGGACCCCCGCTAAGCATATAGGCTTAGCGGAGGGGTCCTGACGTATAATGGAAACAAAGCCTAACAAACTTCTTCCCGCTAGCAAATGGGGCGGGTCGAACACCCTTACTGTTCGCCGGGAGAAGAAAATCGAACATGTCATGTTCTTGGCCGAACTGTCCTCCTTGCGGACACACCTAAACTCCCCATGATGTATTTGTGTCCCATGCTAGTAAACCCCATATAAAAATATTATTAAAAATATTAAAAACTAGTAAACCCCTGTAAAAAAATATTAAAAAATCCTTACCGGTGTGGAGATATTCCTGAAAAACCCTTCTTGCCCTTCCTATCTCTTGAAAACAATTGTTTCTGCTTGCATTTGTTCCTGCAGCTATTAACCATCAAAAGACTTAAAAAACACTGTGCCTTCCAGCAAAACAGGTAAAGCTGGGCATAGACAGGTCGATTTTGTCATCACGCCCGCTAGGTCGGCTCGGCAGTTGACGGAAAAAAGACCCGTCTATGCCCAGCTTAAGTGACTTTGGGCCATTAGGATAGCTCAGAGGCAAGTAAAATTTGTATTACATTTTTTTTGGTCTTGAGTTTAAGTGCACCATACAATAAAGTATAGTATATAGTATAAGTATGAAAAAAACACAGTATAGTAATACAGCTTGAAAACACAATTTAAAGGAAAATAAATTTAGGCATTCCTTCCTGTTTAATACCTACTACCTTCCTATATAATACATAATGATACATTAAAAGCATACTCTTTTATGAACAAGCTCTGTTCTCATGTAAGGGAATAAAGGCTAGTGGATATTTTTTTGGAAGACTGGAGGCCATAGTTAAGTAAAACAGTAACACCAAAGGGAGATACTGAAAGGAAGGTCATACTTTAAGTGATTTTGTTTAAATTAGATTACTGTTGCAAGATATAAAAAAAAATTTAAGAACATTGTCATCTCTTTATTTGTATTTTTCTGTAGGACATTCATATACATTGCTTTTGTTTCTTTTTCCTATTCATTTGCTGTGGGTGTTAAGGGCTGTGACAAGGACTCAAAGCAATAGAAATATCTGTTCCTAGCTGAAACACATTGAATACAAATTACCATTGTCCTCTATGCTTTGCTTCTCCTGCACAGTCTGTGCTCAAATGAACTTTCAAGCAAAACATTTTATTGTCCACCTGTTAGAGTGTAAAATCTATTTAAATAGATATTTAAACTTATTTTATCCTGACTAAACATTGATCATTATTGGCCATGAACATATTTAACATCAGTCAACACAAAAGGGTAAATGTGTATTCTCTTTCTCCAATATATATAAATATATACATATATATGCATACTTTGTATCTATATATATTGGCGTCAAATACGTTAACGCATAGCCCCAATATCATTGGCACAACATTGGCACAACACCTGTATTGAGACTATAACTTGGCCATTGAATTACATTGGCCACTTGATATTTTATTATACTACATTTAACATAATTTATATGCACCAAAAACCCACCCACGTTTATGGACATGATTAAGTTACCTCATCAGTACCTTTAAATGGAGACATAGCTTGTCATTAACCTTTCAATAAGGTATGCCAAGTGTCACTTAAGCCCCCCATACACCTTCAGATTCCTCCATACAATTTCCATCAGATCTACCAACAACTATGTAGTATAGTGACCTCCCTGATAGAATACATAGTTATTGGAAGTTGTAGAAAGGTCCTCATATTACATGGTTTTGGTAGAAGAAAAGTTGATTGTACAGAAATTGCATGGTAATTGTATGTGGTGTATGGGGGGCTTTACTGTATTTAGAAAGAGAAAGTGCAGGTTTGGATTGTTACTTCTGCGTTCAAAATACCAAAATTTAAACACTGTAACATCACTTCTGGCAAGATCAGGTAAGTGTACTGTCCCCTCGTTATAATTTTCCACTCTGCTTGTGCAAATTTTAGGAGCATACTTTCCTTCCTAACTTTGCACACCGCTTGTGTGCAACAGATCTGATGCTTTCAGTGAGCTTAGCAACCCCTGTGAAATGGTCATTCTACCACCGAGGGGGTACCGATCCACAGGTTGAGAACCACTGCCTTAACCTAGTGGTCAGCCCATACCGTGCCTTTTTTGTGGGTGATTGCAACACAGTACTCTGGTTGTTCTTCCTGCCCTTCCCTCTTCACATGTGGGCTGGGAAACCGATGCCCCTCAATTAACATGAAGGTATATGGTGCACCCTATCAGCGTCAAAGATGACCCCGAAGGGGCGGTGGTAGAACTGATGCGAGGGTGCAACTGGATGAAGAATCAACACTGCTTTCAGAAGCATAGGTAAGTTTTGGCGATCCCAGCTTGGGCAGAGTTTGTTTTGAGTTTGGGTTTATCTCAAACACTAGGGTATTAATATAATAAACAGTTTAAACATTTTGAAGCATTGTTGTTTCTCCTTACTATTACAAAAAAATTCAAATCAAAAGTAATGCTATTATGTACTACCTCTCCTGCTACTGTTAGTGGCAAACACTGTTTCAATAAGGAGCAGACCCTAAATCTTTTAGGCCCCCATACACGTGTCGGATTCGCACCGGATACCGGCACAAAAGATTCCGGGCGCGTGCACGCCAAACGATCGTGCCGGAATCGCATGCAGCCCACCTGGTCCGATCGATCACGTCCGATTGATCAGGGGCTCAGAATCGGATCCGACGGAGAACCAACATGTTGGTCTTTCTCATGCGATTCTGTCCGGATCAGGGGGAGTTGCCAGTTAAGAGGTGGACAATCGGACACGGATCCGTCCCGGAATCCGTTGGACAAGGTGGTATGCTGCGATGGATACTCTTAATTGGCCGATTGATCACACCTGCGATTCCCAGCAGAATCGCCGGAATCGATCGGATGATGAATCGATCGGACATGGAATCCGACACGTGTATGGCTAGCTTTTGGGACAACACTGCTTGTGTGTCAATAGGATGTATCCCCCACAGGACTCAGTGGTTTGGTCCACAGAACTTTACATCTCTACAGTGCACAACAGTGTGAAAATATTAACAGGGGTAAATGTAACTCTTTTTTTTTATAGGAACAACTTTATTTATATATTTTAACAGTGACAAGGTCAATTTACATTGGTAAAGCATGTAACATTTATACTTACTACCAGCAGGCGTCTCTGTTACTGTTTGTGAACATTAGTAGGCTGTTGTTCAGTTTGTTTAATTGGTTATAAAGGTTGTTAAATATTTAAATAAACAGCTGACATGCTACAGGAGAAATGATGACAGGCAGCAACAACTCATTAGAATGCACACACAGATTGTGAAATCAAGAAGCAAGATATTTTAAATAGAAATAACAAATATATCAGCACTTATGTAGTGTTGCAATATGAAAACTTTTCATTTTCTTCTAAATAGAGATTAATATGGCACAACAACGTTACATATGGTTAATAACAAACAGGTCGAGATAAGTAGATATCTGATTGCCTGAGAGATAAATTGGGCTGTACAGGTTAATTTTTCACACTAGTAATGTTCTAATATCTATCTTGGTATCATCATTGCTAAAGTCAATTCTTTAGGCTAATGGTCTTGAACCTTCTATGTCTTAGGGGACATTTTCAGCACAGTCGCTGAATATATTATCACATTATTGATTAAACATCAGCAATCAAAAAAGCTTAGCCAATTTAGTATTTCAAGCATTTCACAAGCAAAATCAGGTTCATAAGTTTGTAATAACATAAATTTTTTTGGGTACAATTATCAATCTATAACACAATAGATATGTTTTACACATAGTAAATCTGGTTTAATACACATGACGCTGATTTTTTTACATCTTTAATACATTTAAAATTTAGGTTTCTCATGATAGGTTATCACTTCACATAGCAGAGGCTTTAAGTAAGTAAAAGGGACTTTATGTCTCATGGTTGCCAGTGATTAGCAAGATATATATTTGGGGACGGGCCCCCCTAGGGGGGCATGAACGTATTCCAGGGGGACGCCGGCCCTCATTCTCAACCTGTGTTTGAATAGGGAGCGGGGCACGATAATGTTCCTAAATAGAAAAGCGGGGCCCTGCAAGGAAAGTTTGGGAATCACTGGCATAGGCTAACATGTTTTTTCATGTGAACAAACCCACTGGATATAATGTGCACTGTTTCATTATTTCTTAACATGTGTTACCCAATGTACGATAAAACAGATATGTCATATCACATGTGTCTGTTATATTTTTTTTTACAATCTATTCTTTGTTAACTAACCTTTGAAATATTATGTGCTCTTGACTGACATGCATTGACCAATGTTGAAAACCAAGGTGGGTCAGTACAGTGCAAAAAGGTTTCTTTAAAATATTTATAGCTGGCGAGCAAGAACATACCCCCAAGCAGTCACTGAGATTGCCATCTGTTACAAAATAATCCCAATAGAGGCACAGGGAGTGGGGGCAGAAGGAACCACAGTGGGTGACCCTACAATAACCAGCACACTGGATACCCCAAACCTCTCCAGAGCATGAGGAACTGTGGCAGTTCCTCCTACTCCCTGACAGTACTCCCTATTGGCTTGCATGCTTCTCAAAAAGAGAGGGATTAACCCCCCTGGTGGTCCAAATCAGTACGGTTTTCTGTGCCAAAAGTAGTCAGATAGTTGAATATTCAAAATTAAATTCCATCATCTGTAGAAAAAAGTAGCAGAAGGGCTACAAGATGGTGCTGTTGCCTGTTTGTATACATTTCACTAGCCTAGACCAGCTCAGGAATACTGATGTAATTTTTATCACCCTGAGCTGCATGCTGAAACAAAGTCTCTAATTACACAGAGAACTATGTGCCACGCAGGTCACTGCTTCTCTCTCTCGGTGTGCCCGTCAACTTGTGTGCACACAGAGAGATGACTAGTCGACTCCTCTCAGGAACTGTCAAATGTCAGGGCGAGTCGACTAGTTGACATGTGTCCAAACAGCTATACATTTAAAAAAATAATTCACCTGGCAATAGCATGCAGCAGGACTGAGGCTTTTTACCAAGGAAAGTAGACACCCCCAAAAGAATTGTACTCACTATACCCCACCAGTCCCAAAGCTGGAATGCCAAGGAAGCTGACAGCAATTCAAGGCTTGGAGAGTGATGTTGAGATTCCAGAATGTAATGATACCACTAGATTTAAATACATTTTAGTTTGTTGTTGTTTTTAATTTAATTGTTGTTCATGGAAAATAAAACATCCCTTGAAAAAAGCCCTAACGCATCTTTTGGAGGAAAAATGTATATAAGACCCGGTCTGATTTTTAGGGAAACACAGTAAAATATTCTATCTACTTATTATTGTGCAGTGAAGAGAGCCGAAGCATTGCTCTTTATTGCTTTTGATCTTTCATATGTAAATATTCGTGTTTTTGTTTTGAACATTATTTACAATTGAACAATATGTACAAGTGTCATATTTATGGATCTATAGACACTTTATTTTCTTTCTGGATTCATTAACATGAAGGCTTATGCATTTGCTTTTCAGAAACACCAAAACAAAACTGAAATTCTATAAGATATAAATTCAGTATGGTAGAATAAAGTTGCTATTTTATAACACAACTTGAAAGATAGATGCACAGAACTAAAGCCTCGTTAGACTTGTAGCTATATGTAAGAATGATATAAAGCTGCGTCTATCAAGACTTATTGCTTAGATATTGTAATTTATTATCTCTGAGCTGGGAACTACATGGATCACCAAGTTCTATCTCACGGTAAGAAGCAGCAATATAGCTGTAGATTTATTTCAATAACTTCTTTCTAAAACAAATGATACACACATCCTTAAGTTCTGTCGCTCGGTGGAAACTTTTAACTACATATTTTACTTTATATAATGACTCAAAATTACAGCATGTATGATATATGCTATTTCTCTTTCTTGAAGAAACACCATGTAGAGTTTATCAGGCAATTTGTGAACATGGGACCCAATTGCCTGGTGGTAGTAGAACCCAGTGTTGTCTCCTGCTTTCATAGGCCATATGTTTCAAGGTCTGACAAGGTCTTCTACATATCCTGTTAATACAAATAGTTATCTGATGTTATTAGTTATTAGATTGTTAGTTATAATTATCTTGTACTTATATAGCGCTGACATAATATGCATTGCTTTACAGAGCATATATAGTCATATCACTAACTGTCTCTCAGAGGAGCTCACAATCTAATGTCCCTTACACAGTCGTAGGTCACATGTAACTAACATAGGACAATATATATTTGGGGAAGCCAATTAACCTACTGTATGTCTTTTGGAGTGTGGGAGGAAACCAGAGTACCCGGAGGAAACCCACGCAGACATGGGGAGAACATACAAACTCCTTGCAGATAGGGCCTAGGCCTGGATTTGAACCTAGGACTCTAGCGCTGCATGGTAAGAGTGCTAATCACCTGAGCCACCGTGCTGCCCCGAGTTACTGTTATTTAAGCTCAAAGAGATGGTTCTATGTGAAAATCGCAACTGCCATACTATGCCCTTCAGTTCTTTCCCATTCAGGTTCCAAATCACCTTACACTTTTACGTCAAAATATGCTGACCACCCTTCAAACATGGCAGATAGGCAAGAGTTGATCCCCACCCAACACCATCTCAATGAAAGGGGACCAGGGAAAAATCCAAGTTTTCATAATTTCTTTAACCTACCTGACCCTTGTTGTTGGACAAAATATGGCACCATGAGACTATTCAAGAATTAATTACGGATAGGAAAATATCCT
Organism: Ptychadena robeensis; assembly: GCA_036250615.1. NCBI lineage: Eukaryota > Metazoa > Chordata > Amphibia > Anura > Ptychadenidae > Ptychadena > Ptychadena robeensis. The sequence goes on from CM070033.1 coordinate 141,074,192, forward strand.
ACTTCTAGGACTGTCAACAGTTATAACACCTATACCCCTTTACCTACAACCAGCTCATGCTTAGTAGTGATGAGCGGCATAGGCAACATTCGTATTCGCGGCATGCCTTGAATTTTTGGGAAAA
>CM070033.1:141083670-141119138 GCA_036250615.1 Ptychadena robeensis
CCCAGGAAGCAGCTGTGTGTGTCACACAACACCGGGAGCGGGCATTGTGTCTTACTGTACTGGGAATTGTGTCTCACAGTAGCAGGGACCCTCCATCTGTAATAGAGTAACCCGCTATGTATGCTCGGGGAGCGGGCATTGTGCCATGCACTAGTAGGGACATAGATGTTGACTCAAGAACATCTTAACCCCCGATCAATAAAACTTACCCCTAATATCCAGCACCACCCCCAAACCTTGACACTCGAAATTCAGAAGATTGACCCTGAAAAGCCCCAAAACTAGTACTATCTGCACATGCGCAGTTGTAAGGGTGGCAGAATATTTCAGTGTAGCAAAATAGGCTAAATATAAACATTTAAGTGATAAATATTTATTTTAGACAAAGAGCCGTTCGGGAGCCGTTTGGGAGCCAAAAGAGCCGGCTCTTTATAGGGAGCCGATTCAAAAGAGCCGATTCTTTGCAAAGAGCCGGAATTCCCATCACTAGTATGAAGCACTGTGTATAAGGCTCCAGGAAGAGCTGGTAATGCCTTTCACAAGGTTTTCAGAAAAGCCGGTTTAAGGGTCCTGGAACCAAGACAGTGAAAAGTGATGGGTGGGCTTCCTCAGCCAGTGGATTCTGCTCCGTGTTTTCTCACTGGTGGTTGGAGTGTACAGGTGGAATATTCAATGAGCTAGCTTTGGTCTGTGAGTGAGGTTAGTGTGTCTCAGTGATAGGGAAGCAGAGCTCTCCTGCATTGCAGTAACTGCTTGGATACCTTATTTTGGTGACAGACTGTTCATCTTTATTTTTGCTAGTTAGCTGGGTGTATAAGTGAGTTTAGTTAGTGGCCACCCTTTTTGTTGTTATATTTGGGAGCATATAACAATACAGTACAGAGACGGGAGCCTGGTTTAAACGAACATGGATGTTAGCTGTCTCCTCTGTGCACTGGGCTGACACCCTGTTGCTACGAGCGATCCCACAATATATTTTTTTTCAGTATACATGTTCAGGCTCTGTTCCCACATAGGCGATTAATCGTGGAGCACTCTTGCTGTTTATTGCATCCATTTAGTTGAATGGGCATGATTGGACCTGTGATCAAAAATGTCTTTTTGTTAAGGGGGCGATTGTTTTAAAAAAATTGCGTGCAAAGATCTCCTGATCAATCGCACCCAAACGCTTCAGCAATAGCGAACGATTGGCCCACCATGATCGTTGTCCGTGATCGAAATCATGTCCACCCCACAGCTGATCGCCTATGTGGGAACATAGCCTAAAGGTGGCCATACACAGGTCGATTTCCCACTCGATTCCTGGCCGATCTATCATCAGGCACGTGCACGCCGATCGATCAACAAGGAATCGAGTGCAGCCCACCTTGACCGATCGACCCGGACCGATCGACATGACCCCCAAATCGGATCGGCCAGGGAACCAACCTGTTGGTGTTTTCTGATCAATCGGGCACACATCAAGGGGCGTTGACATTTGTGAATCGATCGACTGGTAACAGAATCGTCCAGGAATCGGTGGCCTAAGGTGGTAGGCACACAATTGTATGGTCGATCGATCGACGCCTGTGACTTCACCGGAATCGATCGGATTGTCGATTGATCGCTCAGGAATCGTCACGTGTATGGCTAGCTTAAGGCTAAGTTTACACTGGCGATTTCCGAGCAAACCGCCAGTGCGCTCCCGCAGCCACGGGATAAACGACTCCCTGTAGTCACCTGCACAACAGTACAGGCGATTACAGGGCGTCTAATTAAGGACCCCATAGACTTTCTATGGGACGGCCACCCGAAAACCGCCCGACGGACGCCATATGTGGCGTCTGCCCGTCGGCCACGCTAAACGGTTGTAAACTTAGCCTTAGTGTTAACAAAATGTACCCAATTTATATAATTTGACTAATAATAAAGTGACAGTTCTCTTGCTAGGGCATCTGCCCATATACCAGCACTTGCATTTACTACTTCTTTCATCATCCATGGAATACTTGATATTTCTGGGTAATGGGGTGCGTGTGATCTTCCCTTCCTCACCACATGGTATGTAACAAATCCACAGATTTAAATAGCTGTGTGATATTAACAGGTATTTGTCATTCTACAGTATAAGCTCTAACGCTGGCCAGCCCAGAGCTTACACAGGGTTTGGTATCTAAAACACTCAAAGGGGTGGACAGAGCAGTGCAGAAAATACAGTGAGGTATCAGTAGAGGGGTGGTTTCTGATTCTGGGGTGATGAGAACCTTCCTCTCGTTCCTTATACTTTTTGAAGGCAGGGTCTACTCCGTTATGGTGCTCCTGAGCCCAGTGCATTCCCTTCGGACCAGTATTTACTGCTCATTAACCCTTCATAATCAGAGTTTATTGTAGCTGAGGTAAGCCATGGCAGCCTCAGTATAGATCAGTTAATGTAACACTAGCTTTGTTATATATTTTTTAGAATAAACAAAGCCTTTAGGAATAAGATTGTACAAAGTTAGGCATGCTTATATATCAGCTGAAAGGTTAAGGGCCCTTTCACACTAGCCTGTATGTGATACCAGCAAAAAACTGCACTGCACTTGCGTCTCCCATACAGGTGAATAGGAGATGCTTGCGCTGCGCCTGCAAATATATGTGCTGCAGGACGTTTTCAGAGCACAAAATCTAGTGTGTGTACCCTGCATTGACCCTAGCTATACCTCAGCTACAACCCAGCTAGTGTGCACCAGCCCAAAAATCACATCTCAATAATTTGAGACATGATTTTTTAACGGGTCCCCATTCATTCTCTATGGGTGTGATCAGGGAAGATCGGGCTTGGCCAAAAACACTTCCCATGGCCCCTGATCGCGGCAGCAAAAAATCGCAAGCAATCTCCGTCAGCGATGAGGATCGCAGGAGATCAGTCAAGTGGGGACATAGTCTAAAGCCCCCCATACACGTATAGATTATGACCCGATGTTTTGGCTGACCCTGCGTGATGACGTCATGGCGATCGGCGAGAGCACGCACGTCGGTCGGCGAACGGTCAGCCTTAAAATCTATGCATGTATGGGGGGGGGGGGGGGGGGGGTTAAGTGTTGTCTGTTTTATTTCCTCATTGCAGATTTTCTGTTGCTTCCTATAATGTATTGGCAGTAAAACATGACAAGAATTCTAACTTCTCGTGCTATATAAATAAAGCCAAACACGCATTGTTTATGCTGTGTGTGTATAAACACACATATTGTGGTCACAAAGAGGTTAATACCTCTGAGTAAATCCAATAAGGTAACGGTGAAGAGGAATAATGTTGTTTCAATCCCGTATAGTGTAAACCTAATATGTCCCGGCGCAGTAGCAGATAAATTCATAAAGCGGATGAGGGATTAGCGCCCGGCTATCTCGACACCATAGCTGAAGAAATTCATAAAGTATACGCGGGATCTGCACTCGCGTGTACCGATACAGAGGAACTCATAAAATGTGCGCGGGATTAGCTGTATCTGGGGCCAGAGTGAAGGAACATAGATGTTTGTGAATAATGTATACACCATGACAGGATCCTTTCAGTATAATAGCAGAACGTGATATGTATTTGTGAGCTGTGTGGAAGTCTGTGACAGCACAGACATGAATAATATATCCAGGAAGGAAAGCTGTGCTGCTCAGGCAGGCAGGGGGGGCCTAACGTGTGAACGGATAAAAAAGAACCAATTTGGGGTGAGATTCGGGTCACTATATACAGCCATTGAAATAGTCAGAGGAGAGGAAGATGAAGACTAAAGCGTGTGTAGCTGACAGGCATGCTGTGAATCAGAGTGAAGGCTCCATTGGCTGTTCATATACTCCTTGTTATTGGTTGCTGACATAGGAGGGAGGGTGAGGAAAGAACTCTCCTTCCTGGTTTCTATGGCAGGACAGTAAAGGTCAGAGAGCTGGTATAACAAATGTTTACTGCGTACAGCTAGCTGGGAAAGTGGCGCTCTGGGCGGTGAGGGAGCTGGCACGGCCTCACAGACTGGCACATTTCTCTCTCAGAGCTGTGCACCCCTCCTGCATTTCTCTTCTCACTTTAGGAAATGCTATTGTATGCCGTCTGCTTACACTGGAATATTTTACAAGGCTGCCCTGGATTATTGATGGACACAGTAAGCAATATTTCAATAATCCTATAGCCGGGAAGCTGTGGGTGATGTAAACATGAAATATACTGGGTAAAGCTGGCCATACACCTTTAGATCTCTCTGTCAAGTATCCTGTAGATCTACCAACACCTATGTAGTGCCGGGTCCTCTGCGATTGAACACAGGTAGACTTGATGGTTTAGAAAGTCCATCATATTACATGGTTTTGGTAAAACAAAAGGAGATCTAAAGAAAATCTGACAGAAATCTTAAGGTGTATGGGGACCCTTACAATCTTTCCATACAATTTCTGTACAATCAAATTTTGTTCTACCAAAACCATGTAATATGAGGACCTTTCTAATCCTTCCAATCACTATGTATTCTATCAGGGAGGCCCCTATACTACACAGTTCTTAATAGATCTAATGGCGATTGTATGGATCGATCTTAAGGTGTATGGGGGGCTTTAAGCTGATAAAAGTTCACAAATAGGCTGGCGGTGATGTATGGCAATCTTATAATGCCACAGAGTACGAATTAAGCTAGGCATACACGATTCGATTTTAGATCTTGATCTTTTCATTGATCATCAATCGTAATCGAATCCAAACTGTATCCAAATGGAAGGTTCGATCGGAATACGATCACAGATTTTATTTTCAATCAAAAAACATAGGAAAGTCATATATATAAATGTGTTTATCGAATACAATCGACCCGACCAACAAATACAATGCTACGATTTTAGTTGGATCATTGTACAATCAATGAAAATTTTCCAACATGTCTGACCACTTTTCGATTGATGTTTTTACCGTTATTGAACAATTTTCGTTGATAGAACCATGTGTGCTCTATGCGATTTAAGTTCGATCAATGTAAACGTTTTAAGTTGATCGATCGCTAAAATCAAACCATGTATGCCCATCTTTAAGCCGGCCATAGACAGCCGTAGTTGTGGGAGATTGACCGGTGTGCGCACCCATTGTCAATACACGGTAGTTGATCTCCTGCAGCTACAGCGGTGCCCACCTTGACAGATCAACCAGAAAAGCCCGGCCAGCTAGTGTGGAGGAGCATATGGTATATTCGAGTTCGCATAATTTCGCGAATAAATTAAGGAACATTTGAAATTCGTACAATTCGATTCGTCTGTATTCTATTGCCTTACATCGCGCATAGCCGTTCGTAATTATTCGCAAAGATTCAGCGAACCAACTTAACAGCTTCTCTTCTTCATTCTGTGATCTTATCCAGTACAAGCACTGTACTTAATGCACATATCCATGTCGGTAAACAAGGTTGATGCATAATATGAAGAATATCCGCCATTGCGAATATCCGAGCGCACATTCGCCAAATATTACGAATTCTCAAATGTCGGATATTCGTAGAATATATTTAATATATAATACTCTCGCTCAACACTACCGCCAACCGGATCGCACGGCGAACCATCAGGCAGTGTATTTTCTGGCCGATCCTGATACGTTGGATGGGGACTGGAGTCACCATTAGTGTTGAGCTCGAATATTAGTTTTTCGAATATTTAGCTCGAATATCGCTATTTCGCCATTTCGCGAATATATCATTCCGACGTGATCGAGATTTTTCACGATTTATTGCGCTTTTATAATCGCGATCCATTGCAATGAATGGGATCGTGATTATATAATCGCAATGCGATTTTTTAAAACGGAAATGACGGATATTCTCCCAGTCGAATATCCGAGCTCCATTGACTTGCATGCATTGCGCATATTTGGTCGCATTGCGCTTTCTCGGATAATCGCAATTTCGGATTTCGCCATTCTCCATTGACTTCAATGTATTGCACATATGTGGTCGCATTGCGCTTTCTTGGATAATCGCAATTTCGGATTCCGCTATTCTCCATTGACTTGCATGCATTGCGCATATTGGGTCGCAATTGCGATTGTTAGATCGCAATTCATGTCGTAAGTGCGGATATTCGAGATTACGAATATGGAATCGAATATTATGGCGGATATTCGCGAAATTACGCGAATTCGAATATTGCCTTGTCGCTCATCATTAGTCACCATTCAAAGTATCTGCAAGCAATCTGACTGGAATCCTAGATAATGGCGCACACAGGATTCCTGTCAGTTTTGCAGACAACTCATCACAGCGTAGTGACGTCACCACATTGTAATGAGTTACCGACAAGACGGCCAGGAATCGAGGTGTCTGTGGCCGGCTCTAGTCATTGGTTTCTATGGGTTACAGCATTAATTGTTTTATAAAAATATGTCGTATATGATATGCAGAATATGCAATTAACACACAGTGTAGTGATGTTGGGAATAGAAATTGGCATTAATACCCATTTAGAGGTGTTGTACCAGCAGTCGTGTAATGAATTTCTTTATTCTAGGGATCTCAGGCTCAGACAAAGATCCATGTATCGCTTGAGCAGACCGGCCTCTTGTTTCACCGCAGCCGCACGCACGTGTGACAATGCTGCTGAGTTGTAATGCAGTGTGTGTTGTCACCATCAGAAGTCATGATATCTCTCACCATCAGTCTGTTACTTGTGTTGATGATGAAAATTCAAGTTTTAATATGAATGTCGGCACTTCAAGAATTTTATTCTTTATCTTCATAATCTCGATTATTCGAGATTCTGGACAAAGTACCATGAATTGCGTTACCAATATGTGCATGTACAAGTAACGATTTTCGCAATGAATTACTTCTATGAGTGTTGTCTCATGTGATTACACTGCAGCTGCTTTTTCGCATGCTACGACTAGATGTCGCCATGGCAACACACATTGCATTTGCAATATGCACATGTGCAAGTGCCGATTTTCACAATCAAAGTTATAGAAACCCAAAGCATACATTGACATTAGTTTTCATTACCTCAATACATTACCTCAAGGTTGCCAAAATTCCCAGATTTCCAAAACGTATCTTTATCTTTTAAATGTTCAGGGGTGAACCTTGATCAGGCTGTGATGTGCCGCTCTTTGAGTAAAGGAGTTCTTCTAGAACGATGTCCCATAATGAAGAGCCCTCACAAATGATGTTCATTTAAACATCAGCTCCAGAAGAGGCCAGGTCAGCAATGATCATCTTGGCAGATGTCTGGGGCTCATTACTGACATCTCCAGAGTTCTGTAACGGGTGGCGGGGTCAGACAGGGATTAAGCAGGTGTCTGCTGCCTTCATCCAGGGCAAGGGCCACTTTCCTCCCGAGGTTTTCAGATCGGCTCATCTGCGCCCTCGTAGCAGCCACCCACTGACTAGGTTCCCTCCCAACAGACTCCCAGACCCCAGGTTTGCTCTTGTATGCTGGCTAGGCTGCAGATTCCTCTACCTCTCCCTGCCGTCCCCCTTCCCCAGGTTTCCTAACACAGGCTTTTACACAGTCTCCTTAGTCTGGCATTTACGGGTCGATTTTTTTTTTATCGATTTGAGCATTTGCAGCAATTGTCCTTGAATTTATTGCATCCAGCCTTTCTCCAGCAGGATCAATTGATCCCACTCAAAGAAGGCTCAAACAGGGAACCAACATGTTGGTAAATCCCTGTTTGATTGCTATTAATTTGGATGGGGACCCCAAAGTATCGAACGGGGTTGATGGCACAGAAGTGCTTGCGCATCGATTCTCAATTCAATCGACAAAGGTTGAGCGCAGCGTGGTGACATCATCACGCTGTGCTTGAGGGTTCATCGATTGAACAGGTATTGACCCTTGTATGGCCACATGAAGTTTCTTTTCCTTTGCTACTTTATTTGCAGTACAAAGGGAAGATAGAGCTTCACTGAAGACAAGTCTATCTGCAGGGTTCAGGCTTGGAGAAATTGCAAACAGGAAAGGATATGGCTTACTAACCATTGCTATCTTAGGGCCCCATACACCTTTAGATTTCTTTGCCAGATTCCCTTTAGATCTCCTTTTGTTTTACAGAAACCGTGTAATATGAGGGACTTTCTAAACCATCAAGTCTACCTGTGTTCAATCGCAGAGGACCCGGCACTACATAGCTGTTGGTAGATCTAAAGGATATCTGACAGAGATATCTAAAGGTGTATGGCCAGATTTAGTCCTTTAGGCTAGGAGATGCACACACCCTTGGGTGGGATAGTGGAAGAATGTCACTTATATTCCTTGGTGGTCCTCAGCCCCAGGCACGCGGCCTGTCTCATAGGCTACAACTAGATCTTTTTCTCAAATTAAGCAAGGCATACACGGCTCAAATTCTTAATAGATTCTAGCGCAATCGAGTGCTGTGCGCTTAATTGTGCTCAAATCAATTATAAATTGGAGCCATTACAACGTTCCCGGAGCTCAGTCAAACAGGGTTCCAACATGGTGCAAAACCTGGCTCGATTTCCATTACTTTGGATTAGGTTGTTATGCTGCGGTCAGACTTCCTCGATCTGGAGCCGCGTGTGCCCAGCTTTAGATCTGGGAATTTCCCAAAATGTTACCTTCTATAAACTTGGCTGGCTTCTCCCACCTGGGCACATTACATACATACAGTGAAGATTCTAACAGGTGCTAGAATCTTCCAGAACACGCACTAACGAAAACATTAACTAAATACCAGGAGGGCAGATCAACTACTTCAAACCCCTTTCTTACTACCCAGCTCCAGTTCTTGAAATCTTGCACTTATGTTGACATTTTGTTGCAATGCTCTGTGTTACCATTCAAACAAATGCTCTCCATTGTACAGCACATTTTAGTATTTTCAAATACACACTGCAGTATGTGTTTTGGCTGCATTTGTGTTTATTTTAGTTTAGTTGGAAATGCAAATGCATGCACGGCCAAAAACTTGTACTTCAAATTTTAAACGCAATACTCCTAGCTTAAAACATTGCTGCAGTATCTCACAAAAGTGATTACACCCCTCACATAGTTTATAATGTTTAACACTTTGATGTGAAATTTGATATATGTGAGATTATGTAGGTACGACTGCTATATCAAAAGGAATTGCCAGTCAGGCACTTCAGCATTACACATGTACTGATGGATGCGTATACTAATGGCCCCCATACACCTGACGAGCCAGGGCTGATAGATGAACGATGAGTGAATGAAATGAAGAGTGCAATGTTATGACATCATCACGCCACACTCAGTTGCTTTGTGTGCCGTCCTTTACTTTGGACGGGGATGCCTGTCCCCATTCAAACTAATGGCATCGGCCAGAGATTTAAGAACATGTCTCTTCTCTGCCAAACGAGCTCGGCTGTGGACGGATGGCCGGTGTTGCCGGCGACCGCAGGCACACACCAGCCGGCTTGCTAGGTGTACGGGTGCCTTAAGACACTGGACCACAGGATGCAAGCCAAAGTTTGGAGAGAAAATGTGAAAAAAATTTGTTAAAGACACAGCCATTCACATATAAAATGAATATACAGCATGCTCCAGCAAAGTAAGAAGGTCTGGCCAATGCTGTATTTACTCTACATTCATCCAGCAAAGCCAAATAGCCAGTGCTGGGAGGGAGAGCTTAGTTCCAGCAGAGTGTACACCAGGGCCCGGGAGAAGAAGGGCGACAGACAGGCTAGGAACGCCCCTGGACATCAGCATTGTTACATTATTAGAAAGACTATGCTCTTTACCACTACAACGTGGCCTTTGTGGAAGCTGGCCCATGCTTTTTGTGTTGCCCTGTATTATACAACTGTACTGGAAACAGTGCTGTTTCCAGCCTTCCTGGGGCCCTGTGCAAGTTCTTGCTTAGGGCCCCCTGTGGATTGGGGGAGGGGGGGTGGTGCTATTGGAGAAGAATAAAGGAACACTCCTGTACACGCCAATCCTCCTCCTTCTTCCTCCTCCTCTTCTTCTTCCTCCTCCAGCACACACACCCCAGGGCCCTATGAGGGAGAAACAGCCCTTATTGGAAACACTAACACAGCACAAACCTGCGCAAAGTAGTGTGAATGTTACACTTCTTTGTATGGGTAACCTGTGTACCATGTGCAGCACATAACACCCTGTGGTGCTAATGCATGTCTTGCAATACAACTACACAATGCATATTGACAAATGTCTATTAGTGCCAAAACTGTCCCATTCCCATTCAAATACCGGTAAAGGTGATACCTAGCAAAGCTTAAATCCCGATGACCATTTTAAGCAGTTCGGGCTTTGTGTGCCGGCCATTACTTTAGATTAAGACTGCCATCCCTATCCAAAGTAATGGTTTCATCCTGGAATTTACCGGCATGACGGATCATCGTGCAATCCGACAATGCGTCAGATTCCTGGTCGATCTTGCCAGGTGGGTGCACCCGATTTGTGGGAAGGTGCACGGCGGTTGATCGGCAGCAAAATCCTGCCTATGGCCAGCTTTATGTTTACTTTTTGCTTGGTCTGTTGTAAGGAAGATAAACAAGTAAAGGCCGCCATACACGGGTCGATGCCTGTGATAAAGATGAGCCTTCGAGCTCAGCGCGATGACGTCATCACGCTAAGGCAATATTGAAGGAGCTGGAGGCGGAGCACTGCTGCGTCATCCAGCTCAGCCGATGCTTTGCATGGGGACCTTGGACAATGGACATCAACTGTGATTTACGGTCATGTCCAATAAACCTGTCTTCGAGCGTCATTGGTTGATCTTGCTCAAAAACAGGGATGGCCACATTAGATATGCACCAGATAGAAAGCTGTGAGCGTGCATTGATCTTGCGCATATCTGTGCGTGTATGGGCACCTTAAGAAAACTATGTTACAAGGGCAACTTATAAAAAAAAATTAAAAATAACTTCCATGTTTAATTCTAAAGACAGACTGCATCATTTTCTATGATGTCCATAGTTCTACTTTCACATGAAAGGCTCTCCTTCCTGCTTACCTCTGTTAATCCCTGATCAATATCTGTGATATTTTGGTAAGCTGCAAACTCAGGACATTCAAATCTTTCCTGTGATGTAGTTCTACATCTTTGCTTTGCTAATTACTTTTCCCTATTAAGGCTTCAAAGACGCCGCTAAAAATGTATACTCGTCCTAAAGAGGGTAAAGCGAGCTTTCTCAGAAAGCAATTTGCAAGTGTGCGATTGGGAGTGACCCAGGTCAGATCCTGATCCACCTCATCCAGCAGGCCTATATTCAGTTATTAAATGTACCGCACTGTGTGATTGTGTTGTTTTAATGTCATTTGGTAGGACACAATGAGCCATCTAAACGTGTCTTTTGCTGCGTGTGGATTTCTTGGAATCTACCACTTGGGGGCAGCATCTGCACTGCTAACACACGGCCAGAGAATGGTAAATACCGTGAAGTGCTTCGCCGGAGCTTCTGCCGGATCCCTGGTTGCTGCAGTTCTGCTAACCGCTCCAGACAAGATCCAGGTATTTGATGAACATTTGTAGAGATATTAGTGCATAATATGTTTAACAAACAAATATATTTTAAAATTATGGTTGCAGAGTTCTGCTAAAGCATTATTTTCTAGCTTGCACTTTGCAGCTACACTGCCCTGGGAGATATATATGGTAAATGGAATTGCACTAAGAGCCCTTGCACTCTAGCCTTGCTGTGCTTACTGTTCTTTTTCCGATAGCACTACCGCGGCCACTAACTGTGTCTGTTACCGCCAAAAAAATGCGTTTTGCAGTGGGCTGCGCTTGCATCTCCGATACTAGAGTAAAGGAGATACTAGAGTATGGGAGATGCTTGCAATGTACTCATGATAATGCGGACTGCAGGCCACTTTCGTTAGTGTGCGGCATTGGGCGTTACCAGAAATGCAATCGCAAGTCTAGTGTAGGTACACAGGCTTTCTTATGTTTTGGATTGTGTTGCAGTGTTGAAGCATTTTCTTCTAGCTTGCACTTTGCAGCTACACTGCCCTGGGAGATATACATGGTAAATGTAATTGCACTAAGGGCCCTTGAACTCTAATCTCGCTGTGCTTGCTATTGCTTTTTGTTTACGTTAGCGCTACCGCAGCCACTAACTGTGTCTGTTACCAGCAAAAAAAATTGCGTTTTGCAGTGGGCTGCACTCGCATCTCCCATACTAGAGTATAGGAGATACTAGAGTATGGGAGATGCTTGCGCTGTACCTACAATATTGCGGACTGCAGGACATTTTTATTAGTGCGCGGCATTGGGCGTTACCAGAAACACATGCACAAGTCTAGTTTAGGTACACAGGTTTTCTTATGTTTGGGTTGCGTTGCAGTGTTGCCCCGCTTAGGTCAGACTTTTCATAAAGTCAGATCTGCTTGTTAGCGAATGGACGTGGTCAATGTTCAGCCATCACTAGTGGTAATGCTGCTGTGCCCACTAATCGTGTCCATTACTGCCAAAAAGTAAAATGCATTTTATGCAGTTTTCCTTACAGGGATACTTAGGCCTGTAAAATGCGATCTGTAGGGTGTTTTCGGGAATCTGCAGCATTGCACGTTACAACAAAAGCATGCGTAGGTCTAGTGTGAAAGGTAGTTTCCTATGTGTGTATTTAGTTGACCCTAGCTGTCCTGTGCTAGAGTACTATACCGCACCGCAGCAGCAATGCAGCTAGTGTGAACGAGCAGGAAGCAAAGCCTGCATATGTAACCAGCACAATCGGGCAGAAATAGATTCCCTAAGTGGTGTGCACTGCGATCGCATGTTACGATCGAACGTACGATGATCGCAGGTGGACTCCAAACTTTGGCTAACTTAACATACCTGTTCCCTTTATGATAAAAATCTACACTGTTCCAGATGACTTTGAATTCTGCTGCTTTAAAGGCTTTAGGTATTAAATTACACCAAAACATCCAGACTATATAAAGGGTACCAATGCCCTAAGGCTTGTTGGCATCTTCAAATTCCAATCTTGTGTTTAGTAGTTTATTGGCACTGAGTCAATAATCCTGATTCACTGGGTCAACCATCCAGACCACAATATAACAACACAGTAGCTGCAAGTGGTTTCCTGTATTCTTGAGTTTTTTGATTGGCTTTATATTAACCCTTAGGGCAGTGATGGCGAACCTGTTGCATGTGTCCCCAAGATGGCACACCGAGTCCTCTTGGTTGGCATGCATATTTTTTCAGCTCGGTTAATATCGCATTCCAGAGCTGGACTCCAGCTGCTGAAATGTAACAAACCATCAGCAGTGTCATCTTGTGGCCATACTGATAATTTACCCGGAAATTTGAGGTATTGGCCTACTTTTGTTTTGTTTTATTGTCTTGTTAACTTAAATAGAGGTTGTTTATTGATGGTCGCTTGTGTTTCTTTAGGCTATGTCCCCATTTGACCGATCCTAACCTCCCTAGCGGTTTGCCTGAACTCAGTTCGGGCACAGTTTGATCGCCGATCAAACTGTGCCCGTACCGGGATCGGGCAAAACCGCCGTCTCCCTGTGTGCCTTCCGGCCCCGTGTCTTTGGCGTCATTTGTGATGCCGAAGGGGGGTGGTGCCATAGATCTCCATGTTAATGGAGGGGGCACCGCTCTACTCTCCACACGCCGCCGGCGTCTATTTGACGTCGGAGGCGTGCAGAGAGCTGGATGGAGAGCCGGCAAGCACGGCGGAGTACAGTGTACTCCCCCGCGATTGCCGGTGACATGAGGTTTTCGTGCCATAAAAAATGGCGCCAAAACCTCAAACCGCCCAGAGGGCTGATCACGGACTGATGATGGGAGTGTTGGGAGCGTTTTTGGCCGCGATTTTGAGCCGCACCTAATCGCTACCATAGAGAATGAATGGGCACACGTTCAAAAATATTTTTGAACGCATACATTCATGTTTATGTCATGATTGTGATCTGTGATCATGACAAGTTGGCTCAACTACGTATCATAAAAAGTACAGCCACGGTCTCAAAACTGGCCGTTAATGGAGATACAGTAATGACGCTGCCATGGCGGAGAGGAACGCCGCAAGTTCCTCTCAAGTCTTGTCGGGTTTCTGAGCTCCTTGCTTTCTTCTCATTCCTGCATCCGGGAAACATTTTAGCACCATTTCACACTGTTGTGCATCTGCATTAGCTTGGCCAGTAGCAGATTAGCGGTAAACGCGTCGGTTAATGCCAAAACATCTGTGGCCACCTTGTTCTAACTAAAACCTCAGTTTTCAGGTTTAATTGTCGTTTTGGTACTTTAAGATAAAAAAAAGTGGGTTATGTGTTTTCTTATGTGCACTCGCTCTCAAAAAGCTTTGCCATCACTGCCTTTGGGTATCATTTCATGCTGTATTCCTTATTCATAATGCACATCTTCATCTATATTTACAGAATATAAATAGTTATATGTTTTTTAAGACTACTACAACTTATTGTATTGTTCACATGAAAGTGTTATGTTCCAAGCACTTGGGGGACAGTAGTATCGCCAGAAAAAGGAGATAGGCAGCTCAGAAATTGTAGGCTTAGCCTCTGGAAAGCTTATGGGGGCAAAGGGACATGAGGAGAGAGATTGACTATACAGTAACATGCATGCTGGATCCCAGGAAGCTGCAGTGGTGGGGGGTTCTGTTAAATTACAGAATACCCAGAATATTGTAGACTTCATTCCTGTAAACCTGCATGTAATACAAAGGATTTACTCTGCAGATTCCATTGTAGTACGCCGAGTCTGTGCAGTAAAACCCTATAGACTTCTGTGGGTGTTAGGGGGTTGATCTGTGTCTTGGCCTTATATAAGTTTGATGTATATTTTATAAATATGTAGGAAGCAATCTCAGGACTCCTGACATTCATCTTAAACCTCCAGTGATCCCAGCACATTTTTTGCACACAAAGTCTACATAGTATTATACCGCATTTGCTGATCTGTTTAGTAAATCTTGAGAAATATTGGCAATTTATTCAAGTCATCAGTACTGGGGCCTGCAGAATTTGCTGAAGATTAGCAGCATAGTCCCTAAGATTATATATATATATATATATATATATATATATAGAGAGAGAGAGAGAGAGTTAGGAACATGTCACTTATTGCTTGCACACCCAGGTAGTTGCCAATAGTCACTAATGTGGCCCCATATTATGACAGACAAGCATCCTCCCACCACCTGCACAGTGTGTGCAATTGCTGCCCTCAAACCTGTATGAATGGAACCTTAATGCCAAGTCTGCTCTGGAGGTTTTGCTTTTGGGATAAGCACGATGATCTGAAAACTTTGGGCATAGGAAGTAATACAGGGTGCAGGCAGATTGGTTTATGACTTGCAAGAATGCCAGGGATCATTTAACTTTTTCAAATAATTTTATAACACATGGGACATGATGGGTGTTAATTGGGCGATTGATCACACCTGCGATTACCGGCAGAATCACCGGAATCGATCGGATGGGTGATCGACTGGCCATGGAATCCGACACGTGTATGGCTAGCTTTACATGGATCGTAAATGTTGCACATTGAGGTTGTGTGTATTTCAGTATTATATACCAGACCTATGAATTTTTGTTGCAACAGTCCATTCATATTCTTAGAATGTCCTGTATTTTCACCCAGTATATTTGTTAAAGATTCGTGTATGGATTTAGCTTAATAGGTAGAACAAGATGCTATAGCATAATACTTATGAGGCGGTGAATCGATCGTCCAGGAATCCAACATGTCGTTTTTTGTGGATCAATCATTCACCTTCACAGTACATTGCTGGTGGCCATAGATTGACTCGTGCCATTTTTTGTATGACATTGACATCAGTTTCGATCCAGAATATTGTAGAAATCAATCTGTGAATGTTGCATGGTCCAAAAGTCGATTGTTCAAGGTGCGGTGTTAATGAACCGATCATCGATTTTTTTTGTTCACCCATGTATGGGGACCTTTAGGACGTTGTAATAATTACGGCCCCAACTTTAATATGTTTCTATAATTGCAAACATGATACAAAAAGAAAAATAATGAAACCAATACATAACCATACAGAGCAACCACAAGCCCTAATTGTCCCAACTTGGTGAGTACACAACCAAAACATCTCACTCTAAGAATACTTAAACACCATAGACTGCCACCTCAACTATATCTGTTTTAAAATATAGAGACTGTTATCAGCCAACAGGGCACCAAGTACACAAATTATCCAAGTTTCTTTTACAGACAACGACCTGCCTTGCTGTGACCAACAAAAATGCACCAGGACATTACAAATCAGATAAATAACAATACATACCATATGCCTAAAATTCCAGTAGGGGCTGGAAAATTGAGTCTGGAGGGAGGGGTCATCATCAATGATATTCCTTTACCAGATTCTTCCACTAAACTCCATTCTTAACCTATGTCACCATCTTTACCACTATCCCACAATTCTAAACCCACTTTTCCTCCACAGCCCACCTAGTCAAGAACTCTTTCCCGTACTGGTTGAGTGTGTACAATATGTATATGATGGCATTTGTCCTCCATCACCATTAAGCTGGCCAGATTCCTGTGCTATAGGTGAACGATCGATCGCAACATGGTGGTGCAACTAAGGGTCCCCACGCACGTAATGAGCCGCAGCCGATTTTGCCACCGAGCGATGTACATGCATGCTTATGGCTGTTGGTCGGCATCTAAATCGTCCAGATGCTGTGAGCCATGGAGAGCAGTGTGATGACGGTATCACTCTCCACAGCGTATCTGTCTACCTTAATCGTTCGGCGAAAAGATGCGCATCACCTTCAGCAAACGATCCTTCAGTTCCCATCCAAAGTAATGGCGATCGAACAGGGATTGCAATCAATCGGGAACCGAATGCTAAATCACCCTGGGTATGGCCATCTTTAACCATCAAGTAAGCTGAGGTGAAAGGATCTTGTTCATTTTATTCGTACAGATACAATGATTGTGTCCTAAGTATAGATAAAATGTTTCAGTCTATTAGTGAGTCATTTGATGCAGTTCAAAAAAAAGTCAAGTGATGTACTGTACATCACTGAAAAAAATATAAAAGGATTTTATATACTGTGTAAAATGAACAAATCTAAAGTTTAACCTGAGCTGGCCTTGCTGCATTACATCACATGTTATTGGCACGTTATGTACAGTCTTTCAGTGCTAATGTCGTGCTGAACTGGTGTTTCATTGTCTGTAGGCTATGTGCTCTTTTCAATCAATACATCATTTTACATTCTCAATAGCAGGCCATTCTAGGTGCTCATTTGCTTTGTATGTAAAAGAACAGAGTTATCATGTATAACCCTTATCTAACAGATATGTATGTAGTTAAGTGGGTTAGTTAACCATTGCCAGTTTTAGTACTGTACTAGTTTACTGGCAACCAAATGGCTTAAAAAACGTATAATGCAAACCGCTCTTTGCATTCTTCATGAAAATATCCATTGGGGCATATTTTCTGTCTCTATACTTTTCAAATGACCTATTAACCCCTCGGGAGTTACGTCCGATTTGCACAATTTTTTCTGGAACAAAATGGCACCTTATGGGAGATTGCAGCAGAGTAGCCAGCCCTCATGTAGGTTGGGAAAAGCAACACCACTTCACATGGAGGTTTATGGTGCCCTACCCTGTCCCCATCGGCCTCACTGATGATGTGGGGTCGGAAGGAATCAGCGAGCCTAGAGCGATGCAGAATCGTTGGGGGCTCACACAGCTTGGGCAATTTTACCTGATCCCGGCATGGGCACAGTTTTTTTTTATATCAAACTGTGATTGCACTGGGTTCAAGCATAACGCCTGGGAGGTTAAGACTATTTCACATCTTACACTTTTTTCACTTTATGTCCTGATCTAGCAGTAACAATGATGACAGTAAAGAGTTTTCAGAGGGTGTAACCTTTCCCCACATTTATAAATGTTTTATTACATGCTTTACCACTTTGGAAACTTCTGCTCACATGCCAAAACAGTAAGGCTAGGGCAACACTTGCGCTTAAATCCCTGCCTTCAATGCATGAGAAGTGCTTGTGCTCTTTGGATGCACTGATGTTAGTGCATCCAAGTGCATACCTTTAGGGCTGTGTTCAGACAGTCCGTTTAAATAGGATAATTTTAAATCTGTGTAACTTAGGATAGAGTGCAGATGTTGTGCAGAGTGGGTAGTTACAAAGGAGAGTAATGCCCCTCCCTCCTAAGTTAGCCAGCTATCAAATAGGAGGGAGGGGACATGAAATTTCCCAATGTCAAAAGTGATGTCGCAGAGTATCACTTTCGGTATTTGGAACGTGGAAGTGGCACTCATCTGCTCATCTGTCACTTCCGGTAAGTTTTCTCTTATTAAATCAGGGAAAACTTGTGTGCAACTGGTGCTTACAGCCGCATAGCTATGATTTTAGGGCGGCTGCCTACTGTCAGCATTACTCATGACTAGGGTATAAAAGATAGCTGTCCATTTTGTCATTGTTCAACAACATTCACTCCCCAAAAAACCAAACTGGAAAAATTGAGACTCAGACAGACTGGGTTTTAAATGGGCCGGCAGCTTTATATTACCAACATAACTAACAAAATAAGATTTAAAACAATCATTAAACAGACCATTATAGATTAAAATGAAGGTCCCTTGAAGGCAGTTATCCAGCACCCTGTATCTGCATCACCCAATACATCGGCCTCCAGCTGCACTACACCGACTCGGAGACAATTACAATAAAATGCAGATGCCACCTTACAGAACTAGTTCCCTGGCATTCTGACATCCTTAACAAAGGGTGGGACTCCGTACCTATGATGGTCCCTTCCAATGACTTTTTCCATGACCAGACCACCTTCAAGGGCCTTACAACCCTGCCCCTGTCGTAACACGTTTTGAAACCTGAAAACAGAGGAATAAATCAAAGAAAATTTAGGGAGGGAGGGAGGGTGGTAAATACATCCTACACAGACTTTTCTCTGACTGAATTGTGATGAATTCTCCTCACATTCTAAACTACAGGAGAACCCCGCCTAGCAATTGAGCGAACCTATCTGGTAGAGCTGGAACAAGATAACATAATCATAACATGGATACCATAAACAACATAGCTAAGCATGTTTATAAGATTTGCTAACCCTCCTTCTGACCCAGTCATGTAGTCCCTCCGCCTAGGTCTCTGTCTAGATAAACATTTGTCATATGTTATGTATATCTATTTGTTCACTTCTCCAATGTATATGTATTCGGATATCAATATTGTGTTATTCTGGTTTTAGGAAAGTAAGGATTTCATCTACCAGTTTTCTGAAGATGTAAGACAACAATCATTTGGAGCACTTACACCAAAATATAATTTTATGAAATACCTGAGGTATGAAGAATGACAAGTATTTCTTTTGAAGAGTGTTTACTCTAAGGCTAAGCTATACCTCTTTTGAATATATAAAGACAAATCTCTTCGTCTCTCGCACAGGGATGTGACAGCATGTGACTTGCTTCCTTAAACATACAGAACACATGTTAAATATTTATTGGACTTGGAATTGGAATAATTAAATATGAGTAATGTTTATTATTTCTTATCCACAGGGAAGGAATAGAGACTATTCTGCCTCCTAAAGCTCATGATATAGCTCAGAACCGTCTCTACATATCAGTCACTAACACCAAAAGTCGGGAAAATTGCCTGATTTCAAGTTTTGCCTCTAGAGAAGAGCTTGTTAAGGTAAAAATTGTGCTGTCATTGACCACAGCAAATGTAGACGGTGCTGCTTTATTTAGACTCTTCATGCAGTGAAAAATGTAATGAATTGATTGTGCATACCAATCGTATTAATGTCTTCTCCCTCTAGCGCGTTTACATGTGGAAACAGTGTTGTCACAGCAGCAGCAAATGTGTCAGTGGTGTGTTCAGATCAATGTGCACACATAATTCTAGGCTTCCAGCTACGCTGCATCATGATACCTCTGAAAATATAACCTCGGAAATGATCCCATTCATCCTGCTCCTTTCATTTTCATGTCTTGGATCTCTATGGTTTTTACACTGTGTATTTGGTAGGGCTTCAACTGAAAGTGGCCTGTTAGTAGTTGAAAAAGTCTTCTGCAGCCTCAAACCAGCTTATGTAGCATGCCTGCAGAGATATACAATTCTGTTTGATCAATCTGGAATCAACTTGGTACGATCATCAAAAAGAAATCAATATCAAAGTAGAGATCTAACAGAAGGCAATCTGACATGTCATTTTTTTGGTCGATCGTTGGTGATCGATGTATAGTTAATGGTGACCCTCGATCGATTCCTGTTCGATCAGATTAGTAAAGGACACAGGCACTTATATACAAGCACTGCAGATATACCCACCATGACATCGTTTCCAAACGAATTAATTCAAGGAATCTACCTTTTTAGGGAAGAGATCAACGATAAATCTATTAACAAAGGTGGTGTGCACTTTGATCCCTGCGATCGATCGTCAATTACACGGTTGCATGTTCTGATCGAATCGGGAACCTATCGCAAAGGAATGAACACATCTGTGGCTACCTTTATTCCCAAATCAAGCTTCTATAGCATGCCTGCAGACATATACCATGTTCTGTAGCATAGCTTTTGTGTTAAGCGAGGTTGTGTATCACACCTGGCATCTCAGACCATGTTCTGTAGCACTCCTGCCATTTCAGATCACGTTCTGTAGCACGTTTGGAGTCAGATGGTTGAAAAAGAGCCTCTGCTCGAAACGCGTCCCATTGTTCCTGTTGAGCCCCCCAGCATCTGTAATCAGGAAGTGATCTCATCCCCAACCAGGAAGTGAGGTCATCCTGGAAAACACCAGGATCAATCCTTGTAAACCTCCTTTTAATGTGAGAATCTTGTCTGTTGTTATGTTTCATTTTATTCCATTCCATATTATTTAACCATTTACATTACCTTACTTTGTTATACTAGGTTGTGCGCCTCTATTCTTGTTCTTATTTGTCTGTTACAGGTGACCACACTCCTCCATTTTGAGAGCTGTACACCTATACATAACTTAAACACCCACCCCTCATACTGACACAATTTTACTCTGCAATCTTTGCTCAGGCCCCATACACCCACTGAGAGCCCTTCTGGCCACTGATATCACTGTAACTGTTAAATCACTGCTGAAGGTTGTGCACAACTATCTATTATCTTTCTTAGCATGTTCTGTACCACACCTGGTGTCTCAGACCAAGTTCTGTAGCATGCCTGGCATCTCATATCACGTTCTGTAGCATGCCTGACATCTTAGATCACTTTCGGTAGCACACCTGGAGTATCAGACCATGTTCTGTAGCACATCTGGCATTGCAGACCATGTTCTGTAGCATGCCTGGGGCAGACCATGCTTTCTAGCATTAGACAAGTTTTAAACTATCTTATATATGTCCGTGATAATATATTGTCTTGTTCTATGTTCATTGTGTTCACTATGTTTATTTCTTTGGTGAGCACTTCAGAACCCTCATATGATGTAAAGTAATCACTGCTGCCACACTCCTGTGTTATCATACACATATATGTACACAAGTTTGTATGGGTCCGTACTCTCCGTGTTTCTGAAAAATAGATCATACACCAAATCCCTCTCTAGCCGACTTAAGCTGGCCATACACCTTCAGATTTCTCTGTCAGATTTCCTTCAGATCAGATTTTGTTTTACCAAAACCATGTAATATGAGGACCTTTCTACACCTTCCAATAACTATGTATTCTATCAGGGAGGACACTATACTACATGGTTGTTGGTAGATCTGATCTGATCTGAAGGAAATCTGACAGAGAAATCTGAAGGTGTATGGCCATCTTTAGTAGTTTTGTAATCCCGCTGAGTTCTCCAGGTGCATGAGCTCCCTGCAATGACCACGTCTCCTGGGTCTCCTTCAAAAGTATATCCACAAGTAATGGAATTCCGAACACCGGATAAGATCTCAGTTTCTGTTTTATTTCATCCAAAAGTTTTCCATAGAACAAATATGTACACAAAGATGCATCAAAATCACCCTCCAAGGGTCACCACCACCTCTCTAACTAGTTTCATCCCCCAATCTGGTACTTATTCATAGAGAATGACATAATACCTGGATTTGTGTAGACTACGAAAGTAAAATACTTAATCATATACTTTATGACAATACCTGAGTTTCACAGTAAAATAATTAAACATATAACCCATTGTTACTTCCGTCATTAATAAGTTCCACAGCAAGTCCTTAAAAGGTGACTTTGTAGAAACTACACTATAAACCTTTTTTGTAGTCTAAATTATTCCTTTGCCAGTTGCATTTTAGAACCTTTATCATAAGCAGCAAACGATCATTTCTACAGTAGAGTGAGTTTTTGTAATTTTCAGCATAATGGGAATAAGTAGTAGGCAATAGGGTTCAGCAGCTGCACTCATAAAAGATATGCAGTTTTGCTCTTAACTATGTGTTATGTACAGTATGCTCCAAGTAATTTATTGGTACTTGGACTTTTTAATGTCTCCCTAATTGGAAATCTTGGAAAAGACACTCCTTTTTCATCCACATTGACCTTACCGTTTTAATTGTCTAAACCTGAGATTTCTTCATAGACGCTCGCTGTTCTTTGTCCTAAATACCCAGTTTCCTTTGTATTATCTAATGGCTTAAGTTTAAAGTAAAACCAACTTTTGCCCTGTTTCTTTTCCAATCCTTATCCATTCATCTACATATCTTCGTCTATATATATTTATAGTAACTTATTTTTAATAGGGTGTGTTGGCTTCAATGACTACAAGGCACAAAGCTCTAATGCTCAAACCGATCTGATGGTGCACCTCGATTAAAGCCTTGTTTTTAGAGATGGCAGTTTAGGGCTAGGTAAACCTAGAGACAGAAGTGCTTTTACTGAGAGGATATCCAGCAATAGATTTGCAAAAGCATTTATTTGCTGAGGAAAATTGCATTCCAACAATCATTTCAATGGATTAGCAAGCAAATGGACATTTAAGCAAATGGCAATACATGAAAATTATGATGATGAGCAAATGTAGAGCAAATAGATAAAAAAAATCATGAGCAAGTTAACTTCATTTTGCCACAATCATTAGCTGAAAGAAAAAAAAATATACATATATATCTCATGAGATCTACATTTCATACCATACCATGAGACCATGTTCCAATCTAACACCGCCTCATGGGTACAGTAATAAGTTCCATATATAACAAACTAAGAAAGATAATGGGTAGTTGCGCACAACCTTCATCAGTGATTACACAGCTATAGTGATATCAGTGGCCAGAAAGTTGGTGTATGGGGCCTGAGCAAGGATCACAGAGTAAAATGGAGTCAGTATGAGGGATGGGTGTTTAAGGTGTGTAGGTGTGCAGCTCTCAAAATGGAGGAGTGTGGACCCCTGTAACAGACAAATAAGAACAAGTATAGAGGCGCACAACCTAGTACAACAAATGGTTAAATAATGTGGAATAGGATAAGATAAAACAAATTGAAACAAAACAACAGACAAGATACAAGAGACAAGAGGTTTACAAGGGTGGATCTCTCAGGGCCATGTGTTTTCCAGGAGGGCCTCACTTCCTGGTTGGGGATGAGATCACTTCCTGCTTACAGATACAGGGGTTCTCAATAGGAACAATGGGACGCGTTTCGAGCAGATGCTCTTTTTCAACCATAGGTGCGCCTCTGTTCTTGTTCTTATTAATAAGTTCCATATGCCAGAGGAGAATTGATCTTGTTTTGGCTATGAAGCATTTCCCCCCTCTAGTGCGGTTTCCTCAGAGCAGAGCAGAGCAGAGCAGATTATCCTCTGTATACTGGTTTGAATGAGTGCACAGGTGGATGGTCCCCACAATGGATCAAGGGAAGAGGAAAGACCCAGGTCCCGGTGGTCAGTGTCAGAGTGGGGACCCTTACCACTTTGGACCTACCCTGACTTGGGTTTAGTGATCCAGGAATGGCTGAGCTGCCCCTGGCTTCCCGCTGTATGCCTAGTAACCCTGCCAGAGGGTAGTGATTGCTGCAACCAGAAGGCCCGGCTGTTACCAGACTGTTTTCGGGCTGTCGTTGGTTTGGCATCAGTAACGCCTGCTTGTGCTCCTAGAATACCCAGGGTTCCTTTAAAAATGAGTTTGTGTTAGATTTTCTTACAGACCATATGAGAGGACATATTGGTTTACAGGGCCTGGATGTTCCAGAATTGCTTGAATCACCTGATTTTTTTCTCTACAGAGATTATGGAACTTGTAATAACTCCCAGGTGGGTAACTGTGGGGAACATAAAAAAAAAGAAGCAAGGAGTGCTGGGCCCCTTTGTGGCTACAGGCCCTATAGCATTGTCATGGTTGCTATAGTGACTTCTACGCCACTGGCCATAAGTAAAAAAAAAAAGAGCACATGAATGCAGCTCCATCGCACCTTCCTACAAGCTGTAGAAAAAGATGAAGGACAATTTAAGAGCATGCTATGGCCAATGCTCCTATTGCCCAGCTCCAATTTTGTTTGCTTTAAATCCAAGAATTTTTGCTAGCACTTGTTAACCTCCCTAACGGTTGAGACAAACCCAGTTCGTCCGCTGTTTGGTTTTGTCCCAACCGCTAACAGAGCATGGATTGAGAAAACCCGATATACCCCTGGAAAGCTGAGGTGATCTAGAAAATCGCTGCAGTTTTCTAGGGGTATACCAAGTTTTCCCATTCCCCTCTTTATTAGGGGATGGGACGAACCAAAACAGTGGACGAACTGGGTTAATTTCCGGCCCGGGGTTCCGGAACCATAATGGCTTACCTGTACGCCATCAGGACTGGATGCCCCAAAGCAGCCCATAAGCTAGAATGTGGTCACATGAGATATATTTTATATATATATATATATATATATATATATATATATATATATATATTGTAGCCTGGTGACAGTGTATTCAATGAATCATCATTCATTGATTTATTTCGGAGTTGTTAGTAGTGATGGTGCGAACATGGAATTTGCTGTTCCCGAATGGCGAACGCAAACCTCCGCAAATGTCCGCGAACCCCATAGACTTCAATGGCCACAATAGTGTTGGGAAAGTTATTTCAAGGGGACTAACACCTGGACAATGACATGACAGAGGGTGATCCATGGCAAAACTCCCAAGAAATTTTTTTTTCTAGCAATAAATCCGCACAAAGGATTTCTACAATGATAACACATTGAACATAAGAGGGGAGCTGGAGAGCACTAAACAACATGGTTGGTAAATGCCTGTGTGAATTCCACCGGAAACAACCTGTGAAGATCTGCTTTCCACGTTGCCTACAGCTTAAAGGGTGAATTTTAATTTTATGGAGGGCACTGGTGGAGATGGACAGTGTGGAGGACACTGGGGGAGATTGTCAGTATGGCGGAAACTGGTGGTGATGGTCAGTGTGGAGGACACTGGGGGAGATGGTCAGTATGGAGGACACTTGTGGAGATGGACAGTGTGGAGTACACTGGTGGTGATGGTCAGTGTGGAGGACACAGGGGGAGATGGACAGTGTGGAGGACACTGGTGGAGATGGACAATGTGGAGGACACTGGATATTCCCCATTGATGGATGGATGGGATATTCAGTGAAGAGTGTAGATCACACAGAAACCTAGCTAATGGTTTCCCTATAGCAGCAGCAGCAGCAGCAGCAGCTCTCCTTCCTAACTCTCTCCTACTTCAGCAGAATGTGTAATGGCGTTCTGTACTTGATATGTTATAGGGGGTGTGAGGGTCTGTGAGGTGGGGGTGCTCATTGGCTGGATTATGTCTGCTGTTTGTGACTCACAGGGGTCAAAGTTTCTGCAATGTTAAAAGATAGGGGGCGGATCGAACTCGCCATATGTTCGCGAACATGGGCGGACGCGAACATGCGATGTTCGCCGCGCATAGTTTTCCGGCGAACAGTTCGCACCATCACTAGTTGTTAGCATCCGTTACTAGATGCCTGAAAACCCCCATTAGGGCTTAGCCTAGGGATTCTCTTTCTTGGACCCAGGTTTCTATAATGGTTTCGGAATCCTCGGAAATGTTCACCTATGCCCAGCAAGCCTGCAGTGATGGGGAGTGTCGGCAGACCCTCTGATCTTTTCCGGGTCCGCCTCTTACCCCCCGCCCCCCCTTTTCTGTCCTGAGATTTACACCACTTTGTCCCCATAACAGTTTTGTCTAGCAGGAAAGGGAACCACATATTTCTATAAAATTCTATTGAATTACCAAAAAGACGTATTCGTTTGACTGTCACATATTTTTTTCTGGATCCTATCAGCATGCTCTCTTAGCACCCCTTATGTGATGTGCATACTGTTTCTACCCTCATTAAATATGTCCTGTGTTGTACAAGAGGCTGACCGAAAAACAAAGCCAGGTATACTGCTTGCATTAAAATAATTTTATAATAAAGTAATGTGTGCAGTTGTTTACATGTATATCTGGTGTTAGACTATCCTCAATTGTCAACCTTTATTTTGTTTTTTTACAACATTGTTAGTCCATCCTACAATGTCAGGGGTTCCTCAACAGAAAATTGGACTATATACTATATATATATATATATATATATATATATATATACTATATATTATATACTAGGAGGAAGACTTCTATTAGCAACCAAGAAGCAACCCGGGTGACAAATACTAGTATATTTTGTATTTTTTGTTAGGCATGACTTAGGTCTTTTTCAGAAATTGTTAGCAGTTTAAAGCTGTAACGGATTTCTGTACATAGAATACTGTATTTGCAGTGCTATAGTGCAACTGAAGAAAACAGAGCGGTATTATTGCAGGTATTGTCAACTGTTTGATTTGTTGGGCACTAATGATGATTGTTAAATCAATACATGTTGGCATATAGCAATTGAAATTGTTGCTGAAGTACAGTACAATGGTTGCTGAAGATTGCAATCAATTTGAAACATTCCATTTAATGGAGACACTGCAGTACTGTGCATTGAGCAGACCACATTTTTTCTGCATGTGCAACATAAAACAGCTTTCCCTGTGTTAGAATACAACATATACTGTATGCAGTAGGAACTTTTACATAATTTGTTATATTATTCGACATGAATGAAAGATGATTCACTTGTGTTTGTTGAGATTAACTTTTTTATATTGGCTTCACAAAATAGGTGAATGTAAAATCTACCTTTTGTAAATGTAAGAGGAACTGTAACAGTAAAAACACATATCAATTTAAATGAACCAATCAATCCCGCTCAAAAACAGGGATATTGGACATGCCTGTCTATGTCCATTGCTTTGCATGGGGACGGCGGGGTCTCCATGCAAAGCATCATCGGAGCTGGAGACACAGCAGTCCTCCGATATCGGGCAGCAGCGCGATGACATCATCGTGCTGCTGCCTGGAACCTTAAGCGGCTCCTATATCGAGCCATGTGTTCTCGGCTTTACTGTACTATCTTATACTATGACAGATTATTCATTTTATTTGAAGAAAAACTAAGTAAAACTAGAACATCTGCCGAATATAAGCCATACGTTGTTCCGAACATGCTATCATCACCAAATTTACTGGAGATGTAGAAAAGGGTCAGGAACCTATGGCTCGTGAGCCAGATGTGGCTCCTTTGATGGCTGCATCTGGCTCGTGGCCAGGAAAGTCACGTTTTTCATGTGGCTTTTCTGGCCAAATACCGATTTCAACAAATCTGGGATATGTCCTGTATTCTTGCAATCGGGGTACTATTTTTTAGATGTCTACACACTCAACTATAAAAGGCAGGAACAAAATGTGAAGGAATCGCAAATAAAATTATATATTTTTTCTCTTGGTGCAAACCTACTTATTAGTGACATGAAAATAGTAAGTATTGATGTGCATGGGATGTATAATGGAGTTAATATTGCAAAGTTGAGAATTTGTTTCCTTAGAGGGTTTAGGCTACGATGCAGGTCAGGTATTGCACATACAAGACTTTATATAAACCTATTTCTAAACATTTCTAAAGCCACAATTTCTACAGTTGTCATGACATATTTGAACAATCCAGTTGAGAATCTGTAGGTGTAAAGATACCTATACGCACGTTTTTAACATATCTTTTTGAAAAGCAATGTATACTAAAAACACATACATAACAATATCAGATTGGTACAAACGTAACATGCAAGTGACAGGGTATATAGAACAGAGCTAGATCTACTTGATAAAACTATGTAGCACAGTGTCTGAAGTTTGGTATCTTTATATCTTAATCTGGATAACTTTTCAGTGTGTTCCCTATACTGTAAAGTAATGTTGTACCCTGTGACTTGTATATCATGTTTATATCAATTTTATTTTGTTTTATATGTGCTTTTGTATCGTATATGTCATATCATCTGTCACTGCATTATTGATACACATACGCATATCGTTCATATCTTCTATTCTATCAGCTTGTGCATTTTGGTGTATTTTTCGCACTATAAGGCGCACCTCTGCAATCTGTATACATCCTTGTTGAGGTATGGTACCTTGTTGAGGTATGGCATGGGGCCTGCTGGAACAGGGGGTGTACCCCCCCCCCCGCTTATTGTTCTTCCAGGCTTGCCAAATGGGGTCTAGTATGCGCTGGGCGGTTACTTAATGCTTTTTTACTCCAATACAACAAGTTCCCTCCTGGGACTTTGATTGGAGCAGTGACCCGGTGGAAAACTAGTCAATATAGTTTAAACAAGTAATATCTCCAGGTGTGGGCGGGTAGAATGGGCGCCGTTGGCTCTGCTACTGGAGCCACGGTGCCCGGATGTGCGCTCCGCGCTGGAATCTGCCCCCGAATCCTATCTGGGGCAGGTGGGGGGGGGGTGTACATCACCCCTACCACTAACAGTGGGGACCGCTATCTTGGTGATCCGGGGACCGGCTGAGCCGTCTCCGCACACTTGATGAGTGTGGGGGCGGTCCACCCGGTTGCCAGGGATGCCAGGTATCTACACGCCCACACAGGTGCATCCCCAGTCCTGTGGATGAGGGCTGTGTACTTCCGGCAGCGGCGGCTACATTAGCCATGCGCCGGGGACGTAGCCCCTATCCACAGGAGCTTTACTGTGGTGTCGGCCACAAGTGGATGCACCCGGTTTGACGGCAGTCGTGTGGGTGGAGGGACCTCTCTGGAGTGGCTTCATTCCATGATTCTTCCTCTTTGAAGCGGTATAAGGTACCTGTTACCATCATATAAACCGGCAACTATCTTGCCTACATCCTACAGGCAGCTAACCTTCTTGTATTCCCTAGATAATCAGCAACGTTTTTTTTTAAACATGTGATTGAGGACAATACTATGCTGACACATAAAGCAAGCTGAAGTTGGATATAGAGGTTTGCACTTCAAGTTGATACATAAATCAAGTACTAGTGGGTTTTAAAGGATTTTTGGGTATTTTAAGGCAAGTGTGTTGCCCGTATCTCTCTGACCATAATATGGTGGGAGTTTAAATCACCGCCTCAAAATCATTTATCTACCTGAAATAGAGTGAGTCCTTACGATATAATTTACTGGACACACAGAAAAAGCACTTTTGATTTGAGTGAACCCATATATGTCTAGAACATATGTTAATCCATTCTCCTATTTCCCCTTACCAACTGGGGACTCTAGGCAGGTCTCAAACCACGCCGCCTCTTTTCCGTTGGAGACGCTGTTGCCCACCTACCTGCCTCACCGAGCGACACCCATTTTTGTCCAAGGCATAACGCCGCCATATAGGAGAGGTGCCCACTTATATTTTTAACAGTTAAGGTATTCTGCTATATACATATACTCTTGATTACTCTTCTATATATTGTTACCTGTTTTAAATCGCGCGTCTCTTCTCCCACACAGATCCATACATAGATCCACACTAGGTGCTTCTGGCCTGAAGAAGCCGCAAATCGGCGAAACATGTAGCCTCTTAAGCACCGTGCCAAATGTATATTTTATCCATATTAACATTGACTTTGTGTCTGTTTTGGCCGCTATACCTCATGTGTGTTACAGGTTAGCGAGCATTCCATGTGTTGTTGATACCACTGATTTTGTATATATGTTATTATCTGCTGTGACAGGGTTCACATAATAAAAAGTCTTCATATATATTACTTGTTTAAACTATATTGACAAGTTTCCTACTTTCCACCGGGTCACTGCTCCAATCAAAGTCCCAGGAGGAAACTTGTTGTTGTATTGGAGTTTATGTTTAGGTATGGGAACAGTGACCAAACCCACCCTCCAATTGAAATCTGCTTTTTTATGTGAAATTGTTTTTTTAATGAAAATGAAATCCAATTTTTTTTTATTGAGTGGGAGGTTGTCCTGAGCCATCTGACTGCTGGGTAAGGGGGTGAACGGTACCTGACATTATGTTTTAAAGAAAATATATGTCTTAAATTTTGTTACTGCCTTTTTATTTCAAAATGAGAATAGTGAGAAGTTGTTACCCACTGATTCAGCTACTCACATCTCCAGCATAGTCAAAGACTTTTTGTCAACTAATGTTAATATGTGAAAACACAGCCACCTACTGTTTGCATCTCTTTCCGAAAGGAACATACCACTGAGACCCATGTAGGTGGTCTCCAGAGATGAGGCCTGGAACACTAGATAAAAGCTATATAAAGGAATACACAATATAGGCTTTGTCTTTAGCATTCTGTTTCACAAAGGAATTTATTCTCCAATATCTGAGACTCTTGCTTCTGATCTGTTCAAGAAACTATTGGCTGGAGATCTCATTAAGAAACACCATCATCAATAGTTTTCTTTCTCTACTGAACACTAGAAATAACATTCTGGTTGAAGGATGGTTGGAAAGTTAGCTTCTCAACTGATTCACTTTGCTGTAAACCCTTCTGCTGCTGGATGTTTTTTTTTAATTAGACTGACTATAGTAAGAATCTGTATATAAATATCACTTAGTCTGAGTAGGTGGTGGACAACATCCCAATGAGAAATTATCCTCCCAACACTATTTGTTCCCCGCACTAGGCAGGGCGTGGGGACTTTGAAGCCATCTGATTATATTTAGTATATCTAATACAGCAAAAACTTTTAAGCATCTAAAAAAACCAATAAGAGTCCATAAGTAATCGTTGAATGATCGCATAATGATCAAGATAACATGTCCATGTAGAGGAAGGTTTATTTAGTAGTTGATAAGATAGTTGTAGAGACACATGGTGGTCAGTTGACAAGCCTTTATATCACCGGGCACTCGAGATACCTGTAGAATATGGCCCCTTGCAGATGATGATGAGGGGGTAATTATGCACCTCAACGCGCGTTTCGATCCTCAGGAGGTGTAACATTACCCAAGTAGAATTACAATGGGTGAAAATGTTCTATATAGAAGGCTGCCGACGCACGAGCCTTAGGCTAGGAGCGGAGAAGCACCAAAGCAACTTTGTGGGTAAACGTAGTAATCAGGTAGGTGAGCATACAGGTATAAGGAGTTAGGTGTCCGTCTGCGAGTAGAACGTGCACGTTCTACTCGCAGACGGACACCTAACTCCTTATACCTGTATGGGGCCATATTCTACAGGCATCTCGAGTGCCTGGTGATATAAAGGCTTATCAACTGACCACCATGTGTCTCTACAACTATCTTATCAACTACTAAATAAACCTCCCTCATGTATTTGATATACTAAATATAATCAGGTGGCCTCAAAGTCCCCACGCCCTGCCTAGTGCGGGGAACAAATAGTGTTGGGAGGGTAATCTCTCATTCCCCTCTGACCTATTTTTTCAAATATATAGTAAGAATCTGTGATGAGCACATACGGGACAAAACAATGAGCTACTTGTATAGTCCAATTTTAAGAGCAGTACAACATTTTTTTTGGGGCACTTGCCAATATTTGTCAATGCTAGAATTATGGATTGTATTTCCCACTGTGTCTGTTGCACTTCATTGCCTTTGGATTTAGCATGTATTTTTTATTTTTTTTACCAAACAAACCAACCAGTGGCTATGATGGGCTGTTCAGACAGTCTAGTAATAGCCCATTGCCTTTAGTACCAGGCTTGTGCACTGTGCTTAAATCCCTGCGTTCAACGTGATTCGGTTTCCAAATGAGATGTAACATTTGCCCAAATCTATTGATTTGGGAAGCCATGTCATCTGCTGGTGTTGGTCCACTGTGCTTCATTAAGTTCAGAGTCACTGTAGCTATCTACCACGAGATTTTGGAGCACTTCATGCTTCGCAGACAAACTTTATGGAGATGCTGACTTCATTTTCCAGCAGAACTTGGCACCTGACCACACTCCCAAAATGCCAAATCCTGGTTCACTGACCATGGGATTACTGTGCTTGATTGGCCAGCAAACTTGACTGACCTGAACCCCACAGAGAATCTCTAGGGCATTGCCAAGAGAAAGATGAGAGACATGAGAGGGAACAATGCAGAAGAGCTGAAGGCTAATATTGAAGCATCCTGGTCTTCCATAACAACTCAGCAGTGCCATAGCAGATAGCATCCATGCCACGCCGCATTGTGGCAGTAATTGATGCAAAAGGGGCCCAAAACAAGTACTGAGTACATATGCATGATTATATTTCACAAAGGTTCGACATTTTTCAAATGAAAATCTTTTATTGAATTCATGTTTTGATTTTGGGGTTTACATAATCTGTAAACCATAATAATAAACATTATAACAAAGAAAGACTTGAAATATCCCGCTTTGCATGTAATCAGTCTATTTCATATATCAGTTTCAACTTTTTAAGTAGAATTTCTGAAATACAGGAACTTTTGGATGATAGTCACATTTTTTGCAAATCATCTGTATGTACTGTTATTATCCATTCACACAATCGCATGCTTTTACCATTTAGCAAATATTTCTTCAAGACTAGAAGTTTACCTGAAGTTTTTATTACAGAGTGAGGATCTCAAACAAAAGTGTACAAAAATTTAACTCTGTAATCTGTTTACGTTTTTTGTACCACTTTTAGTTACTGAGATTTAATAGGAAATGTTAACCTTCTAGCTTCTGCTAAATTAAAACCACAAAAGCTATTAACCGAGAACATAGTTTTTTCACCTTGTATAACCACATGTGGTCATGTGGGCTGCTTTTAAAACCATTTATATTATCATTCATTTTTGAAGGAATTACTGGGTAGATGTCAAAACCTAAGGTTAACTCTCTTTTGACATCTACATTGCTTTAATAATGCAGAATTGCATCTATAACTTACAAGAGGAAATGTATTTCAGCTACTAACAAGTATAGTAGAAGGACTAAAAGAAAGACTTTTCAGCATATTATTATTTCATGGCTTTTATGTAACATGAGGATAGCAAGGTTCATCATCACTAATCATAACATTCTTCTACTTGTAAAAGTTAGTTATATAAAGCATTTTCTGCAATAAAAGAAACAACATCTATAAAAAATATTTGTTAGCATAGCTTCAATAAATAGATTTAATTGAATTTGGTCTTTGTGACAGATGTTACAGGCAGGTTATTGTAATGCAAGTTATCCCAGTTGTTCCATAACAATTTTTTTTCATTATTTTCTCACAGGTACTCTTGGCAAGTTGTTTTGTGCCGGTATATGCTGGTATTAATGCTGTGGAATATAAAGGCGAGGTAATGAAAAAACATCCGTTATTTCATTTATCAATGTATCTAGTCATTTCTGCTGTAATTCATATTGATTTAATTTGACAAAACAAATATACACCAAAGACTGCATTGCATGATAATTGTCTGCCATTGAATAAAAGCTCTTTAGGAGGTCTTGAAAAGCCTTGAGATTCTCATCCACTTAAGATTATAAAAAGGAATTATCAGCTTGCATGTAATGGTATTTACTATATATTGCCCAATTATTCACATATTACCAAAACTTGGTGTGGAAAACAAGCCAAATATTAATCGGATGCCAGTTATCAAAGGTCTCATATCCACTATGTTTTTATGGTGTCATGGTGCCCAATGGAGGGACATGCTATGACTTAGGCTATGATGCACCCAAGGCCTAGTCTTTAATGCCTCAAAAATCATGGCAAACACCGTCCTGTCAAAATGGGACATAGCTGTTTGTACACATTTGACCCCCTTTACACTAAACCCAGGTTAAATCATGTGGAATAGGATAAGATAAAACAAATTGAAACAAAATGAGACAAAACAACAGACAAGATACTCACATTGAGAGAGGTTTACAAGGGTGGATCTCTCAGGGCCATGTGTTTTCCAGGAGGACCTCACTTCCTGGTTGGGGATGAGATCACTTCCTGCTTACAGATGCTGGGGGGCTCAATAGGTTGCTGTTACAGGGGGCCACACTCCTCCATTTTATCCTGTTATCTTTGCTCAAGCCTAGTGATTGCCAAACTTTGGCTGTGTCCGTCTGCGAACGGGCGGAGCGGACTTTTAAAAAAGTCCGCCGTCCGCCCGTTCGCGGACAGATTCAAATTCGTCCCGGCACCCGGCACCTGGAACGCATACTGACACACATCCGGGTTTGCGAGCCCGGTTTTCACTGAAAGACCGGGTTCTCTACCCGGTCTTCAGTGAAAACATTCTTCCTGCGACGGGATCTCGCTGGTTATGATCCCACCGGAGGTAGAATAGAGAGCTCCTTCTTACCGGCGAACAGGGCGGGTCGAACACCCGTACTGTCCGCTGGCGAGAAGGAGGGCGAACATGCTTGTCCCCTTGCTACTCAAGCCCCATACACCAACTGGGGGCCTTTCTGGCCACTGATATCACTATAGCTGTGTAATCACTGCTGAAGGTTGTGCACAACTAACCATTATCTTTCTTAGTTTGTTCCACATCCTCCAATGGCCACCAACATCATTCTGACGTGTGAATGACGCCCATGAAAACATAATAAATACATTTTAGAAGATTGACTGCCTTTTTAGAAAAGTGACTCCTGGCTTTATGGGGTTGATTTACTTTAAGCTGGCCATACACCTTCAGATTTCTCTGTCAGATTTCCTTCAGATCAGATCAGATCTACCAACAACCATGTAGTATAGTGTCCTCCCTGATAGAATACATAGTGATTGGAAGGTGTAGAAAGGTCCTCATATTACATGGTTTTGGTAAAACAAAATCTGATCTGAAGGAAATCTGACAGAGAAATCTGAAGGTGTATGGCCAGCTTAAGAAATAAAGAAATTTCATCTACCACAAATTTAGTGTACTGAGAATATATTCACTTCGGATACCAAGTTATGTGTAAAGTAAACATATTGGAGTTTTATTAATTGAACAGCATCAGATTTTGTAAACCATATTTGCATTGCAAAGTGAAGATTCCTATGGATTTAAAGTTTTCTAAAAAGAGTGAACCTATTGAGAAGCCCATGATAAATGTGTACTTCCATGACTGACTAATCCTATTTTAGCCTTTGTAGATTGCACAAATGAGAAATGATCTCAGGCATCCAAATAATCCAATCAGAAAAGCGAAAAAAAGATATGTTGATGAAATGTCTCCACTTTTATTATATTTTTGTTTCATTTACATTCCCTACATATATATATATATATATATATATATATATATATATATATATATATATATATATAT
>CM070033.1:141119436-141147213 GCA_036250615.1 Ptychadena robeensis
GGAATCGATCGGAGCGTCGATCGATCGCTCAGGAATTGACACGTGTATGGCTAGCTTAAAACAAAATTGTAAAGCTAGAAGAAACTTAAACCATCTGTTAGTATTCAAAAATTCTTCACCTGAAAATTAAAGCAAACCTAAAGTAAAAAAAATTACTTACTTCTAGGCCATCACAACGGTGGAGAAGCACTCCACAATGCTAAAAAATATACCTTACCTGCTGTTCGCTTTTTTGTGTCATCATATTTAAATCTCTGTAAACGCCAGTCTTCTGTGGGCTAGCTAACTATGGGCTAACTGACTGCAGTCACATTTATGACCAGTAGATGGGAAATATATCTCCATAGACTTGTACGGAAAAGGGGAAATTTACTTGTACTTGTACATCAGACTTGCAGGGATTGTTTTAAGGGAAAATCTTATGAAGGTCCACATTTTGAAACTTAAAGGCTTATCATCTTTTTTCATTCAGCTATAAAGCATTTAAAAACACTTTAGATTCAATAGCATAGCATACATTTGGAAAATAGTATGTTTTGGTGTGACTGCTTCATATGGTTGGCCATAATTCCTTAAGTGAGACTTAAAACCATAAAGCTGGGCATACACATACCAATTCCTGCATGATCCGATCCCTGATCCGATGCCGTGTGCGATCCCGCATCCCTCAGGGATCGGGTCGTGCAGGAATTGGAGGCTGCAACTGATGAGGATTGGTCTAAAATCAGCCGCCCTGTCGGATCGCACAGTTATCCGACAGGATGGTGAATTTTAGCCCGATCCCATTAGTTTGGCTGGGGATGGCTGCCCCCAGCCGAACTAATGAGCTGCACATTAAGAGTGCCAGCCGATTCTCTGCACTAGCGGGCGGGCGTGATGACGTCATCATGCTGCCTTCTAGTGCAAAGAATCGCATAAGCAATAGACGGTACATCGTCTATTCCCAGCTTAAGTCTGGTCAAGGAGGGATATGTTCCCTCTTGAGCTTGGAAAGTGAACACAGATTGTGAGGGGCCTCTTATGAATACTAACCACAGCACTCCGCAAAGGGGTAATGAGCTGTAGGCACTTCCAAGTTGCAGTTTTCAGCTACAACTTTGAAATGTCCTTTTATTATTTCCTTGGGAAAACTAAGGTGAAAAGATGCTGGTGGGTTAGTACAATCCATCAGAGACAGGTCACCACTGATGACACAAGGGATGAGATGGTTAAGGAACAACCAAGAAGAAGATAAGACTAGGTCACTCCTTATGGTTATGTAGCATAACACAAATTGGTGTCATTAATCTTCTTATGTTTTCCCCATTTCCTAAATATGTGGGAGATAACAGGGCAGAGGTGGTGTGAGGTTAAGTACATAGAAAGACCTAGTTAAAGAAATGGGTAAGAGGTAAGGGTGATGGGGATCTTATTGTACACAACATTTTTTCACGGATGGAAAGGTTTGTGGGTGTTTACTTTGAAATTCTTTTACTAGCCGGAAATGACAGATCTTGCGCAACCGCCATTCCATTCCCTAAAGATGTAGATCCTACATGCAATCATGAAACTCCACTGGAGGTCCAATCACCTACCAGCATGCTATTTAAAAATGTACCGAAGATGTTTAGAACACCACTAATTCCCAAATTTGTTAAAACTTGCGCATGAGATTTAGCTGATGCACCTGGCCTTAGTCATAGCTAGTGTTTAAGAAAGCAGACACAATTTATAATCATCATTCCTGTAATGAGGACCATCCTAGTAATACGTGTTCAGCTGCACATAATTCATTAACACATATAATTTTCCATTTAATTTAAAATGTAATGTTCTAATTTTAGCTTTATGCATGTTTTTCAACTCATTACATACTTTTTTAAAAACATGAACATATTACTTATAATAACTGTCTGCAAAACAGCTTCATTTTTTTTATTCCCTGAACAAAAGGAACCATTTAATATTCTTTTTTTTATTTGAAAAATCTGGTGCTGACTTGTAATGTTGGATATTTTTATTTGTTATCCAAACTGTAATTTTAAAGTTAGACCTAAAATTTAAAATTACATGCCTGTAGTGAGTTTCTCTGTTTTCAGCATTTAGACATTTCCTGTTGCTAACAGTGGAACACTGCCTTTATACATAATGCTGCTGTTACCTCTATGGCATTATCTTGGCAGGTACTGGATTACCGGTCTTCAGAGTCAAAACCTCAATGTTCTTCAACCTGCAATGCTAGGTTCCATTGCAGATAATGTTTGATATGTTTTTTCTTTAGTATTTTTATTATTATTATCTATGAGTTTTGGTGTATTTTCAATTCCTTTTTCCTAGTAGTAAAAGTTTTTTTTTTGTTTTAATGCAAAAAAAAAGGAATCCACTGATAAGCTCCACTCCGTGCTCCCTTTTGCTCTCTCTCTGTAAACCAAAAGTGAAGGTTATAATCCAAGCTGTACTCGGCTGGTGAAATGTAAACAAGTGGCAGCACCATCTTGTGGACTTTTTAAAAAAAATTTCTAGAGATGGTGAAATTCCATTTTGAATATTTTACTAGCTGACTTTGTAAGTTATTTAAAAAGCCACTGAACATGGTACCATCCCCACAATTGCTGGATATATAAAGAATTGTTGTTTGCATGCAAGTTAGGAGGGAGTGGACTTTACCCCAGAGTGGAGGTGTTGTGAAGTCACTTCCGGAAACTTTTATTTAAATGTGTGCATACATGTTTTAGTTAGCTTCCTGGGTATTATGCCCGAACCCAGTAGAACAAACTGAGGCTGCCCTGAGATCAGGCATAATTCATTGTCCCCTGTGATCCTGCAGCAATCCTGCATTGTTGCAGGCTCATTGATCTTTTCCAGCACTGTGCTGTGTCATCGATGACGACTGAAATGTGTAGAGAGAAGGGTGGGGAAGCACGGCAGAGTACAGCCATGATCCGCTTTGATGCGGAACAGCTGTAATGCCCAGGAAGTTAGGGTTTGGGGGGGGGGGGGCTAGTCTTGGACACAGGCAAGAGGGGGCACAGGCAAGAGGGGGCTTAAGAAGAAAGGTTGCAAGGTAGTTTCAAGTTGTGAGGAGGTCAATATATTGAGCTAATATATTGAGCTATTTCTGGTTCAGGCTAAGCAGTTGGACCCATTCCTTTGAATGTACATTTGATTTAGCATGTTTCTGAATACAGATTTGTAAAAAAAAAAATGTATTGTAATCTTATGTC
Source organism: Ptychadena robeensis (assembly GCA_036250615.1). Lineage (NCBI taxonomy): Eukaryota > Metazoa > Chordata > Amphibia > Anura > Ptychadenidae > Ptychadena > Ptychadena robeensis. Next base: position 141,122,640 of record CM070033.1, read on the forward strand.
CAGTAAGATAATCGTAGGTAATTTGAAAGGGTCCATGAGCCATCTAAAATAGGAGACACCATGCAAGAAATACTACCAGCATGTATAGTGTAAACGAGCCCTAACACAGAGCTGAAGTATCAAGGACCTCTGTATGCAATACACACACAATATTTAATATATAAAAATGATCTCTCATAAGTGATAATAAAGCAATCTTTTACCATCTGGTGCAGTAGAAACTATTTTAAGGTACATTTTTATAGTTGTATTTCACTACAAGGTTTCCTTCCTCATGTTCTGCTTTTAGGCTACATTTATATGGTCATTCCCCTGACCGACAGCAGCCTGGGAAAGAACCAGACACTCCTGTCTGTGACCGCCTGCAAACTTGTGCAGGCGCTCACGGGTCATTTAACCCCCTTAGCGCTTCTGACGGCTCCACCTCGTCCAGCACTTTCTTGTCAGTATTGCAGTTGACGAGATGGAGCCATCCAGCTAAGCTCAGATCCCCGCAGCAGCACATTCTGTTCTGTGCTGTCGGGGGGATCTGAAGCTTGCTTCTTCACTGAAGCAAGCCGGCCGATGTCACCCCTCTCCCAGCCTAATTTGCGTATGAATGTTCCGGACATTCATATGCAAATAAGGCTATCTTCAAAGAGCACATCTGGAAAATCACCCCAGTGTCATTTCCAGATGTGCTCTTTGAAGTTTCAGAGGGTCCCAAATGACATTGTATTGGATACAGTGATAAGTGATAATACAATTCAAAGTAAAACAAAAACAAAACACATTTCCATATGAAATAAGAATGTTATTATAAACAAACATAAATACTGTTTTGAAATCTATCATACCAAATAAGTATTCAAGAGATCTTAGCATTCAAATGATACATTTTATAAAAAATATTTATGTACTTTTTTTTATAATAATTGTGTGTTTCAAACATTATTATATTCAGGATGTCTATTAGACCCTTGTACGGACATATTTTTGGAAGTAACAGGCCTACAACACAAAAAAAAATTCCATTAGAGTCTATGGTGCGCTTTTGGTACAGAAATCTGGACATTGAAAGAGCGCTAGGGAGGTTAAATAACGACCCCATGACAGGTATATTGAATGAAAGCCCAAAAAAAAAACAGCCAGACAGTTGCGCTAATTGCTCCTTTACCGGGCTGTTAACACCCGTCTGTGTAAAGGCATAGGCATAATAGGCATAGGCATGATATATTTTCTCATGAATTAAAAACAATAAAAAGGCAATCACTGTAAGAGACAAAAACTTTAAAATCTTTGCTTAATACAGCACAACAAGGACAACAACAATAGGTTCAAGCATTCACCCATGGAAGCCTAGTCATAGAAGAGCATTCAGAACGCACTTCAGAATGCTATGTAACACCTAGAGATTACTACGGTTTAGATAAATATTTAACCCCCCTGGCATTCCTGGCGGTCCCAGCTCATTCAGCGCTGACCGTTAGAATTGCACTGGACAAGCTGGGTTCGTCAGGCGGAGCCCCAGGAGCGCGAACTCACCGATCTGCATGGCTCCGATCTAATAAAGAGGCTGCTGCAGGAGAACGTCACATCAGGGCGGCAGTGGGGGTTTTAAATAAAAATCCTATTGCATAGTGTTTTCTTCATTGAAAACACTATTCAATATGATTCCCAATGTAAAATACTCACCTGAATAAATGATCCGTTGTCCCCATGTGCTCTACAGCTGTCTTCTTCCTGCTACTCTCTCGTGTGATGTGATGTTCTGTTCTGGGGACGGGAACACCAAGTTTACAGAACTGTATGTAATGCATTGGCTTCAATTTATTACAAGGCTGTCCTGTGTAACCTGGCATATCTGCACTGCCATCTAGTGGTTGATTTGGTAGCCTTTCATGAAGTGTGGTACTACAGTGCTGGACTCTTTCCCTCCTGTTAATACATTTTTTATTGGTTTGTGTTTTTGGTTTAGGAATATACTTTAACAATTTACCAACATAAACTTAATTTTTCATTTCCTGCTTTTCCCCAAAATTCTACACATTTCTTATGTAAATTGAAGGCTTTTATTAATCATATTTAATATGATTATATTTAACAGAGGATGTCACAATTACTATTACCTATAGTAGTAGTACCTATCTGCTACCTATCATTAGTGATGGACGAACATCAGCTGTGGCGAACAGGCAAATCGAACTTCTGCAAATACCTGCCGTTCGCATGTTGGCGTCAAACCTCCATTGACTTTAATAAAGGGCGAACGTCTCAAACCTTCAGGTCATATTTGTAGCCACACTACCAATAAAACAAGTGTCAAAACTGTGAAATCACTGGGGCAGTGTCATGCCATAGGGGATCAAAGGCTAAACTTCCTCGAAAAAATATAGATAAAATGCTGTTTTTTCATGTCTAATGGCCAGAAGTCCCATATAGATTATAGGTATTGCCAAGAGTTAGCTGGAGTGGGCTGCCAGCCTGCCAGCACCTTCTGCAGCACATTGCTTTTAGTCAGATCTCTCTGCAATATCCTGATTTAGTTTGTGACGGTGAACTAAAACTACCAGCACACCTCAGCTCAGGATTATAACACAGCGCACAGGTCCCATAATACAGCATACCCCACCCCCAGAAAATGAGTTTTGTGGCTCAGTTATGATGAACTACATGTAACAGAATACCTTCGCTATAGCTACAGATCACTGGATGGAGTATAATGGCAAAGTATCTAAGCCACCCCTCAATCAGCAGCAGCTCTCCCTATCTTTATAGTACTGGAGGCACATGATAAATGTTAAATGGCTGCAGGGCACCTTCTTTTATAGGGGGGTGACCTCCAGGGGGGAAAATGTGTTATTGGCTGTACTGTACAACTTGACGGTGAGGGTCATGTTAAGGTAAAGGGGGCGGGTAGAACACCCACAATGTTCTCCTGCCTTGCAAACTGTGAACACCCTATGTTCACTGCGAACTTTGCGCCAGGCGAACTTTTCGGCCATCACTATCATTTAACTTTCATTATAGTCATATTAAGACTTGCATGAAAGTAACATTATTAAAGATGACTGGTGATTTTGTCCTGACTGGAGTTTTTCTTTAAAACATGACTACCGAGAGTTTCTTATTACATTCGCGCAATGTAATGTATGTATGTATGTGCATTAATCATACTGTACTGAAGAAACCAGAGCAAATCTTGCAATGACTAATTCTATCCAATCCATGACACAGAGCACATAAAGATTTCATGGCTGGAGTATCACACACGAGCGGAAGTTGTGTATAATATACTCAGTAATTAAGACCCCAAAGAATTGACAGTCATTTGTTATGCATCATTAGGCTATTGTATAATGCACATATATTAATGTAATATTTCAGAACCCCGAATAGATTACAGTATTTAAAGGACAGTGTAAATGTGATGATTTATCGGATTCGAATAGCAGAGTGCATAAGTTCAACATTTGCATGCATTCTTTAAAATGGAAGCTTGTTATAGGAAAGTACAGCTACATTTTGATTTATTTATGGTTATTTTTTATTGTTATTAATCTGGTTTGGAATTACATGCACATGAAACTTGCCCTCAAAGTTAGTCTAGTCATGCATGTTTAGTAATGAACCAACACTATATTGAAAGTACAAAATACATGGCATATTTTTCAGGCAATCCTGAATAATTTGAAGGACAGGTTTCCATTGTATGCTTGTTGTTGAATGTTGATGCTTTGGGTATGGGGTATTTGGAATTATGAACAATATGTGTTAAATTCTAAGCTGAATGAACCAACATTATACAAAATACATGTCTTAGTTTTCAGGCAAGGCTAAATAATTTAATGGACAGAAATTTGTAAGTTGCCATTGTGCACATGTTCTTGAATGTGGAAGCTTTGGGCATAGGATATTTGTCTTTGGAATTATGAACAATATGTGTTAAATTCTATACTGAATACTCGTTCTGGTTTAATGACTCTCTGCAGATTCAAAAATAACTAGATGCAACAATCAGGTAACATGTTGACTGTATGGGTATTAATTTCAAAATATGTATCATACCCATGTTGGAGAGGATTGCAATGGAAAACAGAAACGTAACTGGCTTATTATAGTGTAAGAAAACCAACACTAAATAAATAATATACAAAATGTAAAGGTAAAATAAACTAGGGTTTAGTAAGAGGCTTAGGGTAAATGTGATTTCACATTCAGGGTAAAGTTGAGGTCAATTTTCCCTACCCCATCCACTGACCTCTGTCAGAGCCCTCATACATTTCCCAGTTGATCCAAATATTGGGTAACGGGGATATCCTCCCAGAATTCTGTTTTTTGGGGGTTAAATACTCACATTTACTGTTTTAAAAGGAGAATTACTTGACCCTACATAAACTCAGACATAGAGATTGCAGAGTTTGTCAAGGAGGAAATCATGAATAGTCAGCCAAATTTATAGACTCTTTTAACCTGAGTGTTGCACTTTTCTAAAAAGCCCACCATGGGCGATCGCAGCAGTGCATATTAAATGCCACCACCATTGTTGCATATTAAATGTTACCACGATTGTTGCTCTTCCGGAGGTCCCAATCATGATTCGTGCTTGGAAAATACGACGCACCTCCATTAATCTGGAGGTCTATGGTGATGCCTACCGGTGACGCGATCGGGCGAATCGCTGGGGGAATCCACCGGACAGGTGAGTCTGACAGGTTTTGGACATTTTGGACTGCCGCTTGATTTTAAGCCACGCAAGAGAATCAAATCGCAAAATAATCGACTTGTGTATGGCTACCTTTAGACCAGAGCCACCTTTAGGCCCTCCTTCAAAGCTCTGATCAAGTAGTAACAAAGTATGTAATCTTGTAAGGGTTAACATTGAATGCAGAATTCAGCCTGGAAATATTCACACATTACCATCTTTAGATAAGGTGGCTGCATTAGTTTTAAGTTTCGGCAAGCATGAAGAAATCCTGTTGATCTTGTCAGAAATGAAGTGTACAGTACTTGTAACTCTCTGTGCATCTAATCAGTCTACCAAGCAATGCTGTCTACCTTCAAAAATATTTTTAAATGGTAATACAGTATTAAAATTGTATTTTGATTTGGTTTCAGAAATGGTTTGATGGTGGATTTACGAACAGTCTTCCTATTTTGTTATCTGGACGAACTGTAACCGTGTCACCATTTTCTGGTCGGCAAGATATAAGTCCGAAAACTAAAGAACACATGGATATGTATTTTAAAATTGCAAAACAGGACATACTGGTAAGATATTTTGTACTTGTGGTTGTACTGTTATCTATGCTATGCTATGTTTATTTTATCGTAAATTATATTACTACATCTGTAGACACACTTAGGTTGGCTTTAGTTTGTAGAAATTAGCTCCGAGACTCTAATTTAGCTATGGATATCTAATATTGGTTGTGTTGTGGCAAAGAAGCTCAATTATAGTGGTCATTGTTGCTTTATAACAGGAGCAGCACAGTCTCATAATTACTTTTACTGTTGACTGATGGTGATTTTCAGATAGCCACAGCAACACACCTTAACAATACACATGTAAAGCAGCCTATCATGAGATATGGTAACTTAGGCTAAGTTTACAGGCCTGATGTGGCGTCGGCCGGTCGGTTTTCGGGCGACCGTGCCAAAGGACCTCTATGGGGTCCTTAATTAGACGCCCTGTAATCGCCTGCACTGTTTTGCAGACGACCATAGGGGATCGTTTATCCCGCAGCTGCGGGAGCGCACTGGCGGTTTCCGAGCTGCAAGCAGCTCGGGAATCGCCAGTGTAAACTTAGCCTTACTGCTATACATTGGTGTGCTGAAAAAGCTTACATTTAACTAGAGATGATCGAATAGTCCCTCTAATAGTCCCTGGTAGTGATGACTGAACTGTCCGCAGGGTGAAACATGGGTGCACTCCTTCTAGTCGGCGAGCAGTACTGGTGTTCGACCTGACCTGTTCGCCGGCGAGAAGGAGCTAACTATTTCTCCACCGGTAGGATCAGGAGCAGTAAGATTCTGCCGGAGGAAGAATCTTTTCACTAAAGATCGGGCTTAGAACCCAGTGAATAATCGGTTTCGAAAACCAGAAGCGTCGTCAGTGACGTCACATCCGGCAATCAGAACCATGAACTATGCGTTCCAGGTACTGGATGTGACGTCACTGACGTCACTTCCGGTTTTCCTCTTTCAAATTTGAATCTACCTGCGAACAGGTGGACGTCTGACTTTTTTCAAAGTCCGATACGCCTGTTCGCGAACGGACTTGACTGAAGTTCGCCCATCACTTGTCCCTGCACCAAATTGTATCATCACCAAACTTGCTGGTGATGTAGAGAAGGTTCCAGGGTATACTACCATACAAAGTATTGCTCTAAAAATAGTTTTTGTTTAAATACATTTTAAAGTCCAGTCAAATTTCCTCAGGTCGGAATTTTGTCTTTGACTTTGAACATGATTTATGCAGTTTATTCTTTTTTCAGATGTTCCCACAACCCTTCACTACATTCATTAATTACTACACTACAGTAATTTTGGTGACGATAACATATTCAGGGGCTTTGCAATTAACTGATAAAGTCAGCTTGTCGAAATAATTCGACCATATCCAGTACAACAGGTCTGATGTTTGGTCCATTGTAGACCAAGCTGGTAATGTTGGGTTCTCAAAGAAAGGTTTTTTTTTCCCCTAAATCTAAAACCCCTCTTCTGTATCTATTATAATACTGTTTTACAGATATCATTTTAGACTTTTTTTTAATAAGCATTATTGATAATAAAGCACACAAGAATAATAAAACGCCTAACTTCCTTTTGAGATTAAGATTAGATCAGAACTTTGTTAACGGTTAGCAAACATTTTGTATTATTATGTTAAAATGGAACCCAGAGGTTAACCTCCATGCAATCCTTATGGGGTACCTTCCGAAAATTGCCCACCCAACAAGTAATGTCATGTTGACTGTGGGTGGCAGTTTTGAATAATCAGTCAAAATGAGGCGTTTCTTACTGTCCATGTGAACAAGCCCTGAATTTAGCAGTTGAGGAAAAAAATGGAACCTATAGGGCCCTCTGGCTTCTTATAATTCCATCTGTCATTAGGGAAAATTGATTATTAAATCATATTTAATACAACTCCTACATTTTATAGTAATGGTTCAGAATGTTTACTAATTGAACATAAATTATTTAAATAAAGCCAGAGAAACAAATTGTTTAACTGCAGGTCTTAAAATATAAGTTCCTGAAGACAAATTCACTGGAATATGTTTCAAAAACAAGAAATGGATTAAGAGAGTTATGTGTAAACTTTTGAATCTTAATATTCACTTCTGGTTTTAGCCAGTTAATAATAACTTTTTAATTAAAATGTTTCTTCACTGGGGGCTCTTATAAATTAAAAACTGCATACACAGGCAGAATACACTACTAATTTAGCTTACTCAACATTATAAAAATACAGAACGTGTAATTAAAAATCCACTATGCTGTAAATGTAGTACATTTTTATAATGATTTTTACAGCTTAACATGACAGTTAAAAAGTTAAGAAAGAAAAAGTAATTGTACTTTGTTGTCCTCATTTAAATGTCTCCATTAGTTATCTGCAGCAAATTTCCAAAGACTCGGCTATGCGTTGTTCCCACCAAGCAAAGCCAAAATGGAGTCCGTTTTTCAAGATGGATTTAAAGATGCAGTACATTTTTTACGTTCAGAGAATTGGTATGAATAAAAAGTTAAAAAAACTTTAACTAAGCAACATCACTTTGATTACTAAAAAGTAATGTAACTTGTTCTTGATGTTTAAGCTTGAAAACGTATTAATTAGTTGCAAATACAGTCTAAGCAGAGTCTTCAGAAATGTTCTTTATCTTGGCGACATGCCAAAGTGTGGAGGTGTAAATGAGAATTTTATACTTCCAATGTTCCAATTTTGTTTTTCTTACTTTACTGTATGTATAAAATGTACAGTATGTATGTATGTTTGTATATGTGTGTGTATGTATGTATAAATATAGTAGATATTGTGCATTAAATTACATTTTCAAAACACTATTGGTTTTTATGTTTAATACATTGATATATTGAAATATTGATAATAGTGCACATAGCTTTTATTTTTATTGCAAATAATGAGAATTCATTAGTGCTATATCTTTTTTTATCTGGAATATACAAGATTTTTTTACATCAGTACCCAAAACTACTGTGCATTGCATTTTAATCATGCACATGTACAAGTGCCGATTTGCACAAAGAAGGTAATAATGACTGGAGATCACCAATTCTCATATTTACTGCAAGTATAAAGCGAAAAATATGCAATATTTTACTAATACGTCTATTGGCTATGCTGCACATCACTATCCGGAACCGGAGATGGAAAAGGAAGATTGACATACGTGCAGTGCAGGGAATCAAGATGTGTGCCGTTGCTCTTTGCAAGCAGTTTTCCCACGACTTAGGGGGCTCTCCCGCCACATCGACAGGAGCATGCCCTATAGTTGCAGAAGGGGAAAGGCGCAGAAAATCAGCTGTTTTCCCATGTCTTGGAGACGCTTCCATTGATTTCCTTAAAGGGGTCTTCGGTGTCACCATGCTGTGCTGCTTTGAAGACGTGGCAGTCCACAAGTTCAAAACAGCCCCACAGGTGGGAAGTATCCTCTCTGTGTCTTTTTCCCTGCTGCGGACGCACGGCCACCTAAGGGAAAAAGAAGCAGTGGACACAAGCCCTTAGTGCTTAACCTCCTGGGTTTTCCGCCCGAAGCCAGTACAGGTGCAATTTGATCTTGGGCTGGAATCGGGCACAATGGCTGGCTCTCCGTGAGCCTGTATCATTTCTGCATAGCTGCAGACTCACAGAGCTTTTCCAGGCCCGTGTCTTTGGCGTCATCAGTGACACCAAAGTGGGCGGGGGTGGCGCTCAAGACCTCTATGTTAATGGAGGGGGCGTCGCTTTCCCCGTACACACTTCCGGCATCTAATTGACACCGGCCGTGTGTAGTGATCCGGAAGGAGAGCTGGCAGTCACGGCGGAGTACAGTGTACTCTGCCCCGATTGCCCGGAAAACGGCTTTTCGTGCCACGAAAAATTGCGCAAAGCCTGTAAAACCCAGGAGGTTAAACACTCAGACACACAGACAAACACTGGCTGTCATCTGGACTCTTTTTTGACAATTTAAGAGTTTTAGGCTTTTAAAATCCTAGAGTACAGGGGATAATTAAATCCATACTGGTAAAACCAAGGTGTACATAATCTACAGTTAAATTCTTTGTATTTGTGTAAAAATGTTCAAAAGTATGGAAAATATCATTGCCTTAAATATGTTGATTATGTAAATCATTGGGTATCTTTAGATGAGCAGAAAAAGGTGTGAATGCAAAAATTAAGGAGAAAGTATTATCGACAAAATGACAGTCTATCTATTTGTAATCTGACCTCAGCAAAGTAAAATCTTAATATATGCTATGGATGACCGTGCCGAATTGTGCACCTTAAAGTCTGTTTTTAACTTTTAATACAATCAGAGATTGTATTACATCTTAATTGATAACATAATAATGCGAATATTAAGAAGCTTAGCAACAATTTGTTTTTTCTCTCTCCTATATATTTATATTGGTTAGTACACATTAAAGTTTAGAGTTATATACATGTATGGAATTGTAAATCAATAGCTAAAATGTATTCCAATTGTGAATAACCATCACCAAACATATTCTTGTTATATTGTGCTGAGTAACTAGAAGGCCAGAAACCGAGGATCATTATGATACAGCTGAAGCTCTTTTTTGTTTATGCCTGCCAGGGCTGTCTGTATGAGAACTGATGTGTTCTGTCCTTGAGCTTTTCCCTGGTGGTATTGAATAAAACACCTCAACAAGCTGTGGCTACATTCTAAAGAATAACTCTATAAAGTCGGTGTTGTTTATTTCTTACCAAAGGCTCTTCTTGTCCTGCCTATTTGTTATACACAGGGGCAGAAGAGGACACAGACAACATGACTTTTTAGACAAGTAACACATAGAGATCAAAAGATCTTATGGGCTGTAAAAGTTGCAAGGACTTTAGTATTATGAGATGTAGAAGTAATACAGATTTGCCAAATATGTGTTATGAATTAATTAGGTGAAACATTTGTCATGAACCTCTCCACAGAAAAAATAAAGAGAAACTCATTTTGTTTTATTATTTGGAAGTTGGAAATTAAACCACTATTTTGTTTATTAGTTTGGGTGGCCCTTTTAAGGACTATTTTCTTTGTCGTAAACAGTTGTCTCATGTCCAGGTCTGCCCCCCCCCTGAAATCTCACATCTCTAAAGCTTACACTGCTTGATTTTCCATTTAGCGACTTAAGAAATGATTGCTTTAAAACGATTGTTTGAGAAACCATAGTTTTATACTGATTGTTTTGGAACACATAATGTGATCAATTTACAGCTGATAGATTACTTTCCTTAGCATTGTATGTATGCTGCACAGTACGATCGGATACAAAGCAATCGAAAATACAAATTGAAATACCAAGGAAACCAGATACTTGAACGATTGACTGAAATTTACCAACATACATAAAATTTACCGATCACATTTTGATCAATAATTTTTTTATTTAAATCACTTTTTTAAAGAACAGCAGATACCACCAATCTGGGGAGAGTGCAAAGACTCTACCCTTATAGTGTACTCTGTATATTTCCCCTACTTGCATAGGGGCATGGGGACTTTTATGGCAAATGAACCAATGCAGTTTGTATGAGTCAAGAAAAAATAAAACAAAAAAAAGTTATTTAATATTCAAGTCCAAAATCATAGTGACTGTACTTAAAAGGTCCAATAATAGAGGAAGTTACTCAGGATACTGTGATCCCAGATGCCGCTGGCAATGTAGTTGTCCATAGGAGGTAGACACCACCCTATGATCTAGGTAGAAATAGACCATAATGTTTCTATAATCTTCATCAGTGGGTCCTATGGATTATTTTTAGGTCTGTTTTAAGATCTTAGGTCTAAAATGTCATCTCACTATCATGCCATGGCTGCGCAAGGAGCGGAGGGCCATCATCGAGGCCACACTGGCCTTGAATTTTAGGTGAGTATGTGTTAGAGGTATATTCAGTATGCCGTATTGTGCTCTCCTTCCCTCGTGCTTGGCGTTTCCTGGCTTAAATCACTTTTGGTCGATCGATTTAGCTACAAAGGAATACATTTTTAAACTAACGTCTTCAAACGATCACTGTGTATGGCCACCTTTTAGAGAGCCTTTCAAAGAGGGATCTAAAGGAAGAATGAATATAGACAACGTCTTTTCACACTATAGAAGATTTAATAGCACAGATTGGTCTACTAAATAATTTGCAAAGCTTTGAAAGGTGTGTTTTATTTTGAACAGGTGCTATTGAATGGGAAGAACAACTTTAAGGGAGAAGACTGCCTTTGATACTTAGAAGATATAACACATAGGACAGGACACATAACTATAGGTTTTAATTGTTATTTTAAAACCGTATATATGAGCTAAACACCCCCTGCCTACATCCTTCTGTGATATTTGTTTCATATTTTATTCTCGATCATTGCTAGGATAAATTAAAGCAGACCTACCACCTCACTGGGCACTTTACACTATAAGCAGAAGCAATCTTAGGGCAATCACTGCTCAAAATTTTAAAAGAAATGTTCCTTACAGCAGGAGAGGCAATTTTCAGGCTCTCCCCTCCCATTGTGTGACATGCGGCCAGGATGTAAACACTCACAGCACGGGCATCTTCATGATGTCCGAATGATGTCCGAAGTTTCATGGGAATTTGAATGCAGCTTCACATCTGCAGAATGTAATGTGATGTAATTGAAGCTCCATCTAATGACCGTGTTATAGAATTACATTTCCATAGTGAGAAAGAAGTGTTCATGAAGTTTGGGCAGAACTGCTTCTCTCTGCCCTTAATAAATATGATTTCTCTGGGAATGAGGAAGTGAAGAAGGTGAGTACATTGTTTTTTTTTATTGTGTAGCAGTTTTCACAGATGTAATCTGCTGGCAGGTGAGTATTATGTCAATGTAATGTATGTGTTTTTTTATTTTGAGTATAGAACCACTTTAAAGAAAACATTTTATGTAGAACAAAGACACAAATTATCTGATATCATACATTTGTATATAGTTTTAGTCAAGAAGATACTACTCTCCAGTATAGATGGTCTTGTTCTAGCACAAGCAGATTTTGCATAAACTAAGTTTAAAGTTAAGTTGCCATTTCCATTCCAAAAAGCAATTATTTTAGCTTATTTATGCAAAAACTAATTGTGCTATAACAAATCTTTTTGTTTAGTAATGTTTCCACAACCCTTCTTTACAACTCCAGCAGTTTGGGTGATTCTTTGCAATTAACGTCCAAATAGTGATGGTGCCCGGCTGACGGTTCATGGGAAACATTGACTGTTAGCAATTCGCCAAACAGGTGAACATTCTGTGATGTTCAATGTTACAGGAGACCTCTCTACTCATTTCATAGAAGGGGACTCTTCAGTGATGCAAAGGGCCACCCTTGTGGCCCTTCATATCACATCAGTTGCCCACCACTGTTCTAGCATAGGAAGTTCTGTCATAAATGAAGTTCAAAGTCAAGTAAAAATTTTTGAAGTTTTAAGTTCGACTGTTGTCCTTTAACAGAGCTAAAGTAAAACATTGTGCCCACTGAGTAGATAAGTATCAATGAACCTTTTGCAGGGGCCCTTCAGTGTTGAACAAAAGTAATTTGAACACACTCTGTTTCTTTCATAGTCATACCTTCCCATCTATGTAGCTGGAGATTTAATCTCTATAGTGGTTCCATCTTGGAAGTTGACAAATGGTTAAATTGCGACTAATATGTTAGGTATAACTCCCACTCTTTCACCTGGTTTCCCACAAGTTTGGGCTACTTATGAAAATAATAGATTCTTCAATTTGTTTGTTAGTTCATTTGCATGCAAATTAAAATTAAATTAGAGTCATTCAGAACTGCTAACACTGCAAAAAAAATCTTAAATTCTTATTAAAGGAGAGACAGTGTCAGTTTCACAGTGACTGTCCAAGTACAGGCTGATCGATTCACATTAGTATATTCTGTACACGCAGAAAGTGAGTGATTTCACACCTGAAAGGATTGCACATATTAGTCATTTGTGTATATGCTGCATCAAAATACTTGAATATATACCTAGTAACTTTGAGTTACAGTTGATTGTGATACAGAAGGGAAAAAATAAATTAAATTATTTCTGTTTAAACACAGCTGTGGTTGAAAATTATGTTGAAGCTATATTTTATCTTCAGGGAAAATATTTTGTCACTTCTCGAAGTTTGATTTAGCTTTGACAAATGCTAACCTGTAAAGCTGCCAATAAGCAGAGCTGGGTACTGTTGTACAATGTTCGGTCTTGTCAGCTTTATGAAATAACAATCGTATATAGCTAATTATACAAAGGAAAGGGCACAGAAGTTCTTTTGCTGAGGTGGCAGTTTTAGAAATGTATTTCATACATTTCCTGTTTGAAATAAATGATTGTTATACAGAGAAGCCAGGTGACAGAAACTGTAAAGCCCCCCATACATGCTTAGATTTTCTGCTAATCTCCCAGCAGATCGACCCTGTGTAATGATGTCATCACATGATGAGGAATGGTCACACATTTGGACCATAAGACTCAGACCCCCCCCCCTACAGATTTCTAGCGGAAGAAAGTCTTATAGTCCGAAAAGTAATCTCTTTATATTTCCTGGCCACTCTGGCTGCCTGTACTTATTAATAATGCCGGGGGTGTGAGGAGCCCTGTGGTGTCCTGAAGCACGTTGGCTCTTCCTTTTGTATTTACCTATTAATAAAACCTTGGACTCAACTTCATAAGCACTGTGCCTCTTTTTAATTCTGTATCTTCTTTACAAATTGTAGGGCCAGTATCTGATCCCAGGGATGCTTCAGTGTCTGGTTACAGTTCGATCTACTGCTCCACTTGTTCTGACTTTGGCATGATCTGTGGCTCGATTCCTTGGACCAAGATGCCTAGATACCTAGTTTCTTGCTGAACTCTGAACTCCTGGTCCATCTCATGTATTTTAGCTACTGAGCCTGGTCCTAGATTGTTGCAGGTGCAGGTACCCATACAGACTTTTCGTTTGACTACCAAGTGAACGATCGCCGTGCATGTTTGCGACAATCGATCAGGAATCAAGCGCTGCCCACCTGGAGTGATCAATCCTGCTACAAGAAAATGTCGGTCCAACAGGGATCCAACATGTTGGTAATTCAATTGTAAATACTTTGGATTCACTGAACAATTGTTGCGCCACCGCATTGCAATCGATCGTTAATTGATTGCACGCTACCTTATTAGCCAGACCAGGTGACATCACAGAGCAAGGTCAGATAGTGCTTAAGGCACATAGCAGAGTTTGAAACAACAGCTAGCATTTACCTCAGCACAATCTTTGTTGGAGTAGTTTTTTTTTACAATTGTGTTAAACACTAATGGAAGCTGTTATGGTTAAAGAAGGAGAGAGATGGGGATAATGACTGGATTAAGACTGTATTTAGAATAGGATTATATCATTCTTGCAGGTATAATGATGTCAATTATTTTTCTATATTGTGTATTTTAGTCTTGGTTTAGTCTCTTGCATATTTATCATTGCTCTTTTTACTACTAAAAATGTTTAAAATGGTGAACACATTTACAAAAAGGCAAAAGTTTCAATAATCCAGCCTAATGTTAGAGAGCAAAACTATATTACAAAAATGCAGTCATTTATAATTCTGTGATCCTGACGGCCCCTTTTCACCTTTTCTAAAGCCAGCCATACACTCTGAGATTAAAATTACGATCCATTAAAACAGACCAATCTATGTATTGGTTTGGATCGTAATATTTGGCAAAAAAGCTACCACATTGAAAATCCAATTTACGATCGTATTTTTTTTTTTTTACGAGGATGTCATCGAAATTAATTGCCGTTTATATCGGCCATTAGGATGTATTTTTTTTTTCTTAAAGGGGAAGCCTCTGCAGTAATTGGTCGGTAAACACTATGAAAACATAGTGAAGTTTCCTGATGTTCCCAGACCAATTAAATTTTTTGAACATGTCCAATAAATTACGATCGTAAAAATGGCAATTACGATCGTATTTTATCGGTTGTACCATGTGGACATGTGCAGATTTCAGGACGATAAAATGCTTTCATTGGTCGGTTTTAATGGATCGTAATTTTAATCTCAGAGTGTATGGCCAGCATAAGCCAATTCTAGGGAATTAGAGTCAAGTGTACAGACCTGGAAACTCGAGTACACAGTCCTTACCACCGTTATCAGTGAAAAACCATTAAGGTGCTTTAACCTGGCAGCATCCACCAACAGTGGAATGCTTTTAGTAGGATAAGAATTAATATCATGTAGATTACCAATACCTTGTACAGTTGCATAGTTATTTTTTCTTATTTTTGCAAACAGGCTCTTGTTATGTAGTCTAAGGAAGTATAATAGTGGGTCCTATAAAGAACTGATCAATTTTGTGGGAAGTTATATTAAGCAGCTTGCTTGATTGGATAAGGCAATATTTTTCTTGTTTTGGCACTCGCGAACAAAGTGAAGGGTTGTCTCTGACTATACAGCTGCAGTATCCCACTGCATACATGTTGGTTGTAGGGTTTGATCAAAGTGTTCTTGTTACTGTGTTGGACAACACTGTATTTATAGCATTATACTATGCCTTTGCAGTATCAGATAAATATACATGATATACAAAATACTTAATATTTTAAACTTTGACTTGTTCACTGTAGCAAGACCTCTGTGTTTTCTAGATGTGTGAGCAAATTAATGTTTTTATGAATTTCATCCTTCTCAGTCCCTCAGTACACAGAAGAACAAAAGGGAAGAAAAGTGTGAAGGACAGATAAATGAGTGATATAAGGGTGAACTGTGGGTATAGCCGATTTGTAAAGATTAATTCCATGCGGAAATAAAAACACCAACTCATTAAATTGTTTATTCCATAAAAAAAAGTTTACATGACTTTTATTATGGTGCGAGGGGTACTTTGCTCTATATATTGCAGTGGAGAAAATGAAAAAGAAGGAATGATGTGGACTGGAATGTTAATTAATAGAACAGTATCTTTTTTTCCATTTTGTTAGAATTGCTGGTACATATTGGAAGAAAGTGAAGCCCTGTTTTGATATTTCTTCAACTCTACTATAAAGAAAATGTGTAGTTTTAATCCTTTGATTCCTCATTTGAAAGATTTGCTTTTGTTTCCTTCAGAATCACTAAGGGAGAAAGGGAACAGCTTCTGCAATTGGCCAAAGACAGCAATAAAAATATGATAGCAATTCTAACACTTTTTTGGTCTAAAATCTAAAATAACATTTGGCTCATCTCCCCCATTTATACAAAAAGATTCCTCTCAGAGCTGAAATCCGTTTAAAAAATCACTCTAAAAAAAAAAGGTACCAAACATTTTACTCTCCTTAATGACTGCATCTGCCAGTACCTATAACAGGGGTGGTTGTTAGTGATTGATCACGGGCCACACAATAGCATTGCCGATTGGTTTCGGTAAATCGATCATATAAATTCAGTTACACAGTGAGTTGCTGTAGCCAGAAGTTAACAGTTCTAATGATTGGTTGTCATTTGTGTGCAAGCGGTTGGCAGGCAGGTATCATTTTATCCTTATAAACAACTGCAAGAGAAATGTGATATTTCACACCAGCAAAGGCACAACTCCCAATGGACTATGTAAACCTAGCTGTACTTCGAGAATACAGAAATCAGGATCAACTATAAAAGCCACTGACAAGTAAAGTTAAAAACATTGGGTACGTCTTTACCATTCACCTGTAAAGGGTGGGATAATTTGGGCAGCAAAGGACCTGTCAGTTGTTAAAGATGTGTTGGAAGCAAAAAAAATAAATGGATAAGGGTTGAAAAGTCACTTCTAAAGGAAAGACAACTGTCAAAAGGATCATGGGCACCAAAGTAATTGAAGCTTGTGAAAGGGAGTGCTAATTTGGTTTAAAGTTAGTAGCACAAATCACCTTTTTTTCGGCTTATAAGGTTCTCTGATGTATAAGACTCATCCTATACTTCGGGGCATCCAATGAGCTGCGTGCTCTGACTGGCAAAGCAGAAGTTAAAGAGGTGGAGAAGCTGTCTATGACAGATTCTTCACCTCCAGCACTGACTGGCAGAACTGTATTTGAGCTGGGCAGCTTGTGCCCAACTGACTAAAGAGACACCCACGGACAGCTCTCCCATCTGCATCTGCACTGTGTATGAGTTGGGCTCAAGCTGTTAACATGGAGCAGGAGGAAAGATCCACCCTCAGGTGGATCTCCCATCTTAGAAAGATAATAGATAGTTGCGCTCAACCGTCAGCAATGATTACACAGTTACAGTGATATCAGTGGCCAGAAGGACCCTCAGTAGAAGTATGGGGATTGGGCAAATATCACAGAGTAAAATTGGGTTAGTATGAGGGGTGGGTGTTTAAGTTGCGTGTAGGTATGCAGCTCAAAAAATGGAAGAGTGTGGCCCCCCATAACAGACAAATAGGAACAAGGACACAAGGCGCACAACCTAGTACATAAAATTGAGGAGCGGATGTGGCTTGTATTTCAGCCGCGGCCAAACTGCTCCCATTTCCCCAAGTGAGCCAGACTCCACTCCTATGGATTGGCCGCAATGCAGTACGGACAAATGCTTAAATGCGTGCCCGTGCCAGCCATCAATGGATGCTGATCAGACACAGTTTTGCCGCGGGTTTTAGCCCATTGACAGTCAATAGACTGTAAAAAAAAAATTTGGTAAAAATCAAAAGTACACAGCAAGGAAACCGGACAGAAAAACACATGCTTTCCGAATGTGTTTTTCTGTCCTCCCACCTTAGTCTAAAGGAGGTTTGCAAGGCTAAATACTAAAGTTGCCATTGTGACCTTTATTGCACACAGCCCATTTGACAGTTCGTCCGCCTCCCGGCTAATCTTTTTGCTGGGAGAATGAAGGCGCTGGCAGGAATATAAGTCTTCAGAATAAGTAAGACGCAGGCATTTTTCCCTCCAAATTTTGGGGGGATGGAAAGTGCATCCTATATTTCGAAAAAAATATTAGAGTCAACATTCTGACCTTTGTTGCAAAGCGCTAAGCATGCTATAATAACCAAACTTGCTGAAGATGTAAAGAAGGGTTCAGGGTATGCTACAAAAAAAATGCTCTATCACAAACAGTTTTTGCACAAATTGAAGCTGACCTACCAGCAGAAGTTCATGTTCTCATGATTGGCAATAAAAGTGCCATTAATCTCCCTAGCGCACTGCTGAGGTACAGATTTCTGTACCAAAAGCGCACCATAGACTTCAATGGAAAAAACGTTTTTTACATTGTAGGCCTGTAATTTCAGATGCTTTGTGAATAACTCACAATATCAGATAATGAAGATTTCAATAATTTACTTTATCAGGTAAATTAGCACTGCAACCACTAGATGGCAGTGCAAATGTGCCAGGTTACATAGGAGAGCATGGGGGGGGGGGAGTTATCCGTTCTCCTGCAGCTGCCTCATAAGATCAGAGCCACACGGAGCAGTGAGTTTGCTCTCCTGTGGCTCGGATCTCTGCCTGACCAACCCAGCTTGACCACTGCTGTTCTGACAGGTCAGAGCTGGACAAGCTGGGACCATCGGAAACAGCAGGGGGGTTAACCTCCCTAGCGCACTGCCCGTACGGTGCTGTTTTTAACAGCATGGTACGGGCAATCGCGGCAGTGTACACATTACACTGCCTGCAATTAATTCCCCCCTCTCCCTGCCTCTCTCCACACAGCCGGCATCATTAATGATGTCAGCTGTGTGGGCTGGAAAGCCTGCGCTCCTCCATTAACATGGATATCTATGGCGCCGCCCACACCCGCCCCCTTCCACGTCACCGTGACGCGATCGGTGACGCCGCACAACCCGGGAAATGCTGCGGCTGGAAAGAGAATTCCGGGGATATGGCTTTCTCATGGGAGCCCAGCTGATCCAGAGTTTGTTCTTCATACAAGAGTTTGTTCTTCATACAAACTCTGGACGAGCTGGGCTTGTCACAACCGCTAGGGAGGTTCATAGGGAGGATGGCTTTAAAAGGAAAAAAAACATGTAACTGTAATGATTCATTTAAGAAGGTCCCTTGCAGCCCTTATTCCCTCCCTTGCTTTCATGTGCACCCACAAGAGCCTGACATCTGTGAGCACAGTGACAGCTAGACAAGTCCCCACTCTGGGCTCTTCCTTGATAGTACACAGATGAATTTTCCCATAGAAAACCATTATAAACACCCCCAGTGACCACTCGTGATATTGCAGCCCAGAAATCTGGCAAATAAAGATTAAATTTCTTATATGATTATATATATGAGAAGGTAAGTATATTTTTTTTAGGATTTGGAAGAAAAACTTTAATTTCAAATATATTTTTTTTATATTTTGAGTATACATCCACTTTAGGTTCACAGTCAAGTCAAAGAACTAGTGCAAGAACTACAAATGGTCCCTTCCCCTTCACTATATCTGCAGCAATTGTTCAGTGGCTTCTGAATCAGCTCACAAAGTCAGCTGGTCAAAAAAACTCAACCATCTGTATTAAATACATAGTGGAGCATAGCTTGCTGCCAATGGTGTTGTGTAGCTGCAGACCATACACCGTTTCCATGCTAAACCATGTCTACTTCTAAAAAACATGTAAGTATCAGAGCATACCCATGGAGAAAATAACAGGACCTAAGAGGATCTTCTGCCAGTGCCTTGGTGCTAGATACCACTGGACATCATAATTTTCCTGTGGAGCTCCTGCTTTTATGGATTGGATTTCATGGCACAAGAAGGAGCCAATAATAAGCAGGTGGTTTTAATGTGGCAGATGAGTACATCAGTATAAGTCTTCTCTATGCAAAGCAGAGTATAAAATGCTGCATTAATCTGAAACCATATTTTAATGAACGAGTGACTTTGTGTAGGCTAATTGCAGCTGTTAATGGAGATTTACATTTTAGAATTTTACAGATCATACAAAACTTTCTGAACTTCACAAGCCTAACTTTTAATTAACATCCACTCTTTATTATGGAATAAAGTTAACAAATTGAAAATACGTAAGATTCTCCAGATAAAAGTGATCTTAAATATGGTCCAGCTCTGTTATTCGTGCTCTATTTTACTTAACGAGCCAATTTATTTCCACACGCCTACAATAACTGCTCTTCTTCCAGCTTGGTCATCTCTTTCATTAAGTGTGAGCTTTATATTTTGAATTACTGCTCAATTTGCCTTTATAGCTTGTGATGATTATCCAGTGATCGTAAGGGTGTAAATGGGATTTTTTGCTGAGTACACAAAAGAAAGATAATCATTTTCAGAGACAGAAAATGAATCAAGATGTTGTGTTTGATCAAAAACATGAACAGAACTTTCTTTGCTTCGAATTGTTGGAAAGTTGTTCCCTTCCCCCTACCCTGTGGCTATCATTTACATAATTGAATGTATTTTCTCCCAAAGCATATCATGGCGATCAGTAATAAGCCTTTCAATTTTTAACATGTAGACCTTGAGGGCAAAGCAGATAATTTACTATAGAATTTGCAGTTGTATTAAATTGCACATACGTATTTATGCTGGCTATTAAAATATTTTTAAGTTGATTTGGATAGTTATAAAGGATAAATTGCTCTATGCATATTGATTAAAAATTAATTCGAGGTGCCCAGGTGCCATTCCAATGAAGTCAAATAATTCCAGTTGATGAATATACTTACAGAACTTCTAGGCAAATATTTTTTGTTTTCAGTGTGCGCGAACATTTCTCTCTAGCGCCTTTGCAGAGCAGTGGGTCAACACTCTCATTACCACAAGTTAAACCAAGGAAAAGTTTTTGCAGTACAAAATTGTGCTTCTGACATTTTGTAATTCTTGAGCATACAAAAATCAAGAAAAGGAATTTCTTAGTGGTTAAATACTTTTATTTCAGATGATCATTGAAATGCAAATGAGAGCAATGTTTGTTGTGCTAAGCAATGGTTTGCTCAGGTAGTGGGGCTGCTGATGAATGACCTAAGGAATACTTTAAAGTTTAGGTGTTCATAGCTCATCCTTGCCTTACTACAAGCTTCCTTCCACCCTATAACCCTTTCACATTTTGTCATCTTACTTTGTGGAGTTGATAAGCAATCCTAGTCAGGATAATTTCTGCAAGAAGGAAATTGCTGATCCAATTCTGTAGATGAGCCTGTGCCCTGACATAGCATCACCTCTGGATTATGAAAGACCTTCCGCTAGATGCATATTAGGTAGTCTGTTGTACATTTTCTGGGGTGAAATTTTAAACAGCAGAGGAAATTTACTCTGTATGCCTTTTCCTTGCTTTATGAATAATGAAAATTAAAGGAGTGTACTGGGCCACAGTTCAGCTAAATGACAAGTGTTTTGTGGTTTAAACAACTTTTCTTAAACCATACATTGATACATAAACTAGAGAAAGGAACAATAATGATTGGCATAACAGTGAAACCTATATGCCTATGCAGGGGATCCCACTACCCACCATATTGAATGAGTACAGAGGTCCCAAGGACCTCTTACCAAGGGTGTGTTTTCTAGAAATAAGTCTAGAAATAAGAGACCACAAAAATCGTTTTAGAACCTTTTTTAACATTTCCACCTAAAAAGTGCCTGATTCAACATTGTAACTTCATCACTTTTGTCGAAGGGTCATGTGTCCCACAAAAGGGGTCTCTTCCCTGGAGCTCCAGTGACTATCTGTGTCCCACAAATTTTGGCGACTGAATGCAACTTCATATCCCCTTCTAGAAAAGTGATGACGTTACAATGTCCTCATTAAAGTTCTGGAGGGTTATCAATGGACCTGGCTTTGAAACTCCATTCAGTGGCCAGACTTTGTGGGACACAGATTGTCATTTTTTTTTGTATTAACGTTTTTTGAAAGAGAGACAAAGTAAAACAAAAACACCATAACAATTCAATACAAAAAAAAAGTTTATGCTTGTGTATCTGAATTGCTCCATATACAGTCCTGATCAAAAGTTTTAGACCACTTGAAAAATGGCAAGGAATCATATTTTACATTGGAGCATTGTTGGAGCATTCAATAAATTAAAAATACCGAATAAACTTAAACAGGCTGTTTTACAGCTGATCAAAAGTTTAGGACCACATGCCTTTAAAATGCCAAATCTGTGCAAAGTGAATTCATTGTCATTTTCACTCTTCCTTTATGAACGTGGTCAGTTTGTTGACTTGTATAAGCAGGGTCTCTCACAGCGTGCAATCGCTGCTGAGGTGGGACGCAGTAAAGCTAGCCATACACTGCACGGATTCCATGTCCGATCGATTCATCATCCGATCGATATTCGGCGATTCTGCCGGGAATCAGCAGGTGTGATGATCGGCCAATTAAGTGATCCGATCGCTGCATAACCACCTTGTTCCCACGGATTCAGGACATTCCGTGTCCGATCGATCGGACCCCCCCGCCATGAATCGATGCCACTGACCTCATCAGATGGGAGTATCCATATCCCAGCAGGAAGTCAATAACAGGCTGTGGAGGGTCCCCCATCACTTGCTGCACCTTGTTTTCACACGTGGACAGCATGTCTGATTTCAGGACAAAGTTGGGCAGCACTCCTGCGTGTGAATGGAGAGGGAGAGGAGAGAGGAGAGAGGAGAAGGCTATGGGCCAAGTCCTGGCTGCTGAGGAGGAACACATATTCCCCATGCCCCTCCTCAGACCCCTCAGGGACACCACCCTCAGGACTACAGGAACACCTGCGGATGACTGAGGCAAACTTCACCCTGCCTACTAGAGCGGTTGCGTCCCAGGATCACACAAAGGGACACCGCCATGCGGAAGGGCCATCCCCGCGGAGGAACGCCTGGTGCCACCCTGCGCTTCCTGCCACAGACTCCTATGAGGACCTCAAGTTCTCCTGTGCGATCTCAGCAACAGGCCCTGGAGCGAATTGTGCCAGAGACCTGCCAGGCCATCGTGGATGAGCTGGCCGCCGACTACAATCAAGGTAGGAAACCAATGGATATCATGCATGTTAACGTCATATTACTATGTAATTAAGCCATGTGAATCAATGTATGCCGTACCAGCAACAACACCCTCCAAACCAAAAGCCACCAACCACCCCACTCCCCATCACGCCACATTCATCAAATAGAGCTACCTGCATGTGAGCCCCAGTGCATAAACTTGGTCAGGGGCCCAACGCTGTGAGAACCATTGCCCATAGTGAACCAATGCTGCCTCTGAAACAAACTCACCCATGTATGAACCCCCCCCACCCCCACGGTGAACTGGACAGTTCAGCAGGGTGTCACGCCACTTCCCCTGGGGGAAGGGGATGGCCACCATCCAATGCTGACACACACATTTGCCCTGCTTCCTACCACCCATCACAACACAGTACCCACACTGTCCAGGGTGCCACATCCCGGATGCCACATAACATGCACCTTGTATGCCACAGGCGCATCCAATACATCCCCTCTTCTAGAGATCCGAACCCATTGATCAGTCAATTTGTCATGTGTTTGAGTCTGCATACCACTAATGTTTGTTTCACTTGTCTTCCAGCTACCCCCCACCACCCCACCACCCCAAGGGAATGGCGACTGGTCGGCCACACATTTCCCCACATGGGCACTTCCCCAACTGCGGTGGAGCCCCTGGACGAAAACATGTCGTCCGCATCAACAACCCCAGTAACTCCGTCTGCATTCTTCTTCAACTATAAAGGCTACTATAGTATTGTCATGCTGGCACGTGAACTCCAAGCTGTAGTTCTGATGGTAGACGATTGGAGGAATGGGCGATATCAGATGGTGGTATGGCTGGCACTGAATTTGTGGCCGGCGGATGAAGGGGAAGCTCCTCAACCTACCCCACCAGACCCCAACGTGGTTGGGCTGAACTTTGTTTTCGTGGCTGGAATGAGGCCTTTGCCCTGAAGAGAAACCTCCTTAAAAACCATTTGGGATGCGTTCCTCACAACCTGAGAGCGGGTATACAACTACCCGCCTCTGCACCGGGCCCGTGGGGTGGAGAACGCATTCGGGGTTTCTCTCCCACGGTTTAGGGTCTTCCTCACCACCATCAATTTGGCCCCCCACAGAGTGGACAAGGTAGTGCTGGCGAGCTGTGTCCTCCTCCACAACTTCCTTCCCTCCGCCGGCACAATTCAGTGTCCCTATTTGCCCACCCAGCATGTTGGATGCAGGGGACCTTCCACCGGTGTGGTAAACCCCACGGTTCATGGCGGAATGACCCAGGGCCCTCACTGGCCATGAAGCCACTACCACACGCAGGTACAATCCCTGCGGCCCACGCCAACCGCGAAGGCTATGTGGCCTACTTAATGGGTGTGGGGGCTGTCTCCTCCTGGCAGCATGACCTCACTGCCTAATGCCCCCCATGCACCCCTTTGACAGGCCAAAGATTAGGCATAGACTGATTTTTTTTTGTGCTGTTTATTTTTTGAAATAA
>CM070033.1:141179175-141189237 GCA_036250615.1 Ptychadena robeensis
ACATTGGTCTGTTTTAATGGATCCTAATTTTTATCTCAGAGTGTATGGTGAGCATAAGGGAGACGAATTAAGGGAAATAACCTATTAAGGGAGACTAATTAGGGGAAATAAGCTATTGTGTGTAACATAAATGTGAGAACCTAGCTCGTGGAGAATTATAAGTGACCATGTAGTGTGTGTCAGTAGTGATCAATCAAACAAAATTTCAACTCCCCAAAACCCCCCCTACCAGTGTGGGGAGGGCACACCTCTGTGGTCCAAGGGAGCTTGGTTAGGACAGGTATGTGTTTGCTCCCTGAATAGGGGAGAACACTCGTGTATATCTCTAGTGATTTCACTTGGGCTCATTTTGTAAGGGAATGCTAGGAAGCACAATTATCTTACTATTGATGGGGATAGGAATGGCATGATAGGACACACACATCGGGGTTTGCTTCTCCTATGCCTCTCCCCAATTGGTTCCCCATTTGCGGAGACCGTGACATACATACATATGTCTGCTGTACTTTATATTTTTACAGCTTGCTGAGCCCATCCTAGCCCTCTCGACAGTAAGGCATCTGGGTCCTGGGGACCCCACCACTGGGTCATCCACTTGGCTCATGGGGTGCGAGCCCCTCCATTGATTCTGGCTGGCTGTGTCTCATGTACCTCTCTTTCTTCTCCATCCTTGCAGCTGACCCTTTTGGGGGCAATATTCCTGTAAGTTATCTTTCTTGCCATATGTGCAGCTGCCCATATTGCTGAGTTTAATGTAGTTTTTTAATGGAATCAGCGCACAGGGGATGTATGCTCCCTGAGGAAGCCCATAGGCAGGGTGAAACACAGGGAGCATGGATTACATCCTCAACCTCCCCGCGGCACATAGGATCATGGTGTCTTTAATGATTGTCCTAGATTCTAAGGGGGTGCAGATGCTGGTTGATAGGGCTGTGGCACCCAGGCTCTGCATCCCTTAGCAGCCTATGAACAGGTTTTGATGCCTTCTATCATAAACTTGTACCATTTGTTTGTGATGAATAAACTGCATGGATTGATTTTATTACCTTTTGTGTATGATAAATTTGTGCCTTAAGTGCCTTAATAGTCCCCACTAGGACTCAGCCTAGTGATATCCAGAAAAAAAACAGGGTTAGATACTCTTGGTCTTTTTATTGTTTTTCACCTTTTACAGAGTATACCAGACCCCCTGCTGACATGGGGTCTGGTATTGCTGGAAAAGGGTGACACAAAAAGTATGGGGTTCCCCTTCCAGAGCCCCTTCTTCATACACAGGGAAGGTAGGGGGGACCGGGTGTTAGCAAGAGAGGATCCAATCGGATTCAAAAGTGTACATTGGCGCCGCTGGAAAGTTTATTCAGGTATAGAAATGAACAAGTTTTTGAACACCCTGTGATTTTGCTCCCACTTTCTCCCACCCAGAAATCATGGCTGCGTTTGAAATTCACATTCACACGTGGGTGCATTTCCACTGGGAAATACAGCATTGAAAAATATCAGGAAATCTCATTGGATGATTTTTAAAAAAAAAATTTTGTACTGCACTTCTGCACATAAGTATTTGAACACCTGGTAATCAGCAAGGATTCTGTCTCTCAAAGACCTAGTACTCTGCCTTTTTAAGTCCACCTCTTCTCTACTAATTAATCTAATTTATGTAGCGCTTGTCTGAGCTCTTTTATGACGCCTGTCTGCCCCACAGTCAGTCAGACTACTGCTGACTTCTACCATGGGCAAGACCAAAGAGCTGTCAAGACACTAAAGACAAAATTGTGGACCTTTCACAAGGCTGAAAGGGCTATGGGGCAATTGCCAAGCAGCTTGAGGGGGGGGGGGTACTCCTGTCCAGGGCCGATCATTAAGCTATGTGGTGCTACTGACAAGTGCTCACTAGTGACATTGTGGCTGGAATTGGTATTGCAGGGAGAGTAAAGCTAGCTAACACATTAAATCGCTGTTTGCTTTATAATTTATGGACAACTTTAAAAGTAAAAAATTTAGATTGCCAACATTATTTCAGTTTTTATTATTAAATGTATACAATTTAATCTTAAGAAACAAACTGTGGCCAATTATGAGAGCGCCTGTCAAAATTTATGGGAGTATCTAATCCTAGACTCCAATAATCACCAAGGCTAAGCAAGTTTGTGAGTTTTGGCATATATGATCAACATATCCGCTCCTGCAAGGAAGTTTTTTTTTCCAATTTGGTAATGAGGCGGGTTAGATGATCGCAAACATAGCGAGGGGTCAACAACTTCCGATATACATCACAAGGATAAGGGATATGGCAGAAATGCATCACACTGACCCAAAGAAAATTGCCAACATTTTCTTAGAGGAAATATAATGTGTAATTAAACTATCCTCGAATGGAAAAGCTCCAGGCCCTTATGGGTTTACGAATCAATTCTATAAAATGACCATAGAAGACACCCAAATGTTGGCAAGTATGTATACGTGAATATATATGTGGGTGTATAGATATAAAATATATATATGTATACACACAAACATATACAGAAATGGGTATTCAGGTCAGAAGGAAGCCATTAACCATTCTGTCAGTTACAGGTTAGAGAAGTCCCAAATTTACATCTTAAAAAGACTAGCAAGATCCTTTGAAATGCACAACTTGTGATAGATTGGTTGTCACAACAAAGGGACACCTGGAGATGACTATAGTAATAAAAATTCTTTAGGAGGGGGAACTTATTTCGACAGGAGGTCCCTTTCATCACAAATGTTTTTTTTTTTTTTTAATTTGTAAATTTGTATAAGAGGGGACATTTTGAATGTATGAAAACAGATCTTGTAAGGGGCAGATCTAGTAAGGAACAGATCTTTGAAGGTAGAGCAGGCAAGAAAAGAGGAATATATCTCTGGAAGGGAGAGATATAGTTGGAACAGATCTTGGAAGGAAAGCTGATAGAGAGATCTGTGCATTGAAGACTGAGATACCTGTGATTGTCATCATTGCATTTAGTCTATACAACTTCTTATAAATCAGGCCACTGTCTCTGAGAACTTAAGTTGCTGTGGAAATTTGTCTATACGATTGGTCTATTAAGACAAAAGAGAATACACTATACAACACCAAAGGCATGCACTTCATGTTAAACACTATTCTCTCCAAATACGTCTTTCCAGATACAGGAAAAGCAGCCTTGCCAAACCAGCCAGAGACCCCTTATTGCCCAGTTCCTATAGAACCATGTCCTTATTGAACTAGGACATTAAATATATATGTCAAAGATACTGGCAAATAGATTGGCTAGGGTTCTCCCTACCCTGATATTGAATGTAGTTTTCGTACCAGGTAGGAGTGGGCTCACCACATCCGCAACTGATAGGGGTGGAATACTACAAAGCATTTAGACCAGATCTACCTCCATGGGCCCTGGTCTCCTTAGATGCGGAGAAGGCGTTCGACAATGTCGCTTGGCCCTGGCTCTATTAAGGTATGGAGCGCATGGGTTTCTCGGGGGGGGGGGGGCCTTTTCAGAATATATCCAATCAATGCACTCGACACCCATAGCCCAGATTTACACGACGGCGGCATTGTCGAACCCCGGCTGCACCCTACACCCCCCCCCCTCTTGTTCATCCTCTCCGTAAAAACACTTATCTAGAGCTCTAAACTCCTGGCATGTATTTCCAGAGTTGGCAGTTTGGGTAGCAACCTCCTGAGATCGGCCTTGTTTGACGATTATTTTGTATTATATACTATACTGTTCATGGCACAGCCGGAGATGGACATTACCAAGGTTATAGACTTATTCCAGCAGTATGGCACGTTCTCAGGACTCCACATAAATTTTAATAACAGTGAGTTGATGTATGTGGACCAAACAGTGGGTCGGAAGATTGGAGACCACTGGAGCAAGTGTCTGGTGCAAATCCAACACTCTGCCATTTAATACCTGAGAATCCACCTCCCCCAGGCACTGTCAGACCTTTACTCAAAAAAAATATTCTCCCCCTCATTGACAAAATAACCAAGGAGTTGGAGAGGTGGCACAGCCTGCCTATTTACACTTTAGGCAAATGTTGCCTAATCAAAATGATCAGCTTTACTAGGCTACTGTCCGCTACAGACGTTACCATTGTTATTAAAGCTTAGGGATGTCCTTAGGTTGACTTGGCATTTAACATCTTTATCTGGGAGGGAAAAAAGGTCAGAATTGCCCTTGCCTAACTCACCCCATCTCTGCCACTAGTCTGCCCTTGCAGACTAGTGGCAGAGATGGGGGCTAATCTACCTTATCTCCACCTCTATAATCTGGTTGGCCTCTTGAGATTTGCCAGAGATTGGTTAAACAAGACCTCTTATTATTCAATATATGCTTTGGGGTCTCAGTTGGCCTTGGTCCCTGTCAGGTCTACTCAACACGCCATTTGGTAAATTGCCTGCAATGTTTAGACAATGCACTTTTTTAGGGAGGTCAGAAAGTTGTTGGGACTTCCAGGCTCCCTGTCACCGTGGATGCCTCTGGTGTCTTCTCCAGCCTTTACAGGGAAGGGAGCATGGGGGATTCCTGCTGTTGAAGGAAAAAGGTATAGAGTGAACTTGGAAATTATTGACAACGCAGGGCTCCCTGATGTAATTCCTGCAGATCTGCATGACATATTCAGACCGATCACACACTTCTTAGTGTATGCGCAACTTCGCCAGCACATGAGACATACTGGAATCACCTTTGTCCTTCCCTCCATACACCACACTGAATACCATATCTATCACAGCTCTATATCGGGGGTTGAGGATAGCCCACATCATCCCAGAAACAATATGACAACCGTATAAAAAAAAATGGGCAGATGGATGATCTGGAGGATACGGAGGACGCAATTTTAGGTAGCTGGGGAGCAGTAAGAAAAGCCATCACTTGCGAAACATGGAGGGAGAGGTTTACTTAGCTCTTAGGTATGCCCCTAGAGCTTCCTCAACAACATGGATACACGATTGCCCCAAATGCGGGCAAAGTGGCCCAAACGTCATACACTTAATATAGGAGTGCCCTAAAATCTCTTATTCTGGAAACAAGCACTACAATACATGAATACCATTTCTGGGCATGATAGACCAATGACAATTCTCATGGGTCTCTTAAATTTAATGGGACTTGATTTGGTGGAAGAGGAGAAGGTCCGACCACTTACTAGGTGGGAACACATCTGCCTACTGAGTGTTAAAAAGGCAATCTTGTGTGATGCCAGTGGTTATTAATGGGTTAAAGACAAGTTTGGGTTTATGTTCCATAACGCCTGAAGAGCGGTACTAAACTATGTGCAGATTAGGGATCTTTGTTTTATAATGTTTAAGGGGGGTTGGGTGGGATAGAGATACTTGTTGGGGTTTATTCATGTTTCATATATTTATTATGTATGAATACTCTGCAAGGGGCTTGGGTAGTAATTTAATATGTACACCTATACCTAAATGTTTGCTTTTGATATATGATTCTGTTATGCCTTTGAATTTTCTCAATAAAAATGTATATGCATTCATGCAGCTTCCAGCAAGTATATGAGGAGCACTAGGAATGGTGGCTAGTTCTCTGTAACCTTACAGGGATAAACAATAAAAAAAAGATAAGAAGATAAAAAAGATTTTTAATGTTTTATGGGGGAGGATGAACAGACCATTAGTTGTTTTTTTTGTACCAAAAGTGCATCATAGACTTAAATGAAAATTTGTTCTATGTTGTAGGCCTGTAACTTACCATACAAGGATCTAGTAGACATCCTGAATTAAAACAAACAATTATGTAAAAACATTTTTTTTTTTTATATAAAGTATCACTTGAATGATAAAATCTCTTAAAAACTTATTTTGTATGATAGATTTCAGTATGTATATTTGTTTTCTGTTTTTATAATAACATTTAAATAACATTTTTTGGGGGGGTTATTTTTTATTTTGATCTCTGTATCCAGTACAATTCCCCTTTAAATTTGGCCCTCCCGCCTCCAGTGGGATGTCACCAGGTCCTCACACCGGGAGGGAGAGGACTAAATTCTTGGTACTTTGAAATCGAACTGAATACCACTTTCTAAGCATGGTAATAACACTTCATTAGATATTAGATCCATTTCAGTATCCGTCACCTTTTCATACTTACAAAATTTGAATCATAGACTAAGGGGAATTTCCTAGAGTGATGCTCAAAAAGACACTTAATGTGTGCAAGATGGTCAAGCCCAGCCAGGATCCACGGAACCAGAAGGGGCTGGCCCAAACCGGGGTGAGCAATCTTGTGACATCAACTTGGGGGTCACCTGCAGCTCTTTCTGCCACCTCAATATTCCCCTTGTCTCATTTCTCAAATAGGAGTATTATATTAGGAGAGGCAATTTTGCTCCAGTTCCCTTAAAATAAATTTAGTCATAAATATTACTGACTGCTCCTAGTTTGTACACAACACCCTTTTCCAACTAGTTCAAAGTGGCGACCAGTGATCAAAAGGACAAGTATCACAAATGTATAAAGAAGAATAAGTATAAAGTATTAAGAAGAACCAACATTAGTTACGGACGAGGTGAATAATGTATATTAAGTGTTGTGTGTGTAAGATGTGATTATGATTGTGATATGGTGCAAAAAAACCGATGTGATAAGTAATAAATAACCCTATGTGATGAAGAGAGTAAAAAAAAGTAAAGAAAGATAATATGTATAAAGTGTAGTGTATGGGACTGTGTAGTAAGTGATCAATAATATAGTGTAGGATAAAAAGTAAACCTATGGATAAATAAAGACCTCTAGTGATAAACTCCAGACAAAAGAGGGAAATAAATAGTGAGAGATAAACGCACCAAGAGAAATAATGTTCATTATTAAAGTAGAATGCAAATGTATATGCACTAGGTGAGTGCACTATAAGGAAAATGAAACAGGAAAACAAGTGCCTAATGAGAATCTATGTATGAGGTCACCTAGTGTGCCTCAAAAGTGTGGGGCAGTTTGTTCAGTGGCCTACGTGACATGACAAAATGTGAAAATAACCAAACTCCTAAAAACTTGAACAACGTGAATGCTTCAATTATACTCCTACTGGTGTGCCCCATCGGTTTGTGTTTGCTTGTACGTGAGGGTTACAAAATATATATATATATTGTGAGGGATTAGCATTAGGTTCCCCATATACCTTTTAGATTTCTCTGTCAGATTTCCTTTTGTTTTACCAAAACCATGTAATATGAGGGACTTTCTAAACCCTCAAGTCTACCTGTGTTCAATCACAGAGGACCCGGCACTACATAGTTGTTGGTAGATCTAAAGGATATCTTACAAAGAGATCTAAAGGTGTATGGCCAGCTTTAGAGCGGCAAGGTACGAGACCCCCTGAATGAGTCCACAGTAGGTAAAAGTGGCAAACGAGAGTTGAAGGTGAAAAGCACATGTGCGGTTTATTGTCCAAGTCTATTTACAATATCTACACCATGAACAGCAAGTAAAGCCCCCCATACACCTTAAGATCGATCCATACAATCTCCATTAGATCTACCAACAACTGTGTAGTATAGTGGCCTCCCTGATAGAATATATAGTGATTGGAAGTATTAGAAACTCCTCATATTACATGGGTTTGGTAGAACAAAATTTGATTGTACAGAAATTGTATGTAAAGATTGTAAGGTGTATGGGGGGGCTTAAGGCACAGTAAACACTTCCAAAGAAAGAAGTGGTCCTCAGGAAACAGAGGCTATGGACCTCAACACAGAGAGTCCTCATTTATCACACAGGTATAAGCTTCTCCCCAGTCTGTCACACTCAGTACTGGTTCCAGGGTGGAGACTTCTCACTGAGCAGGTGGGGAGGTTATATAGAGCTGCTAATGAGCACCTGGGAATTGTCTTGCCTTCAATTTGAAAATCCACTGAGATTCCACCTGGAGTAGACATTTATCTACATTCCCACCACATGTGGGTTTAAGTATGTGAGCTAAGACTGAGAATTAAATTATCGAAGCGTCACACTTGTGGTTCAGGGATACATGCCTTCCTATGGGAGTGTGTAAAGGTTATCGTTTTTACTGTATCGCAAATGGTCTCTAATACGTACTCTAAATTCCCTTTTTGTCTTGCCGATGTGGTCAATTCTAAATCTACTACACTGTACTACTACAGTGGCTAGATAGACAACAGCATCTGTACAACCGTTCACCTAGTGATGCCAATTAATGGGCTTACCATTCGGCAGATCCCTGTAGTATCCTTCCTTTATCCAGTTACACTGGTTACAGTTGTTACATCTCCACATGCCTCCCTAAGGGCTTGTTTCCACTTTTGCGTTTTTTCGCGTTTCTAACCGCGCGGCCGCAAGCACAAACAAATGCATCCTTTGGAAACTTCAATATAGTTTCCACTGGTGCGTTTGTGCGCGTTCGGATGCGGTTTAGGGTGCGGTTGTGAACGCTGCCTGCAGCATTTTGAAACGCATCCGCTTCCCAACCGCATCCGCATCCCAAAAACGCATCCATAGGAAACCATTGGATGCGTTTCAAAACACGCAAAAAAAACGCATGGCATAGCAGACGTGGAATCTGGGCGCGTTTGGAAAAAAATCGCGTAACGAAAACGCGCAAAAACTATGCCATGCGCGGACACGCTTGCGGTTTCAGCCACGCGGTTACAACCCCACGAGAACGCAAGAGTGGAAACAAGCCCAAAGTCTGTGTAGTTCTTCGCATCTTGTGATGACTTCAATTTTAATTATATTTAGAAAATGCAGTTCCATCAAGGACCACATGGTCAGAAGTCATCACGGGTTGCAAAGAACCGCGATTTTGTCTGTTTTTTTTCTTGAGTTTATCACTAGGTCTTTATTCATATATCCATATGTTTACTTTTTTCCCCACACTATTAATCACCTACCACACAGTCCCTTTTGTGCATCGCATCATAACACAGCTTATTTCACATACACTAGACTTTATACATATTTATTTATTTTTTTACTCTCTTCATCACATGAAGTTATTCATCACTTATCACATCTGTTTTTTTGCACCATATCACAATATGGGTTATCTTACACACACCACACTTAATATACATTATTCACCTCGGCAGTAGCCAATGTCGGTTCTTCTGCCGTGACTGATTGGGAGGAGGAGGGGTGGAGGACTGGCTAGTACATAGGGGTAGAATGGGTGTGGAGGCAGTGGATGATGATAAGGGATGGAAGGAAAGGTGGATGAAGGCGGCTACGGAGAGGGGGTGGCAGATGAGCCACACCTGGAGCACAGATCTGCTGATAATGACTTCCGGAAGGTGCATTCCAACAACTGGAAGTGACGTCCAAGGAGCAGAAGCATGCTCCATTGAGATGCGCACAGTGTTCAGAAAGCCCCTGAGGATTTTACCTGCACCTCCTTCGGCCATGCCACCAATAAAAGGGAAATGTTACAATAACCAAGGTAAGGAGTATCCTGTATACTATATGCTTTGATACTTCTAATAAACGATATTACACCCATCCTGGATGGCGGGACTTTACTCCCTTGTCTCCTTTTAATTTTATACATTGGTGATGCTTGTTCTATATCCTTTTGAGCGCTGGTCGTCACTTTGAACTAGGGTGTTGTGTACAAACTAGGAGATATCAGCAGTCAGTAATATTTGTGAATGAAAATACTGTAATTTTATGATTTTCAAGGGAACTGGAGGAGAATTGCCTCCGCAAATATAATACTCCTATTTGAAGAATAAGACGAGGGGAATATTGAGCTGGCAGAAAGAGCTGCAGGTGAACCCCTGATGTCAGAAGATTGCTCGCCGTGGTTTGGGACAGTACTAGTTATCTCCATGGCTTGGGAGCCCTTCTGGTTCCATGGAAGCTGTAGGCAGGTAAGTGGATCCGGTCCATTGGTACCCCAGCCAAGGAATATGCTTAGTGCCGGGTGGTGCTGATGGACCCTGATAGTGTCGCGCAAACCGCTGTGCAGTCTGAATTTACAAATCCCACGCCCCAGTGTGACGTCATCAGGAGGGATCCACTTGCTTACCCGGAAGTTTCACCTCCCTGTGTGACGTCATTACGTATGTGACACGGGG
>CM070033.1:141206441-141217591 GCA_036250615.1 Ptychadena robeensis
TGGGGTAGCTCGGTGAGGTTTGGCAGAGGCACCCTACCGAAGGGGGACAGGGACAGAAGAGTAAGGCAGGTGCCCAGGCTCAACCGCAGTAGAGGCAGAGGCTACTCAATGGAAAAGTCTTTCAGTTCCGCCTGCTCAGGGACGGCCGGGAAAGCTCGATGGATGGGTAGGGGAGGGCTCACGAGGAGGAACGCGGGAGTTAGGGTGCAAGTAAGTAAGGAGTGAAGGGTGGTCCAGAGGAGGTTGGACGTGGGCCTGCTCCCTGAGACGTCGGTCAATAATTATGGATAGAATCTATTAGTTCATGTAGGGTATGGAGGGGGAAAGGGGATGCACAACGGGGCTAGTTCATCCTTCAGCGCCTGATAGACCCAACCCGGAAACTGGCTGCGTAGGGAGAGTATTCAATCGAGGTATGATGGATCCAGTGGAAGTCAGCAACGGACTCGCCACGGGCCGACGAGGGATTGGCGCAGGACCGGATAAAGCGGGCTGGTCAGCCGTCTCACCTTGAGTGGGTCGCTGTATAGTTGGCCCAGTTCTGGAAAGAAGGCCTCGAAAGTGTCCATGGAAGGGACGGTTTGCTTGGCAAGTTTGAAAGCCCCATATCTGGGGATCGCCCTGAAGGGAGGGAGCGACAGACGGTAACCACTTGATGAGGTCATCGATGAACGTCGAGGTAGCAGCGAAAAATGGAGTAAGACAAGGCGTTCTGGAAGGTATCAAAGTCCGCCTGTCACAGGGAGAACCTGGTAGGCAGAGGGGAGCTGGGTTCAGGTGAGTGGTGGGACAGCAACCGCATGTGTGAAGAGATTGTCATTGGGCGGTCTGTAGGTGACGCACGGGAGGGGTAGGTCACAGCAACATGTTTACATAGTTCGTCCAGGAAAAAAACTTCCCCAGGGACTGACATGGCTGGAGATGTGTTTGTAGGTTCACCACAGACCTGGAATTAGCAGGAGGGGTCAGGAGCAGGAGGGCTATGCACAAAAGGGGGTATTCTCCCAGAGCCCCCTAGCGGGGATAGGAGGGATCCTTGAGGGGACCCTGTGGTCTTTCCCGCACCGTCGGCAAGTCCTGTTTCCCAGACTTACCCCCCAGGTAGGTTGGGTAAGTGGTCCTAGGCGAAGTCCCTTTACGGGAAGACAGGAGAATAGTCGGGGTTCACAACCGAAGGTCGAGAGGCGAGAGTTCGTGGGTAGTCTTTAACCAGGGGAGGTCGGGGCGGCGGCAATCCTAGAGGAAATCAGGTACGAAGCGAAGGTCGGGCAGGCGGCAAGGCCGGTAGAGGAGTCAAGTTCAAGCAGAGGTCGGGGTTCCAGAAGTCATACGAAGTCAAAGCCAAAGCAGGGTCAAATACCGGGTGTTCAAATCAAAGAGATAGCGAGCTCAAGCATAGGTCCGACAGAAAGCTGTAATCATCCAGCAATGACTGAGTGGACTGACATGGTTCTTATAGGAAGTGCATCCCCAGCACCACAGCCACCTGGGGCACTGCCTGGGACACACCTCCTGTCAATCCACTAAAACTCGGGCGATGGTTCTCGCTCGTCCATGCGCACGCACAGGAGCTGGACGGGATGGTCGCACAGAGGGCCCCAACGCGACCGTGGGGCTCCGCACAGTGTCCCCAGGTGAGGGACGCCGATCAGGTGAGGTGGCCAGCGACTGCGGGGGTGATAGGGACCGCAGCCGAGCGGGGACCTGACAACAGCCTTGCCTTGTGCCATTTGCTATAGCCGCAGGGGTTGATAATGAGCCATTGACACGAACTTAGACTTTAGGGGAGAAAGGTTAGAGGTGATATTGGATAGTCAACTTCTTGGTAACAAATTTCAGTACTGGGTAAAAAACATTAAGCATTCATATCTTGCCGGCTATATAGTCCGCCCCCTCCCTCATCGCCAAGTAATGGTTATCGAAGAATGCAAACAAAGCGAAAAAAATGGGGGTTTCCAATGTTAAAAAATTAGTCCAATCAATCTTTTGTTTTTTAGCAAGACTTACAAAGATTTATTGATTCAAGATAGATTCCATTTATTTGAATATCTGGATGCACTTAAATACAGTATATATTCACAAACTGAAAAAAGTAGGTGTGGTCCCCACGTATTTGGGAGGGAAAGAGGAATTCCGCACCCAGTGTTCCTCGTTCACTCCCTTACAGTGTAGGGGTTCCTTCTTTATGAATTACTTGTGTTAGTAGTCGAGTGGTATCTGAGAGGGAGTTGACCAACAACAATAAAAAGGGAGAAAGATAAATCTCTAATTGCTTGTAATTATTTGTAAAAGGAATTGCTAAAACCATCTGGTACAGGACTTTATTAATTTGGTAGGGATAAGATTGTCTATCTTAGGACCCCCATACACATTTCAATTTCCCTACTATCGATGTCAGATTTGATCGTAATTTTTGATCGACGTTGGTTCAAATGATCGGAGTACGATCGAACTACCTCCCACATGAAGAAACCAATATTTGATAGATGTTCAATCTATCAAAAGCATAATCGAAGGAAGTCGATCGTAACCACACCAAAATGGCTGCCAAAGGATGTATAAGTATGCTTATTATTGCAATCTAACCAAAATCATTTGGGCACAATAAAATAACATTCGATGTATACTCGATCTATCACATTTTTCCAACAGGTGCTATCACTTTTCGATTTATTTTTTGTTCAATTTCATTCAAACTAGGTCGAACAATGTGGACAGGCATAAATTTTTGTCAATTGACTTTAAAATCGGTTGGTTTAGGCCAATCCAACGGGAAATTCAAAACGTGTATGGGGGCCTTAAGTTCTTCAAGGGAAAAAGGAGCTGAAAAGATCCGAGAGTTTGCCAGTCGGTATCTTAGGAAGGGTCGTCGATAGGCAAGGTAGTCCTGAAGAGAAGGAAAGGTTAGTGTAGGTAGATTTAGGAGATATGGGTAAATTGTAAACATCTGTATAGAAATCATGGAATGCTCTTGTTGTTTGAGTTGAGTTATGGACTATTGTACCGTCTTTAGATTATACCTTTGGAATGTAAAGTCCCCCACACACGAGTCTTAGGAGACTGGCCCTTCATGTCCTGTGTTTTTTTTTTTTTTACCTATGTTGTGTGCTGAAAAAAACAGGGAGAGAAATTTAAAATCATCCTCTCACACTTTACCCCCCCCCCCCCCCCCCCCCCCCCCAAGGCAGGCTACCTAAAGGCAGGCTACCTAATTTTACCCCTAACTAGTATGGGCAACAATAATTACCTAAGTATTATATGACAGAGAAAGAAAATTGTAATCACAATCTAGCAAGAAGGTCTTTATCAAATCCATCTGGTATATAACATCTTAACCAGGATTCCCATATCTCTTCGGACTTTCCCAAAGTGTCTGTCGTTATAGCCTCCATTTTGGCATGTACCAAAGCCTGCAAGACTCTTGTACAAACCGAAAACACCTTTATAGTTGGTGTTTGGATGCTTTGGCTATCTCTTGTTTAGCCGCAGTTAAAACATACGTGCAACATACCAAACAACTTAGCTAGCATCTGAAATATAGCTCCCCAGAACACCCGGCCACTGGGCAAGTCCACCAGACATGCATATATGTTCCCTCCATTCCACACTCTGGTATTCAAGCAATACTCGGTGGTACTGCATACCATCTTAGCATAAGCTTATAGTTGGTCTCTATAGCAGCAGCTGTTGGTGACTAGGTGTGCATAGTGGCCCATATCTGCTCCCACTCCTTTCCTGAATACTCTTCCCAATTTCCTCTGACCATTTTGCAACATATGGTAGGGAGACTTCACCAGGGGCAACATACCAGGGGCTTGAGGGTCCCTCATACATTTTTGTTCAAACATGGTTAATCCCCCCCCCCCCCCGCCCTTTTGCTCTAGTGTGTTCTGTTGCAGAAAATGGTTAAACTGTAAATATCTAAATATTTCTCTCCCAGGAATTTCTGCCATTTCCTAGAGTTTCTGGAATGATTTAACCTTTCCCTCTTTAAGAAGGTATCTCCTAGTTAGATGTACAGTATTGTACTGCCACATATGGAATGCTGAGCTAGCCTGAAAAGGCTGGATTATCTAGAAACGATTGAAGTGGCAGATAACGAGGTCTTTTTTAAAACTTCCCTGTCCCAGAGGTGAAATAATGTTGTATAATAGGGTTGGTTATTCTCCTCCTATTTTGTCTCCAACCAGAGCACATTATAACTTTTCATTGGACTAATCTCTTGCGCCTCAATCTCCACCCACAGTGGTTTATCATTCTTGGCATGGTATAAGGCCATCTGTGCAGATAAATAATTTGCCAAATTTGGTACTCCCAATCCCCCTTTGTCCTTGCATCGATATACTACTCTCTGTGAAATTCTCGGACGACACCCTGCCCAAATAAATCCTAATACCTTCCTCTGGATATTTCTCAGATAATACAGTGGTACAGAAATCGGTGAAACCCCTAAAGTAATACAAGAGCTTAGGTAAGAAGCTAATTTTTATGGCCACAATGCAACCTAACCAAGATAAATTATATGTATGCCATATTCTCAATACCCCTGTGAGCTTATCTAATAAACTAGGATAATTTGCAGCATACAGTGTTGAGTAATATGAAGTGAGTTGAATTCCCAAATAAGATAAAGTTTGGTGTGCCCAAGAGAAAGGTGTATTGGCTTGCAACCTTCCTAATTCTGCTTGTGATAGCGTAACATTTAGTGCCTTTTGACTTCCTTTGATTTACTTGTAAGCCTGTGATTTGTAAAAACAGTACATGTAATAAATTTGGTGTAGAAATATGTAGGTTTTGCAAGGTCATCTGCAAACAAACTTAACTTGTGCTCGTGTCCTGCCACCAATATCCCCTTGATATCCTTATTTTCACGTATAGCCTGTGCCAATGGCTCTATCGCCAAGGCGAACAGAAATGGTGATAGCGGGCACCCCTGCGTTGTACCCCTGCTTTTATAATGTCTAATGATAATAGATAGGCTGGAATCCGTCGTGTTTGAATCGCGTGTATCACCTGCCTGATGCCCTGGGATAAATCCCACCTTATGCCTATGAATAGGTTTAGCGATTATACCACTCCATCTCGTCGCCATTATCTTGGCTAGAAGTCGTTGATATTCAACAGTGATAATGGGCGGGTAGGTAGCCCAGTTTGTGGTGTCAGTGTTAGCTTTGGGGATTATTGCCATTACTGTCTCTGGCCTAAAGCTGTGTTTTCTTAATGCTATTGAAGGCATTAACCAACAGGGGTGTTACTACTGGGGCAAATATTTTATAATATGCTACCGTCAAGCCGTCTGGCCCAGGCCTTGTCCTGTCTTTTAACCTTATCTTTTAGTTTTTTTGTATTCCTGTCCGGACTTACCACTGGTTGTTGCAGACTACGGCTGTGCTGGTGGTGCTGCTGCAGCAAACCTCTCCCCATCCTCCTTACTCTCCTCCGCTGTCATCTTCTCTACTTTCTCTGCCGTCGTCCTCATTACCTACACATACGTTTTCTTTCTCTGGGCACAATCCAGTACCAAGTGCCCAGCTCAAATATGTTTTGTTTTGCACACAATCCCAGTAGTGCAAGCATCCTTTGTGTGACCAAAGGCAAAACAAAAAGCCTACAAAAAAGTGGTCCGAATGAAACAAATATCCTCGACTAGATCCAATCTAAAATGTTTTTTGTAGAAAAAATTGTTTGCTTGTTACCTCCATTCACTTCCTTGCAGTATCTTAACAAAAATGCCTTAATGTCCTGTTCCAGAGTATAAGGGTTGTACATATGTAAAACTACAGGTATCCTCTTCTTTGTGTCATTTACAATTAGCTAAATCCCCTGCATTTCTTCGGTTCCTCTCCTCTCAAAACTTCTCTGCAGACATGTTTGCAGCGCCGCTTGCAATGTAAATGTCACATCATACTTCCCAGTACTAGGAAAAGATTGCATACAGAAGATGGCATCTCAGTCTATACCAAGTAATTCCTCAATTATTTCCTTCTGTATCTTGAAAGATCCAGTAGTTCTATGGTACTCCTCACTCACAACCACCCAGAGGGTGTTCCGTGCTTCAGATGTATTCTCCATTTTGCAGCTCTTTAGCTGACAAAAAACGTGTCAAAGGGAGTGCTCTGTCCCAAGCACACAACGCTAGCAGGCTGGTGACTAGACTTGCCCTGGGAGAACCACCTTTATCTCCCTGCCTGAGTGGGGCTTCATTTTAAAAAATGGCGCGTGCAGGCACATAAACGTGAAGTTCTTTACACCCGGTGCTGAAAAGTGAACAGTGCACACAGAAGTGAACACATCAAAATGCACAGGTGTTTTTGGTTGTCCCGTCCTGAAAGGGGTGACTAGTGAGACAGGCAGCCGAAGCCACCTGCCCCTCGGGTGTCCTGTTCCCCAGGTAACCATGACTGGAGCCAAATCTCCCGAGTACTAGAGACCGGGTGGGCTCTGAAGAGGGCCCCATACTTGAAGAGACTGCCAGAACTTATGGACCCACTTACAAGCTGGCATCTGGTCCCACTTGGGAGGAGTGGAGAGTCTCTATCATTCACTGAACTTGCAGTTCAGTATGTACATTATGGTACTTCATTACATAAGCAATTTTAAGTGACAGACTCTCACCTCTTCCCGGGTGTGAGTATGGATGCCAGTGCCAGCATGTTAAATGTCTCTCAATAAGTATGTCTGTTAGTTCGGAGAAAGCCACTACTTCTAGTATATATACAGTCATACAGAAAAGTTTCAACTCTTCAGAAAGTCCTCTCTCCTGGGATATTGGCTTGACTGGAGGAATTTAGGATAAAGACTGCACTCAACACTTGCTGTAACATGCTGTATACTCACTCCATATGTGAATGAGTCTGCCCTTTTGTCTGGTGTGTCCGGTCCATACCTTTGTATCAGAACAGCTTTTGGATACATTTTTATGGCTTACTGACTTTTTTGTTCCTTTACATTCTGTAAATGTATTTGTATTAATGAAATTAAGTCTGACAATTATATCAATTACATGATGATGAACGGCGTATACAATGTGATGTATAAAATGTGCCAAACATACTTTGGAAGCCAATTCTACCAAACTATGACCCTTAAATATTGTGAGCCTTCTAATAACAGGTGATTTATAATTAATAAGAGATTTTGGAGCACTTCATGCTTCCTTCCACAGACAAGCTTTATGGAGATGCTGACTAAATTTTCCTGCAGGAATTGGCACCTGCCAACACGACCAAAAGTACCAAAACCTTATTCAATGACCATTGGATTACTGTGCTTGATTGACCAGTAAACAGGCCTTACCTGATTCCCATAGAGAATCTATGGGGCGTTGCCAAGAGGAAGATGAGAGACATAAAAACAAAAGGTAGCCACTGCTACACTACTATCCACCGGTAATTTTGTGGTCGTTCATCCGCCCTGTGCGTTATTACTGAGCACAAGGCTGTAAATTGGATGCACCCACCTGGACGGATCGTATGATGATCTGACCATCCAAAGTAACGTCCGCCACACAAAGAATGACGTCGGCTGCTAGAGAATCAGGCGGGGGTCATAGGGTGTATGGGTACCTAAACAATGCAGAAGGCCGCTATTAAAGCATCCTGGTCTTCCATAACACCTCAGCAGTGCCACAGGCTGATGGCATCCATGCCACGCCACATTGAAGCATTAATTGATACAAAAGGGGCCCACACCAAGTGCTGAGTACATATGCATGATTATATTTTTCAAAGGTCCAACGTTTTTCAAATTAAAATCTTTGTTTTATTGATTTAATTTAATATTCAAACTATCTGAGATTTTGATTTGGGGGATTTAATAAGCCATAATCATCAAAATTTAAACAAATAAAGAGCGTCTATTTTATATATTCGTTTCTCATTTTAAGTTTAATTACAGAAATACAGAAACATTTGGACATTATTCAAAGTTTCCGCAAATTACCTGTACAGTTTGGGAGCCTAAATTGAGTCATACAAATCCTAGACACAACTTTCTTAAAGTTTGGGTTTTATTTTAATATTGTATGCATTGTTTTCATGAAGGAAGAAACTGATTGGTTATTTGAAAACAATAACCACACAGTAAATATTTACCATAGAAAATCTGCTTAAGGGTCATGTCTAAAGCATCTTTTTTCCCCTCATACTAGGGTGGGATCCACTGCTGTGTCAACAAAGCGGACGGGCGGCACTTGCATTGGACAAAGGATTCTTTGTCCAATGGAAGCGTTGCACGTCCGTTTTTTAATTAATCAATTAATAGGGTAGATTACTAGCAATGCAGCTATAATGCTCCCTAAAATGCGGGCAACCTGTGGGTGGGGGGGGGGGGCATAGATGCTTTATGCCAATAGGTCCATGCTGCCTTGTGGATACATACCCTTACAATAGCTCAGTTGCATTCTATTATTAGTAGTATAATTAATTATACTGACTTTTCTGTTCCATTACAGCAGAGAATATGAACACAATGCTTTACGCATGAAGTTTAACCGGGCGAGAAGTACAAGCTCCGAGGATGAAGAGTATGGATGGGGAGGTCCAGCTACTGATCTATGAACCTCTGGAAAAAAAAAACACCTATAGAACAAAAATAGATTTCAGTATAAATTTTACACTGGCTTTATTTCACATTAAGTAGATTTTATGATATATTTTCTATATTTCATATATTATTATTATTTGTACTTAATAAATGAGCTTAATCCACTTTTGTGCATTTAATAAATATTTAATTAAACTGTAAAAGCAAGTTGTTATTACATAAAAGGTACGTTAGGGAGTGATCACAAATTGTATTCTCATCAAGAAGCGTAATATGCAGGAAACTGATATTTGAGAATAATTAAGATCCACATGTTAAAAAAAATCTTTGTGATGGCGAACGTTATAGGCATAGTGTGCTAAATGATCTAACATTTATAAACAAAGGCAACTGTTTTTATTTTTTCCCTGATAAAAGTTGTTGCTATGATGTATTAACAAATCTTAAAGCGCACCTAAACCCACCAGACAAACTTTTCCCCTTAGCTAGCCAACCTCACATTAATGGAGCAATATGTAAATAAAAAATCGTTACCTGTGAGAAGATATCTGTATATTTCCCCCCTC
The DNA here is from genome assembly GCA_036250615.1 of Ptychadena robeensis. Classification (NCBI taxonomy): domain Eukaryota; kingdom Metazoa; phylum Chordata; class Amphibia; order Anura; family Ptychadenidae; genus Ptychadena; species Ptychadena robeensis. The sequence continues at coordinate 141,215,552 of CM070033.1, forward strand.
ACCCCTCCTTCTAATCTCACCAGGGCCAGGGCGCTTGGCTCCTCACAGTGTCTGCCACAGAACATTCCTTCTGCAGTTCAAATTTTTTTTTCTGCTTTCACTTTGTATCTGTATCGGCGGTATTGCAGCCTTAACTCATTCAAGACTGAAAACAAACACTGAATCTAAAATGGCGACTCCCTCAGGTGTCAGCAGGATAGCTAAATATATATTTCTAGGTTTTTGAGCAACTTTGAGCTATTGGGACAGATCAGAGTTAAGTAAAAATGGAATAAAAATTTTTTGGGTGTTTTTTTATTTTTGAATTTAGGGGCGCTTTAATACAACATAGCATGCCAATGGAGCAGAAAATGGTTGCATGGTGCAAATATTCAGTGAGATATTTTATCTCACATGCCCACAAACAGTAACAAAGTACCTGAGAAAAAAAGGCAGAAAATATCAACTGGAATTTTTTTATGTGTATGTTATGGTATATGTGTGAACTTCATACAGACCTGAACATGCGATGACTTCAGCAGGGGAACCCTTCCATGCATGATTTGAAACCTTATCGTCCTAGTGTTCTACCGACCGTGACCTTTGAAACTGTGGTCCCAGCTCTCTTCATGTCATAAATCAGCTCCTCCTGTGTAGGTTTGGGCTGATTTCTCACATTTTTTTATCATCAGTGATACCCCACAAGGTGAGATCTTGCATGGAGCCCCAGTCCAAGGGAGATGGACAGTCATCTTTAGCTCTTTCCTCCTCCATTTTCTAACAACTGCTCAAAAAATTTTCACCAAGCTGTTTGGCAGTTGGCCTGTAGCCCTTTTCAGCCTTGTGGAGATCCACATTTTTGTCTCTGATGTCTTGACAGCTCTTTGGTCTTGCCCATGGTAGCAGTTAGAGTATGACTGACTGTAGGGTGGACAGGTTTCTTTAAAGAGCTAATTTAGATTAATGAGTGGAGTAGAGATTTACTTTTTAAAGGCAGAGTAACAGGTCTTTGAACACCTGGCCATTGGTAAGAATTCTGGCCCTCAAATACTCATGTGCAACAGTGCAATACATATACATTCTTTAAACATCATACAATGTGATATCCTGATTTTATTTTGTTTTAAAATGCCGTTTCTCAGTGGGAATGCACCTACAATGTGAATTTCAAACCCCTCCATGATTTCTAAGTTCAAATTATGATTCTTATTGTATACGAGGGAACAGTTTCATTTTATAAACCTGTTTTTATATCTCTACCTCCATGGCACCTCCAAATTCTCTTTTCTTTTTTGGTCTTTAAACATTAGATGTCTTTTTTTTTTATATTCTCACAATGTTTCACACAATTCTAATGACATTGCAATGCATTTTTTCCTGAACTGTGCTGAATCCCAGAATAAGAAACCTGTGTTAGCACATTTTCTCCCTCCCCAGGTTTTTTTTCCCATTGGAATGGATTCTTTGATGCCCTTCTTGACACAGAAAGTACAAGTATTCGACTTAAAGACTAGTTAAACTAAATTCTCTGATTAATCCTTTGCAACTGTGCTAATGCTAGCGCAGGCTTCCAGTATCCATAGTTTCAGGTGCTGCACATGTCATATCTTCACAGCATAAACAATTGCCTTCAGATGACCCCAAAGATAAAAGTCTAAGGGGTGTCATCCCATCTTGAAAAGTTTCCCCCCTCACATATACTGATGTGCCACAAACAGGAAGTTAATATCACCAACCATTTCCATTTTATTAAGGTGTATCCATATCAATGGCCCACCCTGTACATTCAAGAGTTTATATACCGTAACTCATGGAAAGTCTAATTTGTTTGGGCCAGTGGTTGGCAACTGAGTTGATATGGAGGGCAACAAGTGCGGCCCTCTGCATCAACAAAGGGCCGCCCATAAGATTTTTAACCTTTATTGACTTGTATAAGCATTTTTTTTTGTTTTTGTTTTTGTTTTTTTTTTACATTTATTTTATTACTCCTGTCAAGTACCCTTACACATTCTTTAACTAAAAAACCTTTCAATTTTTTTAAAATTTTTTTTTACCCCCTAT
>CM070033.1:141227524-141240268 GCA_036250615.1 Ptychadena robeensis
GACTCCCTGCTCCTGACACCCCTGCGCTAATCCAGGTTCTGTGGTGAAACATAACAGCTGTCCCCTTTCCCCATATTTATACATCTTAGCTATGGAACACCTAAGAAATGCAATTCGAAACAACCCATCCATACTGAGTATTCTAACTGAACCCATACATGACAAAGTAGCCCTCTATGCTGATGACCTACTCCTGTATGTTACCAACCCTCTTATTGCATTTCCATTACTTATTCAAGAATTTATCATATTTAAGCACCTGACAAACTTTAAAATTAATTATATCAAATCTGAAGTTTTGAACATTAAATTGCCAACATTTTCATTGGCAACATTCAGCTTTAAAATATCTGGGCATATGGATTCCTAATGACCTTGCCAAATTTTATACACTGAACTACATCCCTTTATTAACCGCCACAAGACTCCCTCCCAGGGAGGTCTTGGCCTTCCAAACATGGAACGCTACTATCATGCGGCTTTGTTAGCCCAAGGACTGGACCAAATACACTCTTCTACACAAAAGTTATGGATCCAATTGAAAATACACAGTACACCTCTTTTATCCTCATTTGGTTTCAACCTTCAATGTGCCCACCTAATGCAGAGCTCCCTTTTTCCTTAATTCCTCTCTTACATATTAAGGGCCATTAATATTTACAAACAAGGAAAAGACAGGGGTCCAAATGTAAGCAGGTGGCAAATATCCCCCTAAATTTCAACAGGAATTTAGTAAACATAGATACAAACTCACCTTCTCAACTAAGTTGAGAAAGGTTAGGGTGGCCCACCCAAGGGATTTATTATTGCCCAGAGCTAAACAGTTTAAAAAATGGGATGGGCCTTACTGACAGCTACTAGACTCTCTTTGGAAGCCCTAAAACATTCTTTTCACTCATGGTTTGGACGAGTAGCCATATGTAAAATGGACATACTGCCCAGAGTTTTGTATTTACTTCAAACTGCACCAATCTTGCTCCCTAGTAGCTTCTTCAAAACCATGAAGTCCCTATTTACACAGTACATTTGGGCTTACAAGCCTCCTTGACTTCGCCACTCATTACTTACCCAACCCAAGCCTCAAGGAGGACTGGGCCTACCAAATGTCGAGCGATATTACCACGCTGCCCTCTTAAACCTAGCACTTGATCGTATCCACTCCCTTCCTCACAAACTGTGGGTACAACTCGAAGCTCATAGCTCTAAGGTGTTACCTTCGTCCCTCTTGTGGGTGCGATCTCACCAACGTCCCCCTACCTCGGAACTACCATTTATGCTACTCCCGCTGCTAAATGTATGGGATAGCCGCCTTAACAGGTTGGCTCTCTCCTCATATCATGGGCCAATGACACCAATAATGTCAAACCCAGACTTTGAACCGGGATGCCGAGCCGAAGTGTTCTTGTGCTGGACAGCGCAACGCCCCTCCCCCCTAATTTCAGCTCTTTCGACTGGTGAACTTAAATCACTAACCCAACTCCAATCTGATGTACTGCCCCTAACTGGGGGTTGGCTATCTTATTTCCAGCTACGGGACTTCTTCATCTCCACCACTAAACATCTTGACTACTGCGACCGACCAACTGAATTTGAATCTTTGTGTCTCCTCTCGCAGAAGCCGCCACATGCTCTGTCATTACTCTATACCCGGGGTACTCAATAGGTGGACCCCGGTCCGGATCCGGACCCATATAGGGTCACATGTGGACCGGCGGCTGCAGCTCATTCCTCCTTCCTACTGAAAGCCGATGCTTTGAAGGGAAGGAGAGAAGCTAGAATCTGTGTTGTAGCAGATACGTCCTCCCAGCCAATCAAAACACAGGCAGGACACGCCCTCTCTCACTCTAGCTGAGCTGTTCAAACTAAGCTAAATTAACCTGTGTGAGACTAACTTTAAAAACATGCATAGCACAAAAACCATTCATAGTACAACCATAAAACTTTCAGGGTCAGTAATGCACACCTACTACTACTTACACCCCGAGTTTCACCCCTCTAGCTATAACACTTATAAGTTAAATTTCAGCTAAAATACAGCCATGAAATATTGCTTCCCCATGAGCATAAAGCACTACTCTGCTGCATACATGCTTTCACTTATCCTATTTTAAACTTATAAACCTTTGAACCCCTGCATGGAGAACCCCTGAGACTACATCCATACAAATTTTCAGGTCCCTGAGCACAATTCTTCCTACTAAAAAGCCCCCTATAATATATTGCTGGGATGGAGTCTCATTTTTAAGATTGCCAATTGTTATGTGCATAGGCATTCTCTGGAGTCCTCAGGCCGGGGGGAAAGGGAGTGCTAGTTGTAGGGGTCCCCTGCACAGGAAGGTTAATAAAAGCTTGAATTTATATCAATATTTCAATTATCAATTATTAAGGAAGCTTTGTGAGCAGAGAAAATGGCCATCCCAGGGCTCCTCAGGTCCTCCTACCCCTTTCACCCTCCACTGACCCCTCAATATATACTTGTGAGGTGCCCCTTGTCTAGTAATGAAATACATATGTTTGAGACTGTGTCCTGTATAGACGATAGGGAGAATGTTTATATAAATGTACTCGACTACGTCATGCTTCTGTCTGCCAGACCTCAGACTGAATGGAAATTTGGTAAGTGGACCTTTCAAATTTACATATGAGTAGCCCTGCTCTATACTCTGCTCACTGAGGCCACCCCTACCTCCCGGCCCCACTACTTAGTGCAATGGGAACAAGACCTACACCGGGCCTTTACCGATGCCGAAGTCCGAACTATTCTCCTCAATACCCATTCTATTACTGTCGCCTCCACAGCACAGGAACAGAGCTATAATATAGTAACTCACTGGTACAGGTTTGGCCTTCCAAACATGCCCAAGGACTGGACTCTTCTACACAAAAGTTTTGGGTCCAATTGGAAATACACAGTACACCAAAATTACCTTTCATCCCGCCCCCCCGGTTGTGGTTCTACTGCTTTTCTGTGCTGGTCATCTCAACGTCCATCCCCCATATCAGAAGCCTTGTCATTTGCTGATCTCAAACCATTGTCAGAATTACAATCTGTTTTGTCTTATCAACCCCATATTTGGCTCAGTTATTTTCAGCTAAGAGATTTTTTATCACTCCCTTTGTAAGAACCCTGTGCATCACTCCACACCTACTAAATTTGAAAAGCTATGTCTGCTCTCCAAAACATTCAAGGGACAGCATGTGATCTACCAGATGAATCATTGAACTACTACAGACAGTTATCTTCAACTTCCTGCTCCAGTGCTTAATTTCTTTCCTTCCTCTTTACCTTCTCTTCCCCTTACCCTATACTGTATGTCTTCCCCTTTCTTCTGTCTATTTTCCTTTCTTACTCTCATAATTTAAACAAACCATATGTGGAGTAATTTATTATTGTGTGTTTTTTTTTGTTCTATTTTTTTATCTGATATTGCCTTAGAACTGGGTTGTTGTTTTTAAGTTTATGTTTTATTATTATGTGGGCCCCATAACCCATGCAACACCTGGTTTTACAGTGGAAAATCCACAAAATATTGCCCTTTACTTCAGTGGAGTATTCCCTCTGTTATTGCTATAAATAAGAAGTTATGATGAAAAAAAGATGGAAAAAAAGATCTCTTTTTGGTCTCTGAGGCATTTGTCTTTAGGGGAAATCCCTCATGATTAAGTCTGTGTTACTCCCCATTTTATTGTATTTGTTTGTGGTTTTTCCAGCACCAGATGTGAATATGAAAAAGGTGATCAGATTATGTTTCACATTTTTCTGGTCATCCAAGATGGAGGAACTAAAAAGGAGAAATGAATGTGGAATGTGTGGAGAGATTTTTAGCGGTAAAGTTTGTAAGCATGTGTGTGAAGCTGAAGGGAAAAACGAGTCTGGCTTTGTATATATTGAGGTATGTCGGTGGGAGTGTATGGAGCAGGTGTGGATGGGGTGAGAGGTACCTTAGGAGGCCAGTTTGCTTTCAGGCACTTTGATTCTATGTAAGAGTGGAAAGGTATGCGAGAAGAATGGAGTTGCAGGAAGTGTCTGAGGATGTATGAGGCAATAGTGAGTGTGTGATGAGTATAATTAAGGAGAGGAAGAAAGTGGTGTGTATTGGGGATGTGAATGTGATGAACCGTGTATGCCTAGGTTTACACTCCGATTTTAGCATTTGATTGACCTAAAACGATTTACATTGATCGAACTTAAATGGTAAACTGCCCACATTGCTCGATCAGCGAAAATTGTTCGATAACGATCAAAACATCGTTCGAAAAGTGATCAGACATGTTGGAAGAGAGAGGGAGAGACACAGAGAGAGAGGGCGAGAGAGAGAATTGAATTTTTATTATAGACAAAAACCAAATATGAATGCATACTGTTTTGAAATCTATCATACTAAATATGTATTTTAGAGTTTTTATCATTCAAATGATGAATATTTTTTTTAAATATAAATATTTTTTACATTACTGTTTGTTTCTAACATTAATATATTGAGGATGTCTACTAGACCCTTGTATGGACATATTTTGGGAAGTTACAGGCCTACAACATAAAAAAATCCATTAAATTCCATTAAAGTCTATGGTGCGCTTTTGGTACAGAAATCTGGACCTCAGCAGTGGGCTAGGGAGGTCTAAAGAAGAAGTTACTGGTCTGTGAAACCGGAGATCTTGCTTATGGGTAGGTGACCAAATACTTATTTTACCAAGGAATTTACCAATTAATTAATTCGAAATCTTACAATGGGATTTCTCCTCATCCTGTCTCTCATAGTTGAAATATGCCTATAATAAAAATTACAGGCCTCTCTCATCTTATTCAAAATTTCCACTGTAGATTTCAGGGGGAGACTTCTGGGCGACTTGTCGGAACCCGATTCCTCGCTGAACTGAGCTGGGCAGGTGGCGTATTCGAAGACTATCTCCTGGTACCCGACTTGTGTGAACCCAATTTCTCGGGCGGGCGGCAGAATCCTCCTCTGTGGCAGCGGTGCACTCGTCTCAACCCCTAGCGAGGGAGACTGGAGTGGTGTCGCAGATGAGTTCACATCCCCCTCCCAGGCCTCGATGTAGATGGCTGTGGACAGGGAGGGCCAAAAGGAGAAGCCAGCGATGCTCCCGCGTGGGCTTGAGCATGGGCTGCATCAGGGCTGTACCGGGCCCCATGATTTCTGACGGCTGTCCTGGGCTGCATGGCATAGAGCAGCTCTCTGCAGGTTGCCCAAGGGATGGTCTTGGTGGACAGCTCCCACGTTCACAAGATGCTGTGACCAAGGGCCAAGTCCATGACTTAGAAATGGAGGCCGTTGTCACGAACTTTCTTGATTCATGCAGGTCGGCCAAACGAGCAGCAGATAGAGAGCTCCTTGCAGGTTGGCACAGAAGTGCAGAAGAAAGAGCGCCCAGCGGGTCGCCCTTTTAAATTTCTTGCACAAACAACCCGAGTCCTCACAGGCGCTGCATTATGAGTCCACTGGGTGAGCCAATCAGCGGCGTGCAGTCTTTCTAACAACTGGCAGGTAATTTGTAATCCATAGGTGCCATTACTCGACAGTAGCGAACATCCTGTTTGTGACACCAAGTGTAGCGTTACCCGGGGCAACCACCAAAGCAACCAGGTATTTTTGGATGCCTATGTTCCAGCTCTGTTACACACACTGTACCCAGAGTAAACGAATGTCCACACAGCTGGTTAGGGGGAGTCTATCACCATCATCCTGTGAGAAAGGAATGGGGTTGAAAGCGAAGGGACTACAGTTCCAAACGTTTCCTAACCAGCCGCACAGGAGGGTTAGCTTATGGCTCTCTTACCCAGCTGCTACAGAAATGAGCTCTTAAAGCTATATTTACAAGTCACAGTATTATCCAGTATATCATGGCCTAGCTATAGAAATATAGAAATAAAACACCATATATACAGAAGTGGAAAATCACTTCACTACACTCCTACAATGTAAGTGAAACTTTTTTTGACATGTAAAGTATTTTTAAAAATAAGGCTTTGTCTCCACTACCGGGATCCATTCAAAAATCGTGTGTCAATGAGTTGGGACGTGATTTTTGGATGCATTCACATTCATTCTCTATGGGCACAATCCGGGACGATCGGGTGAGGCTGAAAATCAGGGGCTTCTGATCGCCCCTGTTTGAAAAAAAATTGCTAGTGATCTCCACCCATGATTAGGATGGCTCTAGTGGAAACATAGCCTTAAAGCGGACCTACCATATTGTAGGTCACTTTGCACTATCGTCATCAGGCTACCAATAGATAGGGCAATCACTGTCCAAAATAAAAATAAAAAAATCTTAAAGCAGGAGAGACGTGTTTTTTCGAGGTAGCACCTCCCATGCTGTGACGTGTAGCCTGGGTACTTGTCATAGCTGAAAGGGCTGCCGGGAAATCATCCCACTGTCTCTGCAGCCCCATAATGCTCTGCTGTGCCTGTCCTCTGTGACGTCACTGAGCTGTCAAAGTGTTTGTGATAAGAGCAGTAGGATGGAGGTCACGTGGGAGGTGTTCTGTCAGTACAGCGCCCAAATCCTCCTGTGTGTCCTTCACCATCACCTCCTATCTACATAACCTCATCCTCAGCCTACCTGTGTGCCCCCCAAATCCATGTCACCCCCATATCACCTGCACACTGAACCCCTTCTCCACCACTTATCATCTCCATCCTCTCCTTCTCTTTGTGATTTACCTGTCACCTAGTGTCATCTTCATCCTTCTTCACATCAAATTCCATCCCTTTGGGATTGGTAAATATGTCTGCAGGGGAGGGGCACCTTAGTAATGTTCAACAGAATGGGCGGAAGTGGCTTCAGGTGCCAGTACTTAAGATGGTGCCTTACGGAATGAGGAAGTGAAGATTGTAAGTACCTTTTTTTTCCCTCTGTGTAGCAGTTTTCACAGATGTTTACTGCTGACAGGTGTGTAATATGTCCATGTAATGTATGCGGGGGATATTTTTTTGAGTTTACAACCGCTTTAAGCAATATAAGTTCCCTATATTCAACATATGTTAACATAACTAGTTTTCCCATTTGTAATAAAAACGAACAACAAATAAAAGAAGAAGTGATTCAACTGGCCTTCAATATGGGCAAGTCCTATCACTGGCAAGTCCTATCACTGGCCCACCCCTAGACATTTCAGAAACCGTTCCACAAGAACCCAGCCTCAACATTTTAAATCTGACGATGCCAAAAATTATACACAACAATCCTGATAATAAAATACAACTGGTAGACCCAATGTCAAACCAGGCAAGAAAAGGTCACCCAATAGAGATGTGAGACCCAGACTAGCAAATCCAAAAAGACGGTATGGAGAGCGTCTACCTCAATTGTATACCTCAACCACAGAGAGTCACTACCAGCATTAAATTATATGGCTTGCACCTATACAATCTTCAGTAACCAATCAGAAACCAACCATCCTTTCTGGTTTAATTACAGCTAAGCCTTTGGCAATCGATCACTGACAATCATACAAAGTAGTCGCGATCGAACAGGGATTTACCAACATGATTTACCAAAATTTTTATTATCAGACTTGAGGTGCAGAAATCTGGGAAAAATCGGCCCGTGTATTCCTACCTTAAATCAGGGAGGTGACCAAGAAAATGATGGCCACTGTCAGAGCTGCCGAGGTCCTCTCTGGACAATCCACCAATCAGGCCTGTATGGTAGAATGGACAGATAGAAGCCACTCCTTAGTGAAAGGCACATGGCAGCCCGCCTGGAGTTTACCAAAAGAACATGAAGGACTCTCAGACTATGAGAAACAAAATTTTCTAAAAGCTCTTGAACTCAGACTGGGACGACAGTTCAGCTTTCAGCAGGACAACAGCCCTAAGCACACAGCCATGATATCAAAGAAGCGGCTTCTGGACATCTCTGTGGCCTAGCCAGAGCCCAAACTTGGATCTGATTGAACATCTCTAGAGAGATCTTAACATGGCTGTGCACCAATGCTTCACATCCAACCTGATGGAGCTTGAGAGGCACCTCAAAGGAATGAGGGAAACTGGCCAAGGATAGGTGTGTCATATTCAAAAAGATTTGAGGCTGTAATCGCTGACAAAGGTGCATCAACAAAGTATTGAGTGAAGGCTGTGATTTCTTAGTTTCTTTTTAATACATTTGCCAGTACCTTAAGTTTCAGGTTGTCATTATGTGGTGTTGTGTAAACAAATAAATGTGATATATTTTTTAAATAAGGCTGTAACATAACAAAATGTGGAAAAAGTTATGTGCTTTGAATACTTTCCAGATTCACTGCATATTAAAGCAATAATATTAAGGAGGGCACTATCTTTAATATGAAGCTTACGTAGCAAACAGGGGTCATGGTTTCAATTTTTTACTAAAAGAGTAATAGATGACTGGAATGGACTACCAGCAAAGATGGTAGGATGGGCAACAGCGAGTGCAAAGAGATGTACAAAAGTTAAAGAAATGCTAAAATATATGTACCTATGCCCACTATGTGTTAGTCTGTGTAGATGTATACATGTGCATTGTATATCAGTGTGTGTATGCATTTGTGTATATGTGTATATGAAATAACAATAAGAAAATTGCTGTCACTCTCCTATATTTCTATGATGAGAAAAAAGTAACAGTGCACACAGTAGTGACACACAACACCAAACTGCACGGGTGTTTTCAAGTGTCCCGCCCCAAAAGGGGCTAAGGACTCATTCCCCAAAAAGGGGTGACTGGTGGGACAGGCAACCAAAGCCACATGCCCCTCAGATGTACCGTCTATTCCTTATGCGATTCTTTGCACTAGGAGTGGCGTAATGACATCATCATGCCCGCCGCGAGTGCTGAGAATCGGCCAGCACTCTGCATCTGCAGCTCATTAGCCGAACTACTGGGATTGGGCTAAAATTTACCATCCTGTCGGATCTCTGTGCGATCCGACAGGACGGCTGATTTCAGCCCAATCCCCGTCAGTTGCAGCCTCCAATTCCTGCACAACCCGATCCTTAAGGGATGCGGGAGCGCGCATGGCATCGGATCGGGGATCGGATCGCACAGGAATTGGTACGTGTATGCCCAGCTTTAGAAAGTCTGGCAAATAAATATGGAATTGCTCATACGATTCTACAGAACAGCAGGTAAGTATATTATTTTAGGATCGTGAATGCCGTAAGCCATCATCATACCAGCTCATACGCAAGTCAAACTTTCATTTTAAATATGTAATTTTTACATATTGAGTTTACATCTGCTTTAAGGAACTGGGTTAATGTACAATTTGTTCTTCTGACTGTACCTGTTTGTGGTCTCACATATCAGCTGATCGGGAGGCTGCATCTGTGTTTCCTTAAAAAAAAAAAAAAAAAATTAAAAGAGTGATAGGCACAATATGTTTTCAATTTGTAACAGGAAGAAACCACACACATTATATAAATAAGTAAACCACAAAATTTACCAGTTTTGTAAATCCACACTCAATGGAGATTGAGTGTGTAGTATAATGGAAATGGGTACTTGAGGATTGACATGGAATGTGTACTATAATGCAGATGGGTACCAGATATATAGCTGGGAATTTTAATATGTTTAAATTTTTTTATGTTTTAGGTTAATTAAACAGAATATCTTGTATTAACGAAATATAATTTTTAGGGAAGAAATTGATCTACATTCTGTATATATTTTTGTTGATGATTCTGGTCCATTTGTGCTGTTACTATTATAAAGTAATTTTGATCATGCGTTGTTTTTGCCATTATTTTTTTTATTTGTGTATAAAATGTAACAAAAACAATTAAAAACATTTTCACAGTTACAGCCAAATGTTATATCCGGATTACCTTCATCAGCATACATTTATTCTAAGTGCTACGCAAATAGTAGTATATAAGGCAAAAAAAGTATAAATTTATTAAATTGTTAGGTTGAGCCTGAGGATTATTGCATCTCAGAAACATTTGTTTAACCTCCCTGGCGGTTCACTGAGGTCCAGATTTCTGTACCAAAATTGATACAGTGTTTTTGCCTTTCTGCGGAAAGGCTCTGTGTGCCTGCAGCTTTGTAGAAATGCTGCAGGCACACAGAGAGCCAGCGGTTGCGCCTGATTCCGGCACGGGCGCAGTTTGATTCACGATCAGACTGCGCTAGTACTTGCTTTGGGCGTAACGCTAGGGAGGTTAAATCAGCCATAGACGCTATGCTTGGCGGGCGTTTATCGAACAATCGGCCGCAACATGATGACATCATCATTCCATGGTCAATCGTTCGAAATACACCATTTACGATTTGACAACCAATACTTTGGATGGGGACCCTTGTCCCCATTCAAAGTACTGGCGATCGACCAGAGAAAAACGTTTGTTCTCTGGCTGATCAAAGTTTTGTGCGGGTACGAACGGTTGCTCCAGTTGGGCGCGTTCATTTTGCGATTGATCACCAAGCAATCACCCCGAATGCGCATGGTGATCATTCGCAAAATCGGCCACAGATTGAAGCGCTATGGCCGGCTTTAGAGGTACAGAAAAAAAATGTTTTATTTTTTTTTATAAGTTTACACTTGTTTTATTTTCTTTTGATTTGGAAAAAACATTTACCCAATCCAATCAAAATAAAAACAAATGTAGAAAAATGAAAAAAAAAAAAAATTCTGTATCTCCCGCCCGGCGCGTGACGTCATCAGGACCTGAGTGCCAATCACGGAAATAGCCGGAGACATCGGCTATTTCTGGAGGCACTCGGGTGCTGCCGGAGATGATCCAACTAGCAGAAACGCTCAGCGGGAGTGTTTCTGCTAGCGGGATCCACTTTGAACTGGAGTATAGAAAGACATTTCTATAATCCAATCCAAAAGTAAAAAAAAAAAAAAAAGGATTTAACCTCCCTAGCGGTTGAGACGAACCCTGTTCGTTCAGTGAACAGGGTCCTCTCAACTGCCGGGGAAGCCGGCGGTGGGGAGACCCTATGCCTCCCCGGAAAGCTGCAGCGATTGTCTTCATCGCTGCAGCATTTCCGGGTTGGCGATAGACCTCCATGTTAATGGAGGAGCGCCGGCTTTCTCTGACATGCAGCTGTTGTCAGTAATGACAACAGCTGCGAGTAGAGCTCCGGCGGGAAGCCGTAAATGACAGGCAGTGTACTGATACGGGCAGTGCGCTAGGAAGGTTAAAAAACGAAAATAATTTATTTTTTTCTTTAAGACCGGGTCCCTCCTCCGTGACGTCACACGTCACTCCGGGACCCGGAAGAAGCCGGCGACGAAGAAGATCGAGATGGCGGCCGGACCAGGTGAGCTCCCACGCTGTGCCCGAACCCAGTTCGGGCGTATCGCTAATTGCAGCGTCCCTTTGCCAGAACTGGGTTCGGGCATATCGCTAGGGAGGTTAATAAACCTGTTACCCGTCTGGAAATACTTACATTTTCTCATGGACTTTATTGTACACTGTAACATTATTCTCATCACCTACATAACACATTAATGAACAATGAAAGGAGCCCTCTTTCACCTCATACCAGCAGGTGCCTTGTTACAGCACTGAGGCAAAGCAGGCAAATTTCAGGTCGGTTCAGTGGATTACACTTGACCACATCTTTCTCCTGTATAACTCTGTTCTGCTTCTGCCATCAGTGTGACAGATGCCTGGATATCACAATGACATACTGCCTAGTAGTGTAAATCGCAAATTTTTATTGAAATATTGGCATGACAATTTGCAAAGATCTCGTATATAGCGATATATCTTCGCAATATGTACATGTACAAGTTGCGTAATGAATGAAGGAAGTAATGACTTGAGATCATGAATTCTCACATTTACAAATTTATTCTGAATATTATTATTAAATCTACTCTTGTAATTTGTTAACTATCGTATACCTAATTTTATCTACAAAAACTGGAAAAACGTATTGATTAGAGTATAAGCCGGGGGGAATATAAAACGAGGGGAGCTTTTTCAGTAAATTTTTTTGAGAAAACAAAAAAGGTTATACAATACGTTGCTTATGTGTGTTTAAGTTAATTACATTTCGTGCAGGGTATAAAAGCAAGCAGTATTTGCAAAAAAGTAGAGAGTTGAAAACTTGGATGTTTTAAACAGTGACCTTTGTGTTATTTTCTGTACATACACTGTTCATACAGTGGTGTTTCAAATCTTTTGAATTTTTTAAAACATGATTATAGAAATATATTTCTATAAAATGTGACATTTTTCAAACCTTAAAGTAAATAAATAAAAATCTAAACAAAACAAAAATGATTATATTTGGTCATATATTTGTTGAAAAACTTCAAATAAATCTTCCCCCATAGCCTTCCCCCCTATACAGAACTGCCCCATCTTTTGGATGTTGAAGATATTCTACACATAAACCACTTGCTTCAGGTCTCTACAACATTTCAATTTAGGCACTGGCTTAACAACCACTATAGCAGCCATTGCAGCCTCTATGGGGCCCCTAGCTATAAGGGGCTTTTATTAAGCCTCAAAGAGTGCAAGCACCCAAACGAAAACTCGTGAGCAACCAGTGCAAAGTAAAAAAGTGAGTGTACACACCACTCCAAACAATCACGGATTGCACTGTGATGTCCCAACCCCAAAAGGGGCTAAAGGACCGTACCCCAAAGAGGGTCGCAGTGGGAGGCAACCGAAGCCACACATCCCTCGGATGTCCTTTTGCCCAGGAGGCCTTGACCAGTAAGCCAAGTCTCTTAGGTACTAAGAACCGGGTGCCCCTTTCCCTAGGTGACCGTGGCCGAAGCCTGGTCTCCCA
>CM070033.1:141251428-141282862 GCA_036250615.1 Ptychadena robeensis
AGAATGTTCGATTAAAACAGGATCTGGCAAGTTTAGCGGAAGAGATTAAAAATATCAGGATATTCAGTTCAAAATAACAAAGAAAATCAGCAGTGTTCCACAACCCTCCCCCACAAAGAGACTGGTATGTTTTAACAATGGTGTCCAAGTTTGTATTTTAGGAACGCACGGATGTACTGACCAATGCGATGGATCTGGATCATTGAATTTTTTTTTGTTTGTTTGTCTAATTAATATTTTTTTTAGAGGACCCTGGCACCATGAGTAACATTTTTGAGTGTGCTAAGAACTCCTCTAATTGAAAAGGATTTTTTTTCTAGTCAGGTAGACAAAGTAATTTACATTTTCTGACAGAACCCAGTGTATGTTTTCAGCTAATGTCTACCTGACAGGTTAAATGGATATGTTAAATAGGTCATTTAGCATAGGAACTGGGAATCACTCCTGAAGTTGCCTGGGAGCAATTGCTATGTCTTTTGTTCTCCTCTTTAAATTGGGATTATTTTAATTGGATGGCAACAAATATTTTTTTTATTTATCTGTACAGATTGAATGCTGTTCAAAAGTTTTCAGGGTAATATGTTTTAAAGGAAACTTGAATCTGTGAATCTGTATAGCCTTTTTTTTTTACTGTGTGCTGATACAGTGGGGATTTTTTTGGGGGGATTTTGAGGGCTTGTTTCCACTAGCACGGCCGAGCGGATGCCTGTGGTTGTCCGCAGCCGCGCCCAACCGCGAGGCCCGCGGTTTCACGCGGTTGGGCATGCGGTTTCGCGCGGTTTTTGCAAAGCGGTTTCGCACGGTTTTTGCAAAGCGTTTTTTTTTTCTAATCTTTCTGCTGAATTGCATTATTGGAATTTTCAATAATCCTCTGACTCTTCTTCAGATGATGAAGTCTTGATGATGTGTGGATTGGTGGCCCTGGAGAGGATATGGGCCCAAAGATGTGCTCACTTTGGCCCATACTTCAGACTTTTATACAGACTGCTATACAGAACACTATTTTATTCTGGTCACATACATGATGATCACAGTACTGACATAATTATTATTCTTTTAATAAACACATGCTTACACAGAATTGTACTAAAACAGCATGGCCAAAGAACTGCCCATCTACAGTAATCCATCTTCTATTCCTATTGGGTACAGGGGGGCGCCTTAAATGTCCAAATAAATGAGTACTACAATTGCTGCAAGTCCTGTGTCACTTCACGCTTACCAACACTTATTTTACTTTCTTTACTAAGGAAGTAGGGGGGAGTTGTTCTCAGTGGTCATTGTCTTCCAGTCCTCCTGACCGCGCCCGAACCGCGCCCATAGGCGAAACAATGGATCTGCGGACGAAATACGCGCCATGTTCTATGCAACCAACCGCTCCAATCCGCGCCACATCATGTCCATGTGCGCGGTTTGGTTGCGGCATGCGGTTAAAAACTCGTTATGTGCGTTTAAAAACGCCATCCGCGCACGAGATCGCAACAGCGCACATCCACGCACAACGCAAACATGGAAACTGCCACATGGCATTTCCAATGTATGCGGTTGTGGGCGGACGAAACCGCCACCGAACGGCGGTTAGAACCGACACCTAACCGCTAAGTTCCGCCGCTAGTGAAACAAGCCTTCACTGTTGTAAGATTGTGTCTGACAAAGCACACAGCATTATGTTTAATGTGTTCAGTCTAATGTGTGTCTATTGTCCTTTGTTGAGTTTCGCTTCTAGTGGGGGTAGGTGGTTTTAATATAGTGACTTACCAGTCTATAAAATATTCTTATCTCCCTAATTTATCTGGTTTTATGTTGATGGAAGTTCCTCACATTAATTGATTTTCCCATATATTTGCAATAGTCCTTACATTGAAAGTGACAAACAGATCATGATTTAATTTATCGGACAGAGGACTAAGGTTCATAAACTTGCCCAGTGCACATTTTACTGTGGAGTCCAAAACCAACTTGGGAATGAGATAGGATATACTGAAATTAACTAGCTTAATTAATTTGGATATAGTCTAGAGTACTACTGTACTTAGGTATGTTAATTTTCTGCCGAATGCTACCTAATCTTCAATCGCATATTGCGGGTCCGACACAGGAGTGTTGTTTTCGGATATCCCTCGTTGACCTTCCCTCAGATCAATTGTTTCACTACAGGGATTGCCTCGCTACGAGCTAAGGATGCGATGCGTGCTACTATACTGCCATTCACTCAACGGAGGGATAATTAACGGTCATTGGAGAGTAAAAACCTGGTACATGAGTTGTCAGGGTGTGGACGAGTGTGAGTGGAAGGCGGGTCCCGATAACGCAAGACAGAGCGGAGGTATCGACCACAGGCCAACGATGTGCTACGGTTCAATGAGTTGACGGTTACAGAAGAAGGCGGGGGGGGGGGGGGGGGTTGTTGTGTTTTGCCTTGGTGGGGGGGGGCCTCCTCTTCACTTTCGGGGACAGCATGAGTTAAATAATGGGAGAAAAAAATAATAGGGTTGGCCAATATAAGTCTCAATTGAAATCTCTCAGTTTAACTTGTTCATATCTCAACCAGGTCCCAATAAAATCAGAAAAATAGCTTGGTGGCTTTAAGATGTTAACCGGACTTTGAAGGATTCCTAGCAGAGGAAGTAAGCCAGAAGATTATGAAGCAGATGTACAGATCTTCAATCAAGCACTCGACCTCAAGAATGTCTATATATTGAGCAGTTTCATTTGAAGGGCATTATGAAATTAATATTGTGATAATGGACTCTAGGAAACCTTTGATGATTACTTTTGCAAAAAAAAAAAAACCTTCCTTAAAGTCTCCCAGAAGGACATATGGACTTTTGTGTAAAATTGGAATGGAGCTTTCAGGTATGATTCAGAAGAACTTGGGGATGTTGATTAATAATTAATCGAATGATTGTGGGGAAAACAACTTTTTTATTGTGAGGTTTCATTATTAATAATTAACTCACCATCAAGTAGGGAACTGTTGATTTATGGTTATGGAAAAAAAAAATATTATTAATATATAGGTATGGCAGAAATTGTATTAGTTAGATTGTATTTGTGGTGGATGGAAACAAAAGGTCGTTGGGTGTCATGGGCCAGTTGTGTTTACCATATCCTGTGGAATGTATTTAGATATACCTGAGAATCTACTTAATTGTACTTTGAAAAAAAGGGTCACCTATTAGTATGCATTGTTTATGATACAGTAGACAGGGAAAACTCTTTTGCAAATCTGGGAAAATCCAAGTCTAGAGTTTCACTACTCACGTAAAATAAAAAATCTTTCGAGATATGAACTTCAAAGAGATTGGGGGTATAAGAGAGCAGATTAAGGAAGGTCAGCAGAAAGGAAAGGACACAGCATAGAAGTCCCACACCAGAACTGAAGCCCAGCCAGTCCACAAGACAGCAAGTCAGGTTATACATGCTAAGTTCGGATTCTACTTTGTTCCATAGTGTGCCCAATTGTATTATTAGTGTACTATTTTATGTTTAGGTATACATTTGTTGCAGCATTCTGTAATATTGGTACACAAAAATGTTTTTTGGTTACTCAATTATTCTGTGTACTTTTTCTGGCGGCCGCCTTCCGAAATCCCTACATAAGGAAAGTTATTATTGAATTAATATTCTATCCTAATTAGGAGTGATATTAATTTGTTTCCATCATATCATATTTCTACATGACCCTGAAAGTTGTCAGATTTGTACTATTTAAGGTTTTTATAATATGAAGGTTCAAAGGTACATGTTATATGGGAATTTCAGTTCGTTTTGCTACAGCGTTGTTACAGGTGCAGCTGCATTTTGGTAGGATAGATTAGAAAATAACATTTAAATGAATGTTATATGCATTGATTACATTACGTAGTTCTTAAAAGAAATGCAATCTGTTGACATCTCAGTTTTGTGAATATAGTCTCCAAAACGTGGCTGCATTTACACATTACATTTACCTTAAACCGAAATTTCCATATTCTGGCATTTTTGGTGACATAAGTGTGCCGTCAATGCCCAATAATGAAAATGCTGTGGGGTGATCTGTGCACAGGCGATGCCCTGAGAATCTGACAGATTGACAGAGTGGGCAAAAGTCTACCCCGGGGTATGAGTAATCCCTCAAATTTGGGGGAGGAAGATCCTAACCAAGCTGAGTGCTGCAATAAAATCAAAAGGTGCTTCAAACAAAGTGTGTGCACACTTATGCAAAACCATGACATATGCATAGTTTTAAGATTTTTTTCCCGGTCAACCGTAAAAATAAATCAGTGGTACAAGGTGGTACAGTTTATAGGTCACGAGATAAAAGGTGGGGAAAAGGTTCTGAAATGAATGGGTCAAGCTCAACTGCAGGCCTCAACTCTTGTGAACGGAGCATTCACTCACATTTAAGGTTTTAAGTGCAGATTGAACAGCATGCAATCAGATATAATGTTTCAGAGTGTAATAGATTGCCAGTAAAATTGAATTTCTTTGGGAGATTGGGCAATGTTTTGGCAGTCTGTAAAAGTGGCGTACAACTTAGACAAACAGGGGTAGCAGGCAACTGATGGTCCAAGAGCAGTCCAAGCAAAAGAATCCAACAGAAGCACTATGGCAAAAAAAGCAAGTACCACACAAAAGAAAAATAGAGCAAGCCAAAACAATAAAAAATATATACAAATAACAGCAACAAATATTTAACCTAAACAGTAAATAGGAGATTGGTAGTGGATATTAATTATTAAACATATTTTTTCAAATCAATCTTCACATCACCTGGGGTGCTGTAATGCAAAGTAAAAAAAAAAAAAAACCCTAATAAAACGATATAAATGTAAAAGTAGGTAATCAACAATGAGATAATTGGATACCCCAACTTCCCAATCCTCGCGGAAAGACGTTATATGGAGGAAGCTACAATTCAAATAATTACATTAGCTATCGCAGAGAAAATATTGGGCATAACCGCCCTAGCGGTTTGGCCAGACCAACACCATGCTCTCTGTGTGACGGCTGCTATGTAGAAGAGCCGCCGAAACGGAGACCCTTCCGGCCAGTGGTCTTTGGCGTATCTTGACGACCGAAGGGGCCGGGGGGGGGGTGGCATACACACACCATGTTATGGAGGGAGCGCCAGCTCTCCTCTCCACAACAGACCGCCGGCGTCTATTTGACATAGGAGGGTGTGTAGAGGGCTGGGCGGAGAGGCCGGCAAGCAACGGGGCAAGTAGCAGGTACTCCACCGTGATGGCGGGAAGATAAAACGGCTTTTCTGGTCATAGAAAAATGGCGCGAAAAGCTCAAACTGCCCAGAGGGTAGAAATAGACAAAAAGCCAAGAAAAGGCCAGACCAATGTAAAAAATTTAACATGTGGAAAATGGTTCTCCGTAAAAAAATCTATAGAAAGGTAATGAATTGACTTGCAGCTGGCAGTAAAAAGGGCAAAATCACAACATAAAGGGGTATATTTAGAGCCCTCAAAACTTACAAAGGTTAAGAATGGGATAATAACAAAGGTAATAATCAGCTATGGGATAACAATCAGTCATAATGGCCTACTGAAAGTAAACATGGAGGCATACCAGTAGTACACAGGCTAACAGTATAGGTGGAGCTTGAATCACAAATCTGTAAACATGTCCTTAACTGTTAAAGGTAACCATGACAAGATGGGTGGGGGGGGGGGGGGGAGGTTATATGTCGATCTGCCCTAGCCAAGAGATTAAACTTGTAATTATAAATCAGAAAGCTGAAGGAAGGCCAAACAGGCAGGCAGGAAACAATATCACCTAGGGTAGCACGTGTGATAGTTTGGGTCATCAATTGAGAGCTGGACAGCTTAACAAGTCTTCCATATGATGATGCAGTGGGGAGCGAGATTTTAGGAGGATATATACTCATCCCAGCATGCATAAATTGGTGGACAACATCCAACACTCCAGGGGCATTGCTGATGTCTAGGAAGTATGCGATACGCGGAGCAAGCCACAACTGAGGAGCATGTGCTGAGAATATTTAGATGGACTGATGAAATCGCAGGAGATGAGTAGAAGAGTCCAGTCTCATGGCTGCTGGAGGGATTACTAATTAGAGAGGGTGGGGGGGTAAGATGGCCTAAGGATGATCGGGTGCCATCTTGGATGAGTTAAGGGCCCCCACATACTAGAGAGTCGCTGACGAGCTCTCATGGGGCGGAAAAGAGCCCGTGTCCGACCTGAGAGAACGAACATGTCTGTAAAATCTGGCCTATGTCATTAGTTGGAAATGGGGAGGGGGGTCCCTATCAAAAATAACGGTCGGCACACAAAGGGGGCCAGTTATGACTCTGAGCGACGTCACGACTTTGGCACTCCCTATCTCGTCTATAGGCATGGCTCGTCCGGTGTGGATGGAACTTAAACTGTGTGCCAGAGCCATCTTGGGAGGAGGTAGCTCTACCTTATTGTACCGCATAGAAACATTATGGATAGCTTAAAAGCTGGTAGGATGTGTCAAGCAGGGTCAGATCTCCCAATACGATCTGTGTGGGGGTCTTGCTTATCCGCACGCCTTCCTGGGCCCCAAGACGTGTATGTGCGAACCTGGGTTGCCGTCCCTTCGCCAGGTTGGCCAAGAGCTCCGGCGCCTTATCCCAAAGCGGAAGAAATCATGCCCTGTGGGTCCTGACAACTGGGTCCAATTCCCGCAACAATGGAACAGGACCTGTTTGGCCTCAACCGAGACCCCTGCATTCGCCCAGTGGGGATGTCCTATAAGACGTGTAGGGCCAGCCGAACAGTTGGCAGGCTTCAGCGGACTGGTGAGGGAAAGATTATTTGTTCGGCCTAAGAGAAGAGAAGCAGGAACAGAACAAGCCCAGAATGCGAAGGTTAGACCCCGCGAAAGAGAGGAAGCGGAAAAGCAAGAGCAAAAAAAAAAAAATGAGAAAAAGAGTTGAACAAAAAAAAAGAGGGGGGAAAAGTAAGGAACGAATACACCAGAGCAGAAGGGTGAGCGAAATGCATTAAAAGTCTAATGATTCCACCAAAAAAAAAAAAAAAAAACGGAAGCCGACCGAATGGGGTACATGAAGAGACGGGGGAATGTACGGTGCTTGAGGTGGGAACGGAGGGGAAGGAAGGGAGGGAAGTGCACATACCGGGGAGCAACCGGAGAGCCCCACCAACCTTCGCCACAATGGTGCATGGTCGGATAAGTCATGAATAGAATGTCATGAATACGCACCATCGGAAAGAAGATGTCACAGGGAAACGGGAGGCTGTTAGTCAGGAAAGTGGTCAAGACGGGAAAACGCATCAGGGGCAGGTGAGGAGAGTAGTGGGTGTAGTCCGGTCGCACCGGGTGCAGTGCCACCATAGGTCCACAGGTCTACTGCACTCAACCATGACCGAAACGAAAAGTCAAATCTGAGACCCGGTAAGAACTGCTGGGGTCCGGACCTCCCGGCCCCCTGGACATATCTCTAGCTAGTGTCCAAAACACTAGCATGAGGTCCCCCCTACCAAGGCAGTCAATAGAATGTCTTCTGGCCAGGCAGAAATCCACCAGTTGAGTAAAAAGCGAGAATTAGTGGAAATTAGGGCCGTACACAGTAAGAACCTGCAGGGATTGTCCTAGCAGAGTCTAGGCTGACCATGGACACACCGCCCGTGGCCCCTTTGTCAAATGAAATGCTGTAAGACCTAATGGGAGGGCCTTATGAACATTAGCGTGACACACCCCTGCCTGCGGCCCATAAGATGGACACCCCAGGACATGCCCGAACCCAAAACTTCTTTAGCAGACGAAAGATACTCCCCTCGTTAAACAGCCAAAAAACCGAAAAACATAACAGTGAGCCGTAGCCGAGACCCCCCCCCCCCCACACCCCGAACCAGACCACCATGAATACAGGTAAACGCGACTCCCTTTTTCCGGTGAACCAGCCCAGGCCTGCTTGTACACATTAAACCGGCAGGAGTGGCCAACTTAACGTCCACACCTCTCTTGCAGAATAACTGAACCACAAAACTAATGACGCTAAAATAAGTGAGCGCCCCCCCCCCCCACCATATGCACGGTCTCCCACCCCTGACAACCCGAGTCATTCACTGTACCCGTAAGTCCAGTGTGCACACTCAGCTGACGAATAATCATCCCCCAGCCGCCTAGGCCGGAACGGGGAAGTTCACAGCACCTCTGGGCTGCCAAGCATAGAATCCTCTTGGGCGGTATGCCCCTTCCGTGGTGAGTCTCCCGGTGTTCCAGAAGGCGATCTCCCCTTGGGAAGCAGTGGTGTCTCCGCTCAGGAAATTATCCACAAAACCGGCCGCCTAGTCAGGGTCAGTAACTGGCCTGCTGGCCTCCAGGGAGGCGTAGTTGCGCTGGGTATGCCAGGGTAAATTTAAGACCATGAGTGACCAGCTACGTACAGACAGGCCCAAAGGCCTTGCGCTTCCTGGCGACCTCCGCCGAGTAGTCGGCAAACAGCAAGGCTTTACAGCCCTCCACCTTGAGCTCTCTCGTCGCGCGATAGGCACGCTGTAACTGGGTTCTATCAGTGAAGTCCAGATATTTGGCAATGACCGCCTGGGGCCATTTCGCCTCCGATCAGGTCGGGCACAGCTGATGCACAGATTCAGGAATGCCCACAAAGCGCAGATTGTTGCGGCGCGATCTGTTTTCAAGGTCGTTCAACTTGGTGGCCATGGCCTTATTATGTTTGGTAAGCGCCCCCTCCCTCTCCTGCAGGACGGTAATGGCATCAGTGGCATCCGATAATTGTTGCTCTAGGGCCGCCAAGCTTGCAGCATGGTCAGCCATAGTGTCATGTACTGGGCTCAGCTTATGATCCATGGCCTCAAAGACGGTAGCCAGAAGGTCAGCCTTAAGATCAGCCTTAAGCAGGGCAGCCATGGCCTTAGCCAGTCTTTGATTGTCCACTGGGGCTGAGGAGACTGAGGACAGATCATCCTCAGATGGCAGCTCGTCTCCTCCCTGCCCACTGCAGTCCTCTGCTGCCAAGATGGCCGCTGCCATGTCGCATTTGCGCGCCTTCTGGCTCGATTTAGGACGCTTAACAGAGCCTCCCTTCATGATATAACGGTCCATGGGGTGGTCAGCGGGTAGCGCAACCGGGCGCCGCAATGTACCTGTGCGGGGGGACACGGATGACAGCGGGGAAACGGCGGTGAGACGAAGCTCTAGCTGCCTGCGGCTAGTTCATCGGGCACCGGAACCGGAAGTCCTGAAGTTTTATTGTAGGCATCCTATGGTCCAAATATGTATTTTATAGCTCTGCATCCCAGGAGGCTGGAATGTGTTCCATTCCCGCCAGCCAAGCCAAAAGGTCACTGCCAAGAGGGAGGTCTTTGCTGTATTAGCGCTAGCAATACCTAATCTCTACACACTGTCTCGTCTCTTCTCCTATATGTAAATAGGTTCTCAAGTTGTTAGTCCCAGATTGTAAAATGTTAAGTTGGTCAGTGGGTTGAAAGAATGAGAACTACTAATCTAGACACATAGACGCTAACGTTTCAGCCCTATACACTCTGTTGAAATTAAACTCCTGCCTCATGGCACTGGCCTTTTGGCTTGGCTGTAGGAAGTGGAAAAAAGCCTGGCCTCCTGGCACTGGCCTTTTGGCTTGGCGAGAGGAATATAAGGTGAATACTGCACCCCCACTGATGGGGGATTTAAAATCATAGAAAGATGCTGGAATGGGAATGCAAATTAATACAGAAATTTTAATTCTATATTCTATCTATTGCTATAAAAGGGACATTCAATTCCTGACTACTGGCAATAAAAGTGTTCATAATACTCATTGCTTTTTTAGTTTCTCTAAAAAAAATACCTATCATAGCTTATCTTTTTAAACATTTAATTTCATCTCTACTATAATCAAGTGTGTAAAGACAAAACACTTTTTTATTGTTAATTGTTCAAGAAAAAAAAAGATATTTTCCAATGAACCAAATCAATCAAGGTTCATTCAATCTTACTGTTCCTTGAGATCACCAATTTTGTTTATTTACATAAACTAAATTAGATCATCTAATCCGATCAATCAACCAAAAATGGCGCACTATATGACCAGCTTTACACATCCTCACTTGCTCTGACGGTAACTGAAGGACTTTCCCCTAACACTTTTTTCTACAAACACACTAAACCTCGTGGTAAAAATTTAAAGTTTCTTCATGATCATGAATTTAATAGTACTCTCCATATAATGAAGTGGGAAACACTTCCATTAACATGGAGGTCTATGGCGCCGCACTGAAGAAGACACAGGGCTGGAAGAAATCAGCAAGCTTGCACCAATGCATGGTGCAGGCTTGTAAAACACCAGCATTTGTGCCCGATCTCGGTACAGGGCAGGCGCAGTTTGTTTTACGAACAAACTACGCCCGTACTGGCTTCGGGCATAATGCCAGGGAGGTTAATAACTTGATAAATGAGATAACTATATTAGAAACAAAGTAGAACCATATACGTGTATGCAGGATTAACACAAAAGGCGAGGAACTGAGGGAACTGTTGGATCAGATATATTTTGAATATAGAGAATGCTTTAAGCGTGCATTTTATGAGCATGGGAACATTTGCAGCAAAATGCTGGAGTGGTCAATATGAATGAAAAGATCCCAAACTTTTAGCCCCAAAATTGTAATATCAAAGGGCACAGTAGTACATCAGGCAAACCAGATCAAGGAAGAATTGGTGCATTATTTTTTTCGAAATGATACAATCTCCCTGCCCCTACACATAATCGACAGTTGGAAATGGCAACCGTGGAAGAAAACATCACTTGGACAGGATTAAGACAAGTACCCGAACACTCCCTACCACTTTTAACAAAACCCTTCATGAATAACGAAATTACACTTGTCATATCAAAACATTCGTTGGTTAAATATTGGGGGCCCAGATGGTTTCATCGCACTGTTCTACAAACAATTTGCAGATGTTCTTTCCCCAATAATGGCAGACAGCATCCTTTTCCTTAAAAATCTTATTATATTCCTATTCTTATATTCCTATTATTATATTACACTGATTCGCAAAAAGGATCAAGACCCCACACCTTGTATGAGGGATCGACTATTTTCTTTAATTAATTCTGATTTAAAAATCTTTGCTAAGTTACACCATTGATTCCTTCATTAATACATATTGAGCAAGTGGCATTTGTCCCGGGTAGAAAAGCCAGGGACAACACAATTAGAACTATTAACCTTATTTCATATGCTCAATGGCAAAATCACTCTGTGTCTACTTTCAGTGGACGTAGAGAAGGCCTTTTCACCACGTCAATTGGTCATTTCTAAGAGCAACATTATCACAAATTGGTCTTCCAAACATTTTTGCATAAAATATTATCCATACAGCTCAAGTAAATGGTTTATTATCATTTCCCTTTTCATTATATATATATATAATGGTACAAGACAGGGATGACTCCTATAGCCCTACTTGTATTTCGTGGTAATGGAAAATTTGGCAATAGCCATACGTAACAACTTATCCATCCAAGCTGTACAAAAGGGCCCAATACAAAATAAAATGGGTATATATGCAGATGACCTACTGCTATACATTTCAAACCCCATAGTGGCATTCCCCTCTTTAGCTAATGAATTTACAATGTTCAGTTATTTTTGTAATTTTAAAGTAAACTAGTCAAAATCAGAAGCCCTTAACATTACATTATCCTCTTCTTTAGTTGCACAGCTAAAAACATTATTTGTATATACATGGAAATCGCACAATTTAAAAAACTCTATAAACAATATCCTTCTGCAGACTCACAGTTATATGCACTTAATTATGTTCCACTTCTAACATCAATACAAATATTATTAGAAGCAAGACAAAATTTATTACACTCCTAGTTTGGGAGAATAACGGTTTGCAAAATGGATGATCTATTTTTTTATTTCCAAGGTCGTTTTAACACCTTACACTAAATTACACATTACAAATGGAAAGGGCAACGTATCGAATGTGACATATTAGTATGCAGTAAACTAAATGGTGGAGCAGGGTTACCAAACTTTGAATTGTATCAGCAAAGCTGTCTCTTGACACAGGCATTAGATGGTTGTTATTTCTTTGAGCAGAAACTCTGGGTATTAATGGAACAACATATTTGCTAAATGAATTTGTTTACATTGATGTGGCTACCTTCTCGGTTATAACCCCCCAGACAGGACCTTTTATCTATGTTCTATCTATTTTTCTTTATGTTTGGGATGGTCTAATTAAGAAGACTAATTTGGTCTCTTGTTAAGGACCTATGACTCCTATAATACAAAACTCTGACTTTCCATCGGGCTTCTACAGTCCAATATTTGGCATGGTCAGATAATAAGTCATCCCCCTATTTGCTTGGCCCTAGATTGTACAGGGCTAAAACTATTAGTAGATATAATGAAGCAGACTACCTCCTAAGTCTTGGAAGTCTTTTTTCCAATTACAGAATTGTTATGCTTCTCCGATTAGTAAAACAGATACACAGATCGCTAAGAACCTCTTTTTTTACAATAAGATATTACATCCTGTATCTGTTATGTATCAGATATTTCAAACTACCAAACTAAGCATGGCCTCGACAGCACAGGAATATAGTTTTAAAGTCCTGTCTTGATGGTACAGATACCCTACGCTTCTCCATAAAATATACCCTTCTTTCTCCCCAATGTGTTGGAGTTGTTTATCTGAGCCAGGCACAATGCATCATACCTGGTGGGAGTGCCGCTCCTTTAGGCCATTATGGGATTTTGTATTTGAATGTTACAAATCAATCGAGTCAATGGAACGCGAATCAATGTGCACCACTTTGCACATTGATTCCAGTTTGATGGAAACGCTGGTACAGTGTTGTAAGCAATTTTCCTAACGTAAAACGTCCTAATGTACAGCGCTCCATAATATGTTGGTGCTGTATAAATAAAGGTTAATAATAATAATACTCTTTTCAGGCATGAATATAGATATTTTACCTTATATAGGTAAAGGAGATACAGCAAAATAGTATTTACAGCTTAAGCACAAAATATTATCTTTTACATATCAAATTGCCACTGCTACTGCTTACCCTCTCAGCAATCTCTCTCACCACCTGAAGTTTTATGACTTTGGACATTCCATCCTCACGAGCAACACTTTCTGAAAAAAGAACATCACCAGTTACCCATATTTGTAGATATATGCATGTTTTGTAAAGCCGTTGCATATAGATGTAGAAATATAAACTAACTACTTGAACACAATTAACAAGAAATAAAACGCTACCTGTGACATGTGTGTGGTGTTTTTTTGTCCCCTCAAATTTAATAAAAGAAATTTTTTGAATGATTTTTAATCTAAGCTACATTTTATATAATACATCTGTAAATAGAATGTTAAAAAACGACATTCTAGATCTGAATTAATGAAATATTCTTAGTAAATTCTTTATTTATTTGAAGTTTGCCAACAAAATGACAAAAAAATGATCAATCGCCAAGAACTATCTTGGTGGTCAAGTTTATCCTGGACTGGGGTACACTTTGCTTGCCTGCATCTTATTCCTCAAGTAGACACTAGTATACACTGGAGGTTAATAAACTCCTGTGTCTATTTATACATGAGAAAGAAAAAAAAATATATATATACATCCATACATGGTTGTAAACTGAAATGAGTAATTTTTCTAGACAATGTATGTGGTTCTTTTCAATTTGCATCAGCATTTCCCCCAGAGACAGCATCTTAAGTACTGGCAAAACTAAGCCACTTCCACCCATTTGGTACTGATGCACTGATCACATCCGCCAAAACCACCCCCAAGGCATATTTACCAAAGCCAAAGGGTTTGGTATGGGAGGACACTTCAGGTCCTTTCGGAGATCCATTTGCTGTGCATGCATGTTGCAGCTTGCATAGGAGACAGGGAGGAATAGAGACTGGCGTGAAGGAGAAGGATGGGGATAAAACTGTAGGAGACAGGAAGGGATGGAGACTGGCGTGAAGGAAAAGCATGGGGATGACACCGTAGGAGACAGGGAGGGATGAATACTGGAATAAAAGAGAAGGATAGGGATGACACTGTAGGAGAGAGGAAGGGATAGAGACTGGAGTGAAGGAGAAGGATGGAGATGACACCACAGTAGACAGGGAGGGATGGAGACAGTAGTGAAGGAGGAGGATGGGGATGACACTGTAGGAGAGAGGAAGGGATGGAGACTGGAGTCAAGGAGAAGGATGGGGATGACACCACAGTAGACAGGGAGGGATAGAGACAGCAATGAAGGAGAAGGATGGGGATTACACCTTGGGAGACCGGGATGGATGTAGACTGGAGTGAAGGAGAAGGATGGGGATGACACTGTAGGAGATGGAGGGATGGAAACTGGAGTAAAGGAGCAGGGAGGGATGCCTAATTATCAAGCAGCTCTGCTTGCCGGATGGTAAAGTGACCTACCACGGTAGATCGCTTAACCTCCCTAGCAGTTGAGACATGAACCTGTTAGTTCGGTGAACAGGGGTACTCTCAAACCGAACAGTAAGCCAGGTGGCGGGGTTTTGAGACCTATGCCTCACGGAAAGCTGCCAGTCGAGTCTTCCATCGGCTGACAGCATTATCCGGGTTTTGGCGGCAAACCGCCCCGATCCGTCGCGGTGACGAGGACGAAGGGGTGGGGGGGGGGGGTTTCTTTTTGGGGGTCCCGGCGCCATAGACTCCATGTCAATGGAGGAGCGACCGGCTTTCCCTCTCACGCAGCTGTTGTCATGAATGACAACAGCTGAGAGCTCCGGCGAGATGCCGGAAACGACAGGCAGTGTACTCTGTACACTGCCTCGATCGCTAGGGAGGTTAAACATTAGACATGAAACTCAAATTTTTTTATTTTGATATTCTTCTGTCCTTACTGTTACTTGAAGCATACCTAAACTCAATAATCATATTGAATATGAGTTATATATACTGATTTAGTGTGTGTTGAAATCTCTGCCTGCCTGTCAGTACAATAAAACATGGGCAGTCTATTTTATCCGCCCTAGCTTATAAATAAATAAAATAAATAAAGAAGTTGCTTATGTTGGTTTAAGTGGCCTTTAAATTAACTTCTCAAGATATACTCACCTGCAGACTCAAACTCTTGTGGCAAGTCTGAACATAGCTTCATATGTGCAATGTCCGATATAGGACCCAAAACCACAACAGGTCGTTTGAAACTTGCTGCATTAAAGAAAATATACATAACTATAACATCAAAAATTAAATAACTATAAGATAATTGCTGAACCATATATCATTATAACAGGTGTATAAGAGGTAAGGTTAGGTGTTTTTCATATGAAAAGCTTATTGATGATTTTCTTATTTTGAGGAATGTGCTTCAGAGTAAATATTCTTGTATACATTCACTCCTGTGACCTTCAAAGAAGCAAGAATTGGTAATTGTTTGAAGCCATTGAACATCGGACAGTAAAGGCCCCCATATACCTAGTGAGCCCCAAAATCGGCCGTGGATTGCGGGCAGGGCAGCCGTCAGAAATCATGGGGCCCGGCACAGCACAAATGTCCGGGGCCCCATGCCCCATGGAAGGACTTGTTGAGGGGGGGTGCTAGCAGAAAAATCCACCTTATCCCCGGCATGCTGACTGATAGGTGCAGCAGCCTCTGCTCACTGTACCTCTGCCTCTTCACAGCCCGGACTGTAGTGGCAGTCCGGGCTGTGCAGAGGCAGAGGTACAGTGAGCAGAGGCTGCTGTACCTATCAGTCAGCACGCCGGGGCCCCCACATGCTGACCGTCGGGCCCCCCTAGCTGCCCGGGCTGGGAGTCCCCCCTGTCCCCCCCTGATGGCGGCCCTGATCGCAGGTGCCCACATGGGGTGATAGATCCCTGTCACCCCCAAAGAACGGACATGTCCGTAAATCTCTGGCTGATGCCATTACTTTGTATAGGGACCGGTGTCCCCATCCAAAGTAATGACTGGCACACAAAAGGTGCCCCGCCGATACTCTGAGCGGCTTGTCAGGTGTATGGGGGCCTTAAGGGTGTCCACACATGGGTCCATACCCGTACCATGGACCCGCAATCGATCACAGCATGGTGACGTCAACACGATCTTGATCTCGTGTGTCTGGAAGCTGCTTCATGGGAACCCTGGTCCAGGTGTACACAGGAACAGGGTCCCCACTGGTCGATCCAACAGGAATCGATGAGCACCACAGCAGAGAGGACACAGGAGGGGTCTCCCCAAGCACTGTGCAGAGTGGTACGGGTTTTGTCTATGCCCCCTTGCTGGTGTCTCAGCTTGTGTCTCAAGTGACAGGCAGAGACACAGGAAAGGGGCAGAGCCGAACACAATCAGTTCTGCACAGTGGGCAATCCTGTGTCCTGATCTCAGCTCTCGGGATTTATGGACATGTCCGTTCCTGTTTCAACCGTCCTTTTTTGAGCGTGATCAAGGCATACACACCTCAATTTTGTAATAGAGTCGAGCACAATCTAGCACCGTGAACATGTACGTTGCTCGATTGTGCTTGAATCTATAACAAAATTGAGCTGTGTATGAACACCCTAAACTTTAAGAATGATATCTATACTATCTGTAAATTCGACCCGTGATCTAGCGCAGAACGTTATTTTTTATCTGATGAGATGGAAAAACTCCAATTGTAGCCATTTTTTTTTTCAAAAATATCAATGTTGTCCAAGTCTTTAATTTTGCCCCCCTGAGTATTTGATTTGACACCTCTGATCTAGAATATTCCATATCACCCCTCTCCTGGTTACTTAGGGCTAATTCAAATGTTCATCTGGTGTAATTAGCAGACGTGCTAAACTTGTGAGCTATTTGCAAGGTCCCTAAACACTGTATCATCACCAGAATTGCTGGAGATAAAAAGAACAGTTGGGGAAATAAAACAAAAAAAGAAAGTATTGCTCTGCCATGTGCAATTTTTGCATGCATTAAAGTTTAAGTGGAAAATTCTACTTTTCGTTCTGACTTTATTCATTAAAAAACTACAAGCGCTAAAGCAATACTTTCCTTTTTTTTTATATTTCTTCAACCCTTCTTTACATTTCCAGCAATTTGGGGGATGATACCATGTTCAGGGGCTTTCTGATAAACTCAAAAATGTGCCAAATCGCTCCGAATAAATTGCGCACAATCACATAGCCCACGATCGCCGCAATTAGAAGTGAGAATATAGCCTTAAGGTGCCTATAAAATGTGTCGATATTTTTTTAATATTGAATATTGACAAAAAGTGATAAATTTTTGGCTCGGTTGGACCTTTATCGAATATTTGGAATTAGTTTAATCACGGTAAAAAAAAAAGATTAAGGACTGAATAGCGATTGGAACTGTATCAGACATGTCCATAAATTTTCGACTGCAGTGTACTAGACATGAATTTTACCAACCGATTGAGAAAGCATGCCTACTGCTACAGCGATTCCGCTCGAATTCGACCATTTATAGAGATTGATTGATTACTCATCGTGTTGTACAATTATAACAAATCGATTTTCAAAATAAAAATCAAACTTTTGAATCTAATCGAATATCGATTTTCTCGAAATCGTTACATGTTTGGCCAGCTTTAGTGTGTTTGAGAGCAGTCCATTCCGCTTATTTTATTTGTAAATGCAATTGGCAAAATCATGGGAGTTGTCAGACACAATATTACCAATATAAACTGCTGGTTTGATAAAACAATAACATTTGATATTTGCCTTTTTACCTTCTCTGAGCACCACTTTCTCATAAGGAGGATATTTAGCTTTGGTAGTTATTGAAGACAAATCCTCTCTGCTTTTCTTTAATATTTTTTTGGCCCCTCTCAAACCTCGAAGCTTCCAAAATTCAGCTCTTGGTCCTGAGGTTGGCTGAGGTTTGAGGACAGTCTCTAAACTGGCAAATTGTTCTGCCCTAAAGAAGTAAAACATTTAGGCACAGAGGTGTTAAGGAAAAAGCCTAACAAAATAAATAGTGAATTAAACTTAAATAATAACTATAAAAGATTGAAAATAAGAACATTTTAAAGTTTACCTTGCTCTATTTGGAATAATTCCTTTTTTAATCTCCTTCAAATCTCGTCCAACACGGGCAGCAAGCCAAGTCCCTAATTTTCCACGGTACATTGTATCTAGAACATGGAATATCTCACCCCGTGTAAAGCTGAGCCCAGATGGGGTATCTGCTTCATACTCAAAGTGTGTACGGATATAGAATGAATCGCCTAAATTAGATTTTATCATTTTTCTGTAAACTAAACAAAAACTGTATCAGAAAATAGAAAGTGAAAACTACTGTAGGAAAAACAAGATCCCTTATATAATATAAAATTATATAGGTCTACGTATAAAGACTGTATCCATAAGCTGGATTTTTCTTTTCATTCTTACACATTTCTTTAGTTAACTAAACTTGCCATGGCACAATAGATTTATACACAGAGCTCCTCAGATGAGTACCAGGAGATTGTGTTTGGTACTCACCCCATATGTAGGGTGGTCTACCTCACTGTCGTACTCACGGTCCTCTGCATCAGCTTCCTGCATGGTAGATTCTACTGCAGAATGACCTGCCTGTTCCTCATTAATCCTCCAATTAGCTGTCTCCATCCACAGATCACCAGCTAGCTTTTCGTCAAATGTAACTCTCACAGTACAACACCATTTGAATCCCCAGATCTGTGTATCATATCTCAACTTTTCTGGACATTTTCATGGCAGCATACACATGCCCAGCTGACTTCTAATGGTCCGGTCTACCTCTGGGAAATTTATAAGAGACCTGTCCTATGGGATTAAGGGGGAGCTTAACTCATTGTATTCTGCCATGAAGATGTCCAGGAAAGGAAAATTACTGGTAGGCATGTATCAATTTTCTGTCTTCTGTAATAGAATGTTTCATATCACAAGCCAGTGCTTTACACATCACTTGTCTACCTATGCATACCAGTTAAACAGACAGGCTTTATAAAGATGATTACCAAATAATCTGCAGCTAAACAAACGCTCATTGGCCAGATTACTTACTGTCCTCTTTGCATTGTGTTAGTAATATGATTTCCTCATTTTCTGGGATGTTCATTACATACTGGACTGCATCTTCCCGTGTCATGTTATGGAAACTTGTCTCCTTTACCTGTAAATAACAACAGGAAATAAAAGAACTTCAGAACAACTTCTACAATAAAACTGTACAAGATTCTTGTATATCTGATCACAAATACACACAAACAAATACATTAAATTGTATGGTTCTGGTGCCGAAACTTCATTCAATCCATTTTCTCACATGGTCACTTTGCCCTAAATATTTCAGCAAATCCACAGGCAAAAAAAAAAAACACATGCACACAAACTTAAAGAAAGCTTAAATCCTCAGCCTATACCACCAACCTACATGGTCAATTTCTGAATGGCTGTATTACAACAGGCCTCAGACCTGAACTGTCTTTATGTAAAAAAAAAAAAAAAAAAAAAGAGAAAAATTGTTGTTTGCCCAAAAATTTTTTTCACACTAACTGCTTTTTTTTACTGGTAAGGGACGTGTGTAACAATACACAAACATAAACAATCTGTTTGTTGCAATAAAAATAATCAAGTCTGAAATTTTGTAGTACATTCTCTCATGTAACCCTGTTATGCCTGCTAATCATTTTTTCCGTGTTATTTAGACGTGTGCTTTTGAAAATGTGGTATATAAAGAATTAAAGAAACAGGCCAAACAATAAATATTATTTTAGTCACCTGCAGTATCTGGTCACCTTCCTTCATCCCTTCTAGTGCTGCAGGGCTTCCTTCCTGAACAGCAGCAACAAATATTCCCACATCATTTCCTCCTGCAAGGCGCAGTCCAATACTTTTCCCTTTAGTGAATTGTATTAGGCGTGCATCTGGGCTATACCTTAAGATAATGGGAGAATGACAGTAAAAAAGTATTTAAGTATTTAAAAAATCTCAGCTGGACATCACTATATTAAATTATATATTAACTATATATTATATATTTCTTAACTATATATTAGTTAAGAAACACAGGTTAAGAAACATACAGGAAGTTATTGCCACACTAAAATCCTAAAGCAGAAAGAAATTATTTAGGTTTCAGTGGTTACAAAATCTCTTGAATTAAAGCAGAAAGAAAAGATGATACCATATAGAAACGGTTAAGTTAAAAAAACCCCCCAGAACATTTTGTGTTTAAGAAGACTTAAAGTGGTACCCCACTCGTGGATCAACATTCTGTTGGTTATTGCCTTGCTCAGGCGCTTCCCTGTATTCACTAAACAACTGTGGAGATGCTATGGAATCTAAGAACATAGGAGAGAAAAATGAACACAACAAAGGTAAAAAAAATAGGTATCATGTACATACACCTAAAACATTACCTTATACATAAAGCAATATTTTAAAATGGATTTTGTAAATAATTTTTAGTGCTCATATTTAAAAAAAAATGCATCTATTTTAGGTGGTATCTAGAATCTTACAGTTTTTGTGTGGTAAATCTTCCATTTGTGGTGAGTGAGTCCCATTAATTTCATGGCTAAAAAATAAAATAAAAATATTACATAATGATAGAACACCAGAAGGAATGCTGTGTTTTTTTTTAACTTACTATAAAATTCTTTTTCCAAAGTCAATGAAGGATATGACATAATTGGGCAAAAGAAAGAAGCCTCTTCTGATTGAAAAGGTAAGGGTAGAAGATCTTCACTATTACCACTAAAAATGCAGTATATACTTCAGCAGTACAGATCATTTTAGTGGACAAAGAGTCCTGTCTAGTGTCTTTTGATAAGCTACTTAACTACTTCTAGACAGGGCTGTTCTCGCAAGATCTTGTTGCCCCCCCCCCCCCCCCCCCCCCATTTAATGTACACTATGGGGCTAAGGAGTTTAAACATGTGTGCATATGTAAAATGTAAATAAATTACCATTTGAAGTTTATCAGAATCCTTTGTGGCTGGGTGACAAAGGGGGAGAATAATTAGGAAACAGGGACAGATTGTTGTCACCCTTAAACCATGTAATTCCATTGTTTTGTCATGATCATAGCGCCACAAATATTGATACAGACTGTCCTCCATCTAGGATAGCTTGTAATTAAATATAGTTATATAGTTATATATAGTGATAACTCAGGGTTATTGTATTGGGTTCAGTGTGTTGTTAATGGGGGATCATAGCAGTTACAGGCTTCCTGTAAATCCTTGACTGTGGATGGACTTCAAATTCCTACATGCATATAGCATTTTGTTTCCAACTTGCTGTGCTAAGAAAATGCAACCATTCCCTTCTGCCAGTTGGTGAAGAACTACACTTCCCAGCATGCTCTGCTGCTTTTTCTGCCTTACACGCACATACATTACATACACAAACAAAATAATTCCCCTCCAATTGGCTGGCCTTGCTAAGTGAGGGTATGGGCACTGTGTACATTCTGCAGAAGTAGAAAGAGAACTGACAGCTCACAAAGCCAATTGGCTGCAGTTCTCTTCTCCCCTCTCTCTGGCTCTGCTGACAGTCTGACTCCAGCCCAGCAGCTGTGGACAATCTCCCCCGAACTGAGTAGCAGCTACAGTTTACGGGAGATTTTCGTGATTCTTAAAATACAGGAGAGGATGGCAAACAGTCCTAAAATGTTACTTTCCCGAAGCTCTGTCGATTTGAGCTCAAAATTTCACATATTCGCACATTCAAAGCCTCGAATTTGAGCCTCATTGGTTAAAGTCTAGGACTAAAGCTAGCCACACATGGTTCAATTTTAGCATTCAATCAATGTTAGATTAGATTTTGTAGTTCGATGAAAAAAATCGAAAATCGATTTTAATTTAATCGATGTACATCACATGGGGAGTACGATTATTGTTCAATTTCGACTGAAAAATTCATCAAATTCATAATCAAAAATCGTCGATTGAATTCCTCTTGTAGTTTCATGATTGTACAACCGACCAAAATTTTCCAACCTGTCCGATCACGTTTCAATCGACGATTTAACAAAAAACGATCAATAATCGTCGATTGTACTATGTGGGCAGAAAACAATTTTCTTTCAATCGATGGTATTTTTAATCGAAAAACGATGATTGAACGCTAAAATCGAACCATGTGTTGCTAGCTATAGTCACTATTAAAGCCTGTGGGAAAAGAAGGCAAGTTTGATCAGGCATCTCTCATATTCTACTAGATACCCACCAAGTTTGGTAACTCCGAGCCCTCTCCCCCCCCCCCCCCCCCCCCCCCCCCCAGGATAGGGAGTTACAGGGGCCCACATTCAGGTTTTACCAAAAGTGCTGTCTTTTTGTGCTGGATATAGCCCAGGTCTTGGGTTACATACCCACTGAGCTTCAGGCCCCTAGCCCTAAGGGGCTGGAGAACCAAGGGCCCAAAATCGGGTACCATGAGGACTGCTCTCAAAGCATTCCTGTAGGAAAATGGGCCCAATTTTGCCCCAAAATACCAAACTTGGTACATTTGTAGGGAGGGTCTTCAACTTTACATCTGAAAAGTTTCAGGATCTTCAGAGTCAAAAGGGCCGGAGAACTGTACTCCAGAACGTTTGAACTGCTGCGGCTCCCCATCCAAAAAGGCTAGGGACTAATTTTTTGCATGCTAATAAAGTTTAACTTTTTTACTACACACACTAAAAAAGTTTAATGTGCCTAACTTTGGAAGCGCTTCAGCACCAGGTTCAAAGGTGGTTTTGAAGGAAAGGGGATGTCTTAAATCCTCCTAAAATGTGTGCTTTAAAAGCGCCATTTTTAACTTCCACATACATCTCTATTGAAAAAAGTGACCCACTTTGGGGTCGCAGTTCTCCAGAACCTAAATAACTCCCTGAACCTGAATAATGGTCTGTGGAAGAAGAACACAATGAGCTCCATGTCTTACACCCCACACCTGATACAGAAGCAAAATAAACTGCTGTAATAGAAGCTAATCTTCAAGACCTAGGCACTGCTAAAAAAATTATTTAAAAGCTGTGGTAAATCAAAACCTAAAAGAGAGCCGACAATCATTTCTCTCCACAATGAGGGATATGGTCCACCTCCTGGTCTGATGTTGGAGTCCTGGTTCAGACTAAACCAGCCATACACAGGTTGAATTTTGTACAATTAATTTTAGATTCAATCATCTTGTGTCATTTAAATATCGATCGTCAGTCTAACATGGGTCGATTTTAACATCACACCGTGTGATCAATTACTTTACATAGATCCGTGCACATGCTACATAGTATGTTAAGCAGTACAGTGTTTTTTTTTTCCAATTGCAAGAACACTGTATTAATAAATCGGTCACCCTGCACCACAGACAACAGTAATAAAAATACAAAAAAGTAAGACATAATCAAATAAGCACAATAGATATAAACTTTTATGTATGTATATATATTTATAATAAATAGAATGAATAAATTCCTATTAGGATAATATTTATCCAACTAAAACATCAAATATACTGAAACAATATTTACAGCTCTTCAAAGCTGTGATGGCAGGAATATAAAACATTTATAAAACACATCAAAAATAAGTTTAAACAAAAACTGCTATATATCGTATATACTCGGGTATAAGCCGATATTTTAAGCCTGAAGCCTTGAGTCAGGGGTTCAGATTCAGGGTACACTCGCCTGTCCTGGGTCGCAGGTGGCTGAATTGCAGGCACAGAAAAGCTTCTTGCATGTACAGGAGAGGCTTCAGCCTCTGTGAGCTCAGTGTTTTCAGCCCCTGCTGACCTGATGTAAACAGACAGCTCCTCACTGCCATCTTGTGGACGGTTACTGTAGGCCCATTGTTACTGAAGAAGGAATTTCGTAGGAATACAAATAGAACACTCCACAATTTATAATTCAAAAATTTAAATAAGTTTCCATTCTGTGTATTGGTCCCAAACATAATAATAATAATAAAAAACACTTTTTAAATGGAAATTAATTTTCATGTTTGAACATAAGAATTGCCTTGAAAACCCATCCTGAAATAACAATAAACTGTGTTCTCGTAACTTTATTGAGGTTGTGGCACCAAGAT
Organism: Ptychadena robeensis; assembly: GCA_036250615.1. Classification (NCBI taxonomy): domain Eukaryota; kingdom Metazoa; phylum Chordata; class Amphibia; order Anura; family Ptychadenidae; genus Ptychadena; species Ptychadena robeensis. The sequence continues at coordinate 141,275,450 of CM070033.1, forward strand.
TAATCCTGTTTGATCCATTCCTTGTGGCAATTGTGCTTTCTCTATATTTTTCTCATTTAGAAAACTCCACTATCTGACTTTGCATTTCCCACCCTCGGCTTATACTTGAGTCAATACGTTTTTCCAGTTTTTGTAGATAAAATTAGGTACTTCGACCATCAAAAAAAATTTTTTTGGACACATTTTTGAAGAGTCGTTCCCACTGTACTCTATTGTACTTCTTCCTTGGTGTTAATGTTGAATTAAAAATAGGAATTGTACAATAAGGGGGAAAAAAATATAAACCCTTTTCCAAACTTGGGGACCAAGGGAAGGGACTAGAAAACATCAACCAACTGAAACAACTTTCAACAGCCCACAAAAATCAGTTTTAGAGTATTCAGACATAAGTACTGAAAGGTAGCGATAATTGAGTGGGTATGGGATCATTCTAAAACCATTACAGAACATTAAGTATCAAGAAGGACTAAAAAAGATTTTACAATGCATCAAAGGTCTTGAAAATTCCCCATTCACCCTACAGAGTAAATAAGTGCAATGTATAAGCGATTCTGAATTCCAGTTTCAGTGCAAACAATGAACTTTGTTATACATAACACTCAATCATCTCTTACTATACAAGAGTAGTAGCGAAAAACCCAGGAAAATAAATAGTACATCAAAGAGACTACAAACGGTTATAATGAAAATAACAAATTAACAAAACTTGCACACACAAAAAAGTGGAAAGGGAAAAAAACAGGGGGAAAAAAATTGTAAAAAACAAAGTGACATAACCCATATACAAAATAAATTACATTACAACAGTCTTAATGGGGGCACAACCATAGCTAAAACATAGAAAGGTCACCCTATCCACATTAGCAATGTATGGGGTATAAATAGATCAAGGGTTCTACAATAAGGGCGACATATGCTTGGAGCAAGATATTGGACATCCAAACGCCCCAAATTTTAGTACATTTGTTCTCACATCCCCAATTTCAATACATCTCAAATGCTAAAGATGATGTGTGTATGATGATGTGTATGACCACAAAGAGCAATGGAAAGTATTGTAGTGGAAGTCGACCCTAGTACATATGTCAATTTTCAACAAGCCAAAAATTTATTATTCACAGTAAACGTGTGACATGTCCTTTTCTGTAGCAGACATGTCGCCTGGATAATGTAAGGGGGCTGAAGACATAAATGCAGATTTTTATAAAGAATAACAAATGCTTAATGAAAATTGTATTGAGTTGTATACTTTGTGTGTATATAAAGTGCATCCAGAAAGTTTGCACAACGCATCACTTTTTTATTTTTGTTTTACAGCCTTATTCCAAAAAAGGTTAAATACAAAACACCCCATAATGACAATGTAAAAAAAAAAGTTTACTTGAGATTTTGGCAAATTTATTAAAAATAAAAAAATAAACGGAGACATCACATGTACATAAGTATTCACAGCTTTTGCTCAATACTTTGTTGATGCACCTTTGGCAATTATATCCTTGAATATGATGCCACAAGCTTAGCACACCTATCATTGCTTTGTTTTGTCCATTCTTTTTTTGCTTGCTTAAGTGTGGGCTCTGGCTGGGCCATTTAAGAACATTTGTCCTGAAGCCACTCCTTTGATAGTGTCTACCTATCATTGCTGAAGTCACCTTTCCCTTTAACTCCCTTTTACAAACTGTAAATAGAAACAGGTGTGTGTCTTTCTAAATTATGTCCAAACAACTGAATTTACCATAGGTAGACTCCAATTAAGCTGCAAATATATTCAGATATATCTGAATATAGCTTTCTAATTTTTTTTATTTTTAATTAATTTGTCAAAATCTCAGGTAAACTTTTTTCACATTGCTATTATTGAGTGTTATGTGTAGAATTGTGAGGAAAACCTCGACAAAACAGGTTTTCAACATGTTGGAAAACCTTGGTCGAAATCAATTACATTGAATAGGGACAAGCGCTATCCCCATCCAATGTAATGGACAGGCTGACAGCTGAGCCACACACACAAACTAGCTGCTCTGTGTGTGAGGGGGGCGTGGCCAACACAGACCCAGTTCTGCCAGGGGGGGGGGGGGGGGGGGGGGGGTGGCTGCAGGCAGGCTGCTTTTCACAGCCGGAGAAGCTTGCTTCTTCTCAGGCTGGGGAAAGGAGAGTCCTTGGGGACTGGGAAACAGCGTCCCTATCGTACAGTAATTTATGTGCCCATGTGGTGCACATTGATTCCCGTGCAATTGACCACGATCAATCACAGCATGGTGACGTCACCACGTTGTGATTGATCGGCGGCCGATTGCACGGGAATCTACCCGTGTGTGGCCAGCTTAAGGCTGTAACATAACAGAATGTGGAAAAAGTGATGCACTATAAATACTTTCCAGGTGCACTGTGTGTATATACACACACATGTACACATAAGTAAACCCACATACACACACTGGTACCTTTCTAAGAAGTCCTGAATGCAGCATCCATTTCATCCCATTACTGCTTGTTCAGATTAAGATTAGGGAAATTTTAAGAACAAAATACATTTTGTACAAAAATTTTAAGGTTTTCATGGTCTGAACAATATTCATGTAGGCTGTTTGTGTCAATGTAGCAGGCATATACACTTTACTTTAACTTTGTATTATCCGTGTGATTTATTAAAGCGGTTCCATACTCAAAATAAAAACAAACACAGCTACATTATGTCAGTACATTGACAATGATAATATTAATCTTTCAGCAGTTTACATCTGGGAAAATGGTAACAGACTGAAAAAAAATATGTACTTACCTTCCTCATTCATGGCGCCAGCATGACAGTAATGGAGTTGTAATTTTATAAAATGGCAACAAGATGGAGCGTTGATTACATCCCACAGATGTGAAGCTACCATCAACATTGAACAGGACTAGGGAACTTGTGACACATCTTGTATGTAAGTATTTACAAAACACAGTTTTTTTTAGTGAATGCCCTAGCTATCTGCAGTGCTGATGTGGATAATGTAAAGTGCCCTGTGAGGTGGTAGGTCTGCTTTGATATCTTTTTCTGTCAAATTGTTTGCACCATTTTTGCTTTTATTGAAATTCAAATTTAAATTGAATCTCCAAATGCTCTTTTTACAATTCCAGGTGTCTTAGCCAATCAATATTCAAAGTAGTTTTTAAGTCACCTGTCATTACCATGACATTTTGGGTGTGTTCATATTACAGGTATTTAACAGCAGAACAGTGTTACTTAATGAACAATGGAAACAAAGGTTTTGCATTTCATATTACAATGTACTTACACTGGGATTTCCACATTTTCTAAGGAATTTTGTCCAACAGGTGGAGGAGGAGGCTGAGAAGGAGGCGGTGACTGATCAGAACATAATTCAGATATATCTGAAAGGCAAGAGAATTATATAAAAAAACAAAAAACAGAAATGTACACAATTCGCACACCATGATTATAATTAGGATTCCAGAAAAAAATTGTACCATACAGGAGCAAGTTTTTGTATTACCTATTGGCCATCTGTATGACATAAATAAGTTGCCTTTTACCAACTTGTCTAGATGTGGGGAGAGTTAGGACATATAGGAGACATGTCCACACCCATGGAATACTCATGGGTAAGGTGGGCAATAAACATGGGGGGCAATATAAATATGCCCAGGTTGGATCGTCTCCAAGTACCTCCTAAGAGCGTAGCGAAACAGGAACATTTTACTAACATCAATCTGGCCTAAAATAAATGCCACCATTATTACATATAAGTGTATAGGGTGGTATTCTTGTAGAATCCAAATTTTGACTGCAAAATTAACAAAAAAATATTGCCTTTTATACAGCCAGGTCCATAAAGATTGGGACATTGACAAAATTTGGCTCTATACACCACCAGAATGCAATGAAACAAACACAATGTGCTTTAACTGCAGACTATCAGCTTTAATTTGAGGGTATTTACATCCAAATCAGGTGAACGGTGTAGAAATTACAAGTTTGCTTATGTGACTTCCACTTGTTAAGGGACCAAAAGTAATGAGACAGAATAATAATCATAAACCAAACTTTCCCTTTTTAATACTTGGTTGCAAATCCGTTGCAGTCAATTACAACCTGAAGTCTGGAATGCATAGACATAACCAGACACTGGTGATGCTCTGCCAGGCTTCTACTGCAACTGTCTTCAATTCCTGCTTGTTCTTGGTGCATTTTCCCTTCAGCAAGTAAAATGCATGCTCAATTGGATTCAGGTCAGGTGATTGACTTGGCCATTGCATAACATTCTACTCCCTTAACAAAAAAAAACCTCTTTGCTTGCTTTAGTAGTATGCTTTGGGTCATTGTCCATTTGCACTGTGGAGCACCTTCCAATGAGTTCTAAAGCATTTGGCTGAATATGAGCAGATAATATTGCCCGAAACACTTCAGAATTCATCCTGCTGCTTCATCAATAAATACAAGAGAGCCAGTTCCATTGGCAGCCATACATGCCCACGCCATGACACTACCACCACCATGCTTCACTGATGAGATAGTATGCTTAGGATCATGAGAAGTTATTTCCTTCTCCATTCTCTTCCCATCACTGTGAAACAAGTAGATCTTGGTCTCATCTGTCCATTGGATGCTGTTCCAGAACTGTGAAGGCTTTTTGAGATGTCGTTTGCCTTACTCTAATCTGGCCTTCCTGTTTTTGAGGCTCACCAATGGTTTACATCTCATTGTGAACCCTCTGTATTCACTCTGGCACACATACACATCTACCTCCTGGAGAGTGTTCTTGATCTGGACAACTATTATGAAAAGTGTTTTCATCAGGGAAAGAATTCTTCGGTCATCCACCAGTTGTTTTCCATGGTCTTATGGGTCTTTTGGTGTTGCTGAGCTCACCGGTGAATTCCTTCTTTTTAATGTTCCAAACAGTTGTTTTGGCCACGACTAATGTTTTAGCTATCTCTGATGGGCTTGTTTTGTTTTTTCCAGCCTAATGATGAGTGGGAGGCACATATGCAAACTATTGTAATCCTACACTGTACACCTGATTTGGATGTAAATTCCCCTTAAAAATTATAAAAGATGACTGCAGTTAAAGAACATTGTGTTTCACTCCAAATCCATTGTGGTGGTGTATAGAGCCAAATATGTTAGAATTGTGTTGATGTCCCAATATTTATGGACCTGACTATATGCTATATAATTTACGAAATTATTACATATAAATGCACATTGCAGACAATAGATAAACAAAAACCTTTTATAAAAACACCCTCATTTTAATATGCAATAATTGTGACATATAAATAAATATTTACATATAAAAATAAACTACACCAGATCTATTCGAATTGTATAACAGAACAAAAAACATACTTACATACATGCCAATGTAATCTTTTTTAGGGAAATCCTTGTAATCCATGGCTATAATCCATGGCTTCTTCTATATTTACTCTTCATTTGAATTTTTCAAATAATTTTTTCTTCTTTAATCTTGTACATAAAACTGTACATTGTTTCCTTACTTTGAGCCCTAAGGGCTTTGCTCCACTGCATTTTGCCCAAAAATCAAAATATTAGTGGGCGTGTAGTCTGTATGCACCCCATTTACTTTGGTTTACCGCATTTTAAAAATGGTGCCATGGCGGGACACACGTACATGGTGGTTACATGCCTATTTAGTGAATGGGGCAAGTACACATGGTTTCATATGTGTTTCATAGGTAGATTGGCTCCACTAGAACCCATACATAAATCATGCTGGATCAGCTTATCCTCATTTCCTACTGGTGTTAGTCTAAGCACTGTAGGGAGGTGGTTTAGCATCTGGAAAAGTACAATTGATGATTAATTTCCCTCCATATTGGTTGGGCCATACATTATGTTCCATATATTAAAGAACGTTTCAACTATTAAATAAAAAGATTTTATTTATTTTGTGGATGTCATGAATACTGTGGTGCTGGTTTAAGGTCTCATTCAAACCTAAATGTTTGTAATACTGGATAAATCTAGCTTCTGTACAGCATTCCATCTATTCCATTTAGTGACTAAAAAACTGACCTGAACGGTGGCCAACCTTTTAAATATAGTATTTTAAATTAAGTATAAAATAGACCTTAGAAAAGCATTTACCATCTTTTTTGGACTATAAGACATAAAAATAAAATCGATGGGGGAATGTCTGTGCATCTTATGATGCGAATATGTAAAAATATATACATACAAAAAAAAAAAAAAAAAAAAAGAAGAGGATATGAAAATTGTACGAGTTATAGGTTAAACTGTTTAATTGATCAATAGATAAATTGGGATGTATGTTCAAATATTATGAGTTGATTATTTGATCTCCATAATAACTTTTTATCTCCCTGATGAGACACTAATGGCAAACCACGTTGGAGAAACAAAGTAATAGAATTGACATAATTTGATAGCTTGTATGGTACATATTCGACTTTGGAATTATTAGTATCATTGAACAAATTTTAGATTTATGTAAATGAAACATAAATAATGTATATATTTATATGAATTTTTATAAATGTGTGTTATTTTCTTTATGATATTCATTTTTCAATAAATACTTTTAATAACTTATGACTATTTATGCCTTAAAATCCCTAACTAGTGGTGAGAGGAGAAGACTATAGCTGGGAACACACGTATACATATGGGTCAGATCGATGGCCGATTTGAGCGCGGTGCACGCTCACAGCTGTCTATCTGGCCCACATCACATGAGGCCATCCCTGATTTTAGGGATATCGAACAAGACTGCAAACACGGTCGATGTACATTGCTTTGTCTCCAGCTCCTTCCATATCAGGCAGCAGCGCGATGACATCATTAAGCTGCTGCAGGGAACCTTGAACGGCTCCAATATCGAGCCATGTGCTGCTTAAGACCTCCTTAGAATTGCTTTATATGATCATCATAAGATGTGGCGTTGATTGATTGCTGTAGCAAGGCAATAGAGTTTCCAATCGATTAGTGAGATCTAATAATATTAAATCTATCACTTACCATCCTGAAGAGAGTTCCTGTCTTCACTATCGCTGTCATTTACTTGAGGAATGTTTACCAGAAACTGATGATTATCTCTTAAAACAGTGAGTGTAAGTTTCCCTTTTGACTTTTCAATAAGCCGGCGAGTGTCAGCTAAAGACATATTTTCACTTGCAACTCCATTAATCTATAAAAGTAAAAAATATATACTTTTAAAATTCATCAAATCTTAAGTGTTCTTTGTTGCATCTTCTAGTCACAGCTCCCCAGCAATCCCCAGATAGCAGCTGTAAAAACAATGTGAAAAAACGCTCCCTTTTTACTGCCTTAAACCGTCCTTTTATTGCAATTTTTCTTCTAGCTGATGTTAAATATAATTTTATTGGGATATATTTAGGGGTCGTGTATGATTGAGAAGGACC
>CM070033.1:141291146-141306213 GCA_036250615.1 Ptychadena robeensis
CCACATGCGGTGCCCTTCTCGGAAGTTAGGGCCCCGGTTTTTTGGTCCTTTTCCTGTGGTAGCACTGGTGGGTTCCGCGGCGGTGCACCTCCGCCTTCCCGAGTCATGGAGAGTTCATCCCGTATTTCACATCTCTATGGTGAAGCCGGTGGGGCGTGGTTGCCGTCCCTCCCGTGCCCCTGGTCCTCCTCCCCCAGAGTTGGTTGATGGCTGTCTGGAATACGTGGTTGGGGATGTTTTGGATTCCCATTGGTTCCGCGGCCGGCTCCAGTATCTGGTGTTGTGGGAGGGGTATCCTCTGGAGGATGCTTCCTGGGAGCCGGCTGCGGGGCTGCGTGCTCCGGCGTTGGTGTCTGCGTTCCATGCGCGGCACCCGTTGAAGCCGGGTCCTGCGGGCGGTCGGAGCCCGCCCTTGAGGGGGGGGCCTTGTCACCCCTCCGTGTCACCTGGGGGGACTGCGGCGCCCTCGGGGTCCCCAGTATGGCTAGTGGGGTCCCCGGGCGTCACAGTCTCTCCCCCAGGGTGTGCTGTACCTCAGTGTGTTGGGGGTACCCCTGCCATGGGGTGCCCCATGTCTGATGAAGGCTCTGCACGCAGCCTGCGTGCAGAGCAATGGCGCCCGCCGTGTGGAGTGTCTGCGCATGCGCGGACCGGGACTGCTAGGCGGGCGCGCGCACGAGAGTGCACGTTTTTAAAGGAACATACCCCCTCCCTTCTGCAGTCACTTCCCGCCTCGCTTCCCGGGGGGACCGTTCACGTGGGGAGACCTGTCCTACCTGCCGCGGAAACACCACCGGTGCCCCCTCCTGGGACATCGGCCCATCTCCCATTAGGGGGGCTCTGGGTAGAAGACCAGGTTCCATGGACTAGACTCCTCCCTGCGTGGACGGTTTCCACTAAGCCATCGATACCCCGGGGAGAGGCTAACACCAGTCTATCTAGATTTTTCAAAACTTCAGGTCAATTCAAACACCCTGAATACTCTAATAATTTCTCCTTTTTCCTTAACTGTCTTTTGGGTCCTCCTTTCTCTCCACTTTCTTGCTCTCCGATATTTATACAGAGTTTAATATGTTTTTTGTGATTTATATACTCTAATCATTAAGAAATTAGTATTAAATTTATAGGCTCTAGTTGGACTATAAACTAATGTCTATTTAAACCTTATGATAATCTGTTGAATGTATATTAATTGGGTTTCTTTACTGTGTATAATTGTTTATGCTTATGTGATTATGCACACTGTATGTACTGGTGCTGCTCTAATATTGTTGTGATGGCTGTTCCTTTATGTATATCTATAGTGTGTATCGGGCAATAACTTTAATAGTTTATTCTTCACTGGCTGATGGTTCGTTTTTTATAATCACCAGGTGCGGGTTTCATTGTTCTGACCATGAGGTTCTTAGTGTGGGGGGAGGTCCCTTGGGGTTGCTTACGCCCAGTGGCCACCTGGTCTCGTCTGGAAACAGTATTGGAGCAGCGGCCCGCCACCTGGAGATGGCTGGGGAGGTGACTTGAGGGGTGGACTTTTGTTCCTAGCAGGGGTGGTGTGGCGATGGCCCCCGCCCCCTCCAGGCTCACTGTATGATTGCTGTTGTCTGGGCAATGGGGATGCTCAAAGTCGTCCTTATCTTGTGTGGACGGGCATGCCAATGATGTCACGTCCTAGGCACGCCCGCCTGCACGAGGGCGGAGAGCTCTTGGATGCGCCACACACTGTGGAGTACGCATCAAGCCAGGATGGATACTTAATTGCTTAAGCTCTTAAAGCTTACCGGATGGACCCTATACTGACATAAGTCTCCGTTCCTTTACCTATTCGGGTCTAGTTACTGGCTTATATTGACCACGCTTCAGGAATTTCTATATTTTGCAGTTTGTATCTTGATCACTTATTATTATATGCAAACTAATGTATCTGTTATCTTTATTTGCAGAAAATAATAAAAAATCTTTATTGGAAATTTTTTTTTAAAAGATTTGTGATCTTCGGTAACATGCTATCACGACTGGAGAGACACAGCGCACTGTTGAGGTCCAGATTTCTGTACCAAAAGCGCACCATAGACTTAATAAAATATAAATAATAATAATAATAATAATAATAATAATCATAAATATGTCCATACAAGGGTCTAGTAGACATTCTGAATATAATTATGTTTGAAAAAATTTTTTTGTAAAAAAGAAAATGTTAATGTCATTTAAAATGTGATAAAAGGTATCATTTGAATAATAAAGTCTCTAAAATACTTCATTTATGTAATAGATTGCAAAACAGTATGTATTTATATTTGTTTATAATAACATTTTAATTCAATTGGAAATGTGTTTTGTTTTACTTTGAATTGTATTGGAATTGTTTTCAGTACAACTTCCTATAAATTTGGCTCCCCTGCCCCAAGTGTGATGCCACCAGGTCCATCACAACGGAAGAGAGAGCGAGTAAAATGCAACAGGGAACTTTAGATGAAACTGAATACAGCATTCTAAGCATAAAGCTGTATTCAGTGTGATTTGAAAATTGCACTGCCTGCGGATCCCTCCTCCCCCAGGTTAATCTTTGGTTAAGAAACTGTGTTCAGAGCGATTGCATTTTTAAATTTTGAGGTGTCCATCCACAGCTTTTTGTAATAGATTACAGCACAAATATATTATGCACGTTCACCAAGCTTGATTGTGCTATAATGGAAAACAAGACTGTCGAGCAAGTTACGGACATGTGCGTAAATCCTGCTTGAGTCATTTCTTTGGATGGAGACCAGGGTCTGCTCCCTTTCCCGAAAACTGCCATATTTGACCAGAGCTGCTGCAGATGCCGGATCAGGTAAGGGAGTGCCGCAGGGCACCTCTCGTAATAGGCACATCGTTTCCCGTTCAATGAGGACCCCGTGGACCCGTTCTCCCCAGCTTGTAGCGTGTGAATCAGAACACAGGCTACAAGCTGGGAAGAAATCCATCCAGCCTGCCTCTCTCCGCACAGCAGCCAGATTCAGTGTGAGGAGTGCTGTCTCCGCCCCCTTCCCACTGAGCCTCAAGGCTGACGGCTGAGCAGGAAGGAGGCAGGAGGCAGCTGTTCCTATACTTTACATGAAGATTCACGTCTTCATGCAAAGTAATAGAGATTGAACGGGGTTTTCCAACCTGTTGGAACCCCGTTTAATCGAGTTTCTTCGAGCGGGCTCTATTGACGCGCTCAAAGGAAAGCACACACATGTAGGTTTGTAGCGCGTTGATCGTTTGTACTCGAATCTTATTACAGATCTACCTGTGTGTGCCTAGTTGTGTTTAAGTTAGAGTCCAAACAGCTAAAACCACTAATGGAGTAATGGAGGCTATTGTGAGAGAAATTGGACAAGTTCTAATTACTAGATAACAAGTATCATATCTAGTATTGGGTCAAATATATCTTTATCAAGCAAAGTGAATCCAAAAGGATTGCCATTGTAATAGAAAGTGTGGTATCTAACACTCCTGGTTTCGAACATGGTGGTAATGTTTGTAATGTTTTTGGAGGCTTTGGATGAGAAGGTCATAGATAGAATATTAGCAGTGACACCTGATCCTACTGATTTTCGCTAAATTTTGTTAAGTGCAGACAGTCTATGGAGGAAAAAGAACAGAGAAAATAGTTTTGCAGTAGACCTTCTAGAGTATTTAGTGTAGAAGGCCAGCAGAGAAGAGAAAATTTAAATAACGGGCCTCAGTACAATAAAACTCAGTATAATTCTGGCCGTCCAAAAAGTAGAGGATTATGAACAATCTAGGTGCCCAACCTGAGGCCCGGGGGCCGCATGCGGCCCTTTGGGCATTGTTCGGCTGCCCCTTGTTCCTCCACATGCAGCACCCAAAACCTAACTGTTAATACATAGGGCATAGCAACTCACCTGTGAAGTGGTCACACACTGATCCAGCTCCTAAACCAGGTCTACATATAAGTGCTGCACCCAGGAGCAGGAGAGGGGTGGGTTCTGTCGGGTTTTGACTGCCTGCTGAGATATGTCGATAAAGTGAGGGTCTGGATCAATGTTATGTGCGGCCCTTTAGGGATGATGAGGGCTGCACTTGTGGCCCTCCTTATCAACTCAGTTGCCCACCACTGATGAACAACATAGAAAGGAGAGGACTGACAGTCTTGGGTGCCATTTCATGAAATAAAGAATGAGAGAGATTGGCTTAAAGGAGAGCTTACTAAAGTAGCACATGAGAGAGATTGGCTTAAAGAGGCACTTGCCAAAGTAAAGCCCCACATATACCTTTAGATCACTCCATACAAATTCCTTTAGATCTACCAACAACTCTGTAGTGCCGGGTCCTCCCAGATACAATCCATAGTAATTCAAAGGATTGTAAAGGTCCTTATATTAAATGGTTTTGGTAGAACAAAAGTTCATTGTATAGAAATCGTAGATTGTTAGGTGTATGGGGGCCGTTACACAGAAACTTAACTAAACTTAATGATTCCATTGAGGTTGCTATTGTGCATGGTGTGGAAATGCAAATTGCAAGCGAAAAATGGAAGTGTGGAATTGTAGGTCAGGATCAGGACATAATTGGTGCCAATGTTTGTGTGGAACAAAGAATTCTTGTTGACAAGAATTCTTGCAAACATGAAATTGTGGAAGATGTCAGGAGTAGTGATGGGCGAACATCGGCCAGATCCGTCTGCAAACGGGCGGATCGGACTTTTAAGGAAGTCCGCCGTCCGCCTGTTTGAGGGCAGATTCAAATTCCTCTCTGTGCGGAGAATTTGAATCTGGATAACCGGAAGTGACGTCAGTGACGTCAAATATGGTACCTGGAACGCATAAGGGGGTAACTAACATAACAAAGCTAGTTTTAAGTTTAATGGACTGCAAAACTGAAACACTAGAATATCTTGAATTTGTTTTTGAGATGCAAAACAAAGGCTCAATTTTATTAAGTTAACAAAAAGGCATCTGGGGACAGACTTTAATTCAGGACTGAGTTTAGGTACTTCAGTCTGGAATAGGGCAGATTTAGAATGTCTAGTTTCTAGACAACAAGTTTTGTGGGTGGATTGAAGCAAGTACTGGCATGAAGGGAAAGAGTGGATTTCAACACTCTAGATCAGTGGTGGGCAACCAAGTGCGGCCCTCTGCATCACTAAAGGGCCGCAAATAACATTTTTAATCTATACAGACATATATAAGCATTATATAATGGAAAAAGGACAGCATACATAGCTAGAAGACATTGTTTTACATTTTTAAATAACAAAAGCTGTTGTAAACAATACTTCAAGCATTAGGGAACACTTTAGTATGGTAATGCACAATTTGTGTTGTGTACATAAGGGTGCCTTTTTTTTATAGGCAGCCCAATGTAATAGACCTAGATTCCAATCTGTAGTGACAGTCATCGGCAGTTGTTTACTTGTTGTCCTTCCCCCAACTTGGTGCAGTAAAATGATAAAGAACAGCAGTAAAACTTGATAAACTATGAAAGTATGCAAAGCTAAAGCTAGCCATACATGGTTCAATTGACATCAAATCGATCATCAATTCGATCTAAGTTTTCGATCATTAAATCGTATGTCGATTGTCATTGAATCGAAGTACACACCACATTGAGTATGCAATCAAAGCCCGACTTCGATTGAATTTAATCATTTTTAAACGTACGAGTAACGTACGTAAAGTAAACGAGTAATCAAATCAATCAATCAAATCAAAAACCCATAGGTCATATCTTTGCATTTTAATCCAGTGCATTATAATCGTGGCAAAAGGACACGGGGGACACATATTACATTAGGAGATGTATTTACAGAGATCGCATTTGCATGCTTGTGTGTCAGTGAACAGACACACAAGCCATTACAATGCATGCTTGCATGGTTTAAATGACTGTATTGCATTTCCCTCCTCCCTCCTCTCAGAAGTTAAATTATGCTAATTGATTGAATCGAATCTCAATTGGACAGGTCAAACAACAGTACAAAAAATGAGACACAATGTGGGGACAATCAATCAAAATTTTCCAACTGGTCCGATCTAATTTCGATCGAGCAAAATGACAATTAAAATCGTATTTCAACGATCGTACCATGTGGACATGCTTCAATTTTCAATCGACCGACTAAAAAAATTGATTGAATTACATTGATTGTACAGTCAATTGAACCATGTGTGGCTAGCTTAATAGTAGTCATTCTGACGATAACAAAGTTTGAAACACACACTTATTTAAAAATGTATTGCTAACTAACATCTCTGGTAATGGGCACTAGAAGCATTGGCATTAAATGTACCATTAACAGCAGCAGCATAATATTTCATGTCAAACTCTGTCCTTCTGCCCTCATAGCCCAGGCCTTTCCTTGGAGGACTACCATGAAGGTCCATATTATTCGGTTGATTGAAGGATCCTCAGAGTTCACACCAACAGGCATAACAGATGTTTCATGTACATTTGCAGGATTATTCTTGACATTTGATTCAGTAGTCACCCATGGCTGCAGCCAAAAAACTAGAAACACCATCACCAATCTCAGTGTCCTGTTATTGCCAGTAGTGATATAAGCACTACATGACACAACAGCAGCCTTATCCAAATATTTTTGTTCATTCACAGTAGAAGTCCCAGGAATATCACTAAGCAGTTCTCCAACCTGTCTGCCTGCTGCACCAGGCTGCTTACCAGCCATAGAACTACTGGGCCCAGCAAACTTATGCAGAGTACCTACACAGTCCATGTACACAGCTCCAGCCTCCATCTTGTCCTGCAGATCCTGGTCTGGCTCCCCTGCACTGGTTCCAGCACAAATGGATTCTGGACCGGCTACCTCGACCCTGCATGCCTCATCAGCATCTTGTGTTTTTGCAGACTGTACTGTGAGAATCCCCCGTTTCTGAATTTGCCTCTGAACACTTTGGACTTTTCCTTTAATTCTTTCAATAAAGACGTATTTTCCTGGATTTCAGTGTATGGCCCCTGCAGCTCTATTTTCAGGCTTCTCCTCTTAATGCTGGAGGCTCTGTCAAAGGCATCCTTCCTTCTTAAACCTAGCTGTAGAGCAGTGATGGCAAACCTTTTTGAGGCCGAGAGCCCAAACGGAAACATAGAACCCACTTTTTATCTTAAAGTGCCAATACAACAATTTATGGACCAAAATAGGGGCTGTTTGTTTACATTTCACAGGAGTCTTGCTCTGAAACACCTTGGGTTACCCAAGCTTAAAAAATCATTTCCCCTAACGTCATGCCTGCGGTTGGAGGCGGTAGGTGTTAGGGATCTGGGGGTGTCCCATGGCTGCATCCATTGGTAAACAAACCGCGCCCGATGTGTTTGCAGAGCATAGTATGTTAATAGAAATATATAGGACGCGGTATTGCAAATACCGCATCCTAAACTGCGCCCAAACAGCAGGTGGGCGCTATGGACACGCCAATGTGCCCATAACGCCCCATGCGGTAGCTGGGACAATATTGTTTATTCCCAGCCTAAAGCTGAGTGTGTGAGTCTGACTCACTGCCAGGGGAGCAAGCTCCTCAGTCTGTCCAGGGATGAGGCATGGTTGCCAGGCCTGAGGGAGGGGTGGATCTCCAAAGAATTTAATGCACAGGTGTTTTCTCCTCCAGAGACTGATCAGACTGTGGGAGGACATTGGATAGTGATCTCCCCTGAGAGACAGGGAGAGCGATTGATATGATTAAGTGATATATATTTATATGTAAAGTGCTGCTTAATATGTAAGCCATATAAAAACAATAATAGCATATTTATATATACATAGGTCAGAAGAACAGGACAAAAGTTACACTCTTTCAAACCATAGACTATCCATCATTTACATGTTAGATAGAAGTCTTTGTATTCACACCTTCTAGTTTAGAAGAGAAAAGACCACTAAGGTCCTTTGAAATGCAGATGGTATGATATACTAGTGGTTACAGTGAAGGAGCCACGAAGCATCCCAAAGTGTACCCAAGCGAGTCTCAGGAGGTATGCTCACGTAAGCTCAGTAACCGATGTAAGGTCCTTGAAGAATTAAGTCTAAACTGCAAGTTTTATATTCGCAAATGACTGCTCCCTCCCAGTCCCAAATAGACATTTTGTTCTTCACTTTCTCATTACAAACCTAAACCCTATGCCAGTCTCAGGAACTAGATCAACCTAACTCTAAAATCCAGAGAAAAAGGTTAAAATCCACATTTTATGAATTAATGTTAAGTTTGAATAACATTTCACAATCTAAAAATTCATGAGAAACATAATTGCCATTTACACATTCAATCATCATCCCTTCATATGTGATATCATGTGCATTGCTTTGGAAGAAAAGGAGAGACACTTTCTACAGGAAACTAGAATCAGTCCACATTCCTAGGTTCATATCCCAACCAACTGCTCATAAGGGAAAAGATGCAAAGCTGTTAATGCGGTGGGCGGTGGTACATCACCCTTTAAAAGGTTGACCAAACTGGATGCTTCACTCGTTACTGCAGTTATGGCTCAGTGGGTTCTCTATATTATGTATGGTGGTCTTGCCCTTGAATAAAGAGGCTTTGGATGAGGGTGTACCAGTTGATGTATCTACTTAACTTGAAGTGCCTGCACCTTCTGCAAGATTCGTCCTTTCCTTTATTTTCACAGCCTCTAAGCAAACCCTCGCAAAAGTCTGGTGGTCCGCACCTCCCACAATTGCTCAGGTTGAAAATAAGATGCTTTGGTATCCGATTGATGCTCTGGTATGTGAATATTTACCCCAGTTTGGCTGGTAGTGTAGTCACCCTACCCGATTCAGGCACTGTCCCCTTTGGTGTAGTCCTCTTTAACTGGGTTTCCCATCAGGCCCTGGGAATCGGAGGGGATATAGCTAAGGCCCAGGAAGGGGAGGGGCAGTACAGAGGTACGACTCCTGATGAGATGGCAGCAACAAGGCACACGAACCGACTCCTGGCGTGCAGGCAGCTGGGGTACCCAATAGCCTGTGCTAATTCTAAAAGGCCGAGTTTGCATCCCAAGTGTCCCCTGCTGGGGCCACCAGGAGTACCTACACTAAGTCTAGTGCCCAGCCTAGCGTTTCCTCCCTGTACCAGCTGGGCGTTACAGTGATTGTGTCCAGCCGTAGCAAGGAGGGGCCCAGTTCCTCGGTTATTGAAGAAGGCCTACCCTGGAGTTTAAGGGACAGGCGCTGCCTTCTCAGTTTTGGACATTGGGACTTCAAGCTTTGCCGACTTCCTTAAGCCAGTTGTATGTGACGGCACGTCATGGTTGAGCCTTAACCTATACAATTTTGAGGCTCAAACAGGATCAGCCATGTCTGAAAACAACAACATAAACCACTTAGCTGCCTACCTGCCACCCCTTGTGGCTTGGGCAGCAGGCGGTCAAAACGACCCCTTGGCGGTCACTGTGCAGACCCAGGGATGGGCTTTCAGGACCTCCTGGAAACGGCCATCTTACTTAAGGAACAAGAGAACATGGAAAACGCAGCTCCGTCTCCCACAGTTTCAGACTGGTACAAGGGTCAGCGCTCCAGTTACACCCATCCTGTGGGAAAATGCTATCCAGTTGGCAGAGGGGATGACTGAAAACAGAGCTGTCTCTCCTCTGTGAGTGTGCCAAGCCGTCGGTAGGACAGGTGAATCGGTACCAAAGCATTCCCCCTCCCCTGTACCAAGAGGTGAAACAGTTGCTGGGTCGTACGTTGCAGCAGGGGGTAATTCAAGAGAGTAACAGCCCCTGGGCCTTGCCGGTGGTACTAGTGAAAAAAAGGCTGAATGTTGTTTCCAACCGGGATACGTATCCTACGTATGCTTCACCATGTAAGACTTGGCCAGCGGATATTGGCAGGTCCCCGTTGCCCCGAAGGATCAGCCCAAAACCACCTTCATCATTCCCATGAGGCTGTACGAGTTTACGTGCATGCCCTGTGGTCTGAACAACGCCCTGGCCACTTTCCATCGCACCATGGAGCACTGCCTGGGGCACCTCAACTTGGAAAGTGTGCTAGTATGGTTGGACATTGTGGTGGTGTTCTCCTCAACCTTTGAGGAACATTTGCTCCATCTTGATGCTGTGTTTTCCCGCTGAATAATTATGGGCTCAAGCTGAAAAAGTGTCATTCCTTTCAAGAAGAAATTAAATATCTAGGTGATGTAGTGTCTGGTAATGGTGTAATCCCGACAAGATCAGGGAGGTGCAGGCATGAAAGATCCCAACCACGGTGAGCGAAGTACGTGCCTTTCTCGGTTTCGCAGGGTACTACTGCAATTTATCCAAGACTATGCTCAACATGCAGCCCCCTCCAGGAACTGTTGTGTGGGGTGGGCCAGAAAGACTAAAGATAACTACGAACAAACTACGATAAAGTGGACACAAACCCAGCAAGAGGCATGCAATTTTCTCAAAGAACGTCTGACCACAGCCCTATTGCTGACCTTCGCGGATTTCAATTTGCCATTCAGTCTACAGACTGGTGCCAGTAAGTGGGGGCTAGGGGCTGTGCACTCCGAAGTGCAGGATGGCCAGGACAGGGTAATAGCCTTACGCCAGCCGCAGTCTGCATGAGATCAACACGGACAACTACAGTTAATTTATTTTGGAGCTTTTTACGCTAGTCTGGGCGGTCACAGAACGTTTTGGCGGGGGCGAAGTTCAAAGTTTGGGCCGATAACAATCCACTGTACAGCCGCAAACAGCCCAACTGTGGGCCATGGAACAGCGTTGGGCCACGCGGTTAGCCAAGTTTGAGAACACCATTCATTACCACCCCGAGAAAAGTAACTAAGCCTCCGACACCTTGTCGTGGTACCCCCAGCCTACTGTAGTGCTGTACTGGGGCTGTAGTGAAGCAGTTTGCTTAAGATCATTTTCCGTTCCAGCATGACGATGCCCCCTTAGCAAAAAAAATGAAAAAAAGCCAATGGTTAGGTGGGTTTGCTGTGAAAGAGCTAATCTGGCCTGCAATGATGTAAAGGCACTTAATTAAATAAATGCAGTGCCTGTTGCCATCTCGGACATTAGCCATTTCCAAATGTATCTTCTCACTTTGTTACTTGTTGCAAATTTACAATGATAACATAAGAGCACATTTTGGAACAAGTCACTTTATTCTGCAGCAATGGCAGCATGGCACAAATTTGCAGTGTAGTGTCTGAACAACCAATAAATGTTGAAACAATGTCATATGGACATCTAAGAGTAAAGCAGAGGTATTATATTTGGTGATATCCAAACATAGAATATATGTGCACAATTCCCTCACACTGTTCAACACACTAGGTACTACCCCCAACCCCTCCTGGACCTCACACCCCAACACTGCTCTGTTCCCGAATGTCCAGAACTATGAATTAACTCCCCTGGCGGGCCGATTCAGCCCAGTGTTTTGTACAAAAACATGATGAAAAACGGAACGACCCTGGCTGTCCATGGAGATCAAGATTCTGTGCCAAAAGTTATACAAAAGTTATACAAAGGTTTTGCATTTTATTTATGTTGTGGGCCTGTAACTGACTGAAAAAAGTCCAAACAAGGGTCTAGTATTCATTCTGACTATTATAAGGTTTGAACACACAAAAAGAATTGCTGATTATGGCAATCAGTTTGTTGATGGACCAGTTCCACGTCTTACTAACCTCCATAGAGTTGCTGTGTTTGTCATTATATATAATGAAATGGAAAAACTTCCACAATTGTGGAAGTTTTTAAATAAATATCAATGTTTTACATGTCTTCTAGTCCTGCCAGCACATTGCTTCTTTTTTGATACACAAATGGTATCCTAGAAAAAGACTTCCTTTTACCCACCATTTTTTTCTCCTACATTACCAGACTTGCATAGTCAGCCAGAGGCCGAAATAGCTAGAGCAGAACATGATTATCCTGGAAACCTTATCCCTTCAAGGTGTGCCACTAAACTGGTTACCACAATAGTTGACTGGCACAATAGTTGACTGGCTCAAACTATTGAATCTTGTGCATGAGATGGAGGAACTGTTGTAAAGCATAAGAGATTGGTTAAAAGCCTTTAACCTCATGTGTTCATGACGAGCCCATCTCATTCAGAGTTTGTGTGAAAAATGAAAGCCGATGATATCCCCAGAAAGCTATGGCGATGCTGCTTCTAGCCGCAGCATTTTCGGGGTTGTGCGGCTTCACTGATTGCGTCATGGTGACGCGGAAGAGGGCGAGGGTGAGCAGTGCCATAGACCTCCATGTTAATGGAGGGGCCTCTGCTTTCCAGCCCTCACAGCCGGTGTCAAAATTGACACCGGCTGTGTGGAGAGGTGAGGGGGGAGGGAGGAAATGGCAGGCAGTGTACCTTGTACACTGCTGCCATTACCTGTACCACACTGTTAAAAATGGCGCGGTACAGGTGGTGCGCTAGGGAGGTTAATAAGATGTGGCTACAGTGGCATCTCTTCAAGCTCACAGAAGAATATTAGGGTCTTATGCTTAAAGCGGTTTTAAACTAAAACGCACATACATGAAACAGACACATTTCTTACCTGTCAGCAGTTCAGATCCTGGAAAACTGCTACAAAAAAATAAATAAAACTTACCTTCTTCATGTTTTTACTGATGGTGGCAGTATGTTGATTAAGGGCAAGAGAAGCCACTTTCGGATTGATTCTTTTACAGGCAGCTGACACGAAGACACGCCCCCCCTCACTTCTACAGACAGACAATCCTCTGTAGAAGAGCTCGGTGTGGGGGAGAACGGGAGGGGGGGGGGGGCCGTCAGCTGGATCCATCTTGCTTGAGGCTTCTCTCTCCCCTCTTCAAAGGTAACACAGGGGCTTATGGGAGAGAATTCCCAGTAACCCCTGCAGCTTGTTACGTCTTGCCTAGGCAAGATGTAACACAGTGGGAGGGGTTGTCTCTAAAAAGACACCCCTCCTGCTGTCAGAAATAATTTGCTTCTTTTTTTTTTAGTCGGGCATCTCTGCAGTATCGGCAGCAGCTCAGGCGATACTGCAGAGATGCCCAACTAAAGAAAAGTGACCTAACAGGTGGTAGGTCCACTTTAATGTTTGAGAGTTTTTTGTAATTTTGTTTATTCATATTCAAATAACAAGTGTCAATATTCTTTATAGAGGTAAAAATTCTATACGGTCCCCAAGGGCTATTGTTATTGTACTGTCATTTGCCGTTACAACAATTTTGCTTGCTATACATTGCTTTGCTTGCTATATATTGTTTTTGTTTATTTCTGTAAATGTTTTCTTTCCTGTTTTTGATTTGATCTTTTGGATGCTTTCAGGATGTTCAGACATTTGTGGTTTGCTCTGTTCATGTTGTTATTCACATTATACTTTCCCTTTTTTTTTGTTTCTTTAATGTACATGCCTCACTTCAGGGGAAAAAAAGGAAGTTTATACAGATGCTATGGTGTACGCCTCCTGGCAGTGCTACTTAGAGTTATGTTTTGTATCTTGTTGTTTTCAAGTTCAGACATAGCTCTGCTTCAGGAGACCCACCTCTCTAGTGAAGATTCTGGGTGGGAGAAATATGTTTGAAAGTATTCACAAGACCCCAACGACGGCAGGTGGTCATTAGTGATGAGCGGCATAGGCAATATTCGAATTCGCGATATTTCGCGAATAATTCTACTAATATTCAATTCTATATTTGCGAATAATCGCAATTGCACGCGAATGCAAATCTATTTCACCTCGTAATTACCTTTAAAATGAATGGTCACATGTGCCATTTCATTTCGCATTGCGAATATATATTTGCAATCCATGCCCATAAGCATCCCAATGCGAATATTCGAAATTGCAAATATCCGCCACCATATTCGCGAAATTTGTGAATTCTCGAATAGCCGATATTCGCAGAATACATTCGAAATTTGAATATTCAAACTCAACACTAGTGGTCATTTGCACGGCTAACAATAGCTGACAGAGCCATCCTAAATGTTTATGGCCCCAATGTGGATAATGGTCCATTTTATGATAATGTTTTGCAAACATGTTTACATAATGGTGGGACCACACCTCTGTTGTCTGGCATCACTAACTACGCATTACGCTGGGCATAGAGGGGTAGTTTTTCCCGTCGAATGCCAAGCTGACCAACCAGGCGTGATGACGTCATCACGCACGCCCGCTAATGCTGAGAATCGGGGACTTATGGTATTGGCTCTGAATATACCGGCATGTCAGATCACTGTGCAATCCGACATGCGGTAGATTCTTGGTCAATACGACCAGGGGGGCGCACCCGATTCTCTGCCGACCTGACTGACGATCGATTGCGGGAACGTGCTTGGTGGCCACTTGGCTGTCGAGCTGCCCAGCCCAGCTTTACTGCCCAGCTTTACTCTCACTCCGAACAGGTCTTCTCCGGCATTGACACTGTCTCCCAGAGTGTGGCACTTACCTCCGCGTTTATTGAAGGATGACAAGCTTACCCTACAAATCTTAAGAAACAAATAGCGGCCAATTATGGAGGGTGCTTGTCAAAAAGTAAGGGCAGCCTACACAAAGTATCGACTCCAAGATTCCAATGATAACCGAGGCTAATGGTTATGGGCTATACAAGTTTGTGACTTTTGGCTTCGCCAATGCGATCAACATATCCGCTCCTAGCCCATTCCAGCCTGTGTTTCTGTGCAGGTTCATTCACTGGCAAAGGGTTTGGCCCATCTCCCCAACATCCTGAAAGCTTGCTTCTCTAATGACTTCAGGTAGCCAATAAACGTTATCACTTGAACTCCAAACTCTCTCTATTTTTCAATGGCTAACACGGTACAACACTGTACTATATCTTAAATTTTTATAGATTAAACTCTAGAACCTGCTATGGGTCAGATGTTTTCCTTTGGTTTATATAGCAGCTTCATACATAACAACTTACAATGAAAATAAGGTGCATCTTTGGCTTCTGAACTTCCTTAAAAAAAATTTGACTAAGAATACTTAACCTCCTTGGCCTTATGCCCAAAGCCAGTACGGGTGCAGTTTGATCTTGAATCAAACTAATCAAACTAAGCCTTAGTGATGGACCGAACTGTTCGACAGCGAACTGTTCGCGGCAAACATCGCATGTTCGCGTTCGCCACGTGTTCGCGAACATACGG
>CM070033.1:141329771-141353136 GCA_036250615.1 Ptychadena robeensis
TCAATAATAAAATTATTCCTCAAAAATACCACTTGCCTACTAATTCTGCACTCCCTGTATATATATCAAATAGGCCAGCAGCTGAAAAGTAAATGTGACTTTACTGTATCACACAAAAGCCTCAATGAGTACAAAAGTATAAAATACAAAAAGTAGATAAAGTACAAAAGTTAAAGTAAAGATGATAGGAGTGTGAATTAAGCTAAGACAGAATGCCGGTGTGTGAAGCGATCCGTCTGTTTGTGTGAATGAGTCTTCTTGTAATGCGACCCTTGTGTCTTGTGGAATGTGTGTAAAGGAGGTGTGTAAGCATGTAAGTGTGTCCGCCTTGCTGTGATAACCAGCGTGTCTTATATACCATTAATCGTGGGAAAAACGTGATTTTATGAGAAGACATTACTTAAAAATACTTAAAATACATAAATTAACATAAACATTTCTAGGTTCTCACCTATTCTTTACATATAGATGAAAAATATTACGAGATAATAAACACTGAACATTTGTCCAATCTTCAATCATGTTAAGCCTGCCATACACACGCCGATGTGTGCAGGCAGACTAGTCCCGATATCTTTCCCCATAATGCAACGGGAGGCTAATGTGATGACGTCATCACGTTAGCCTCCCGTTGCATTATGGGGCCCCTTCAATCGGCTGGGCACCCTTTGTGTGCCGGCCATAAGCTGCAATGAAGACGCCGCTTCATTGCAGCTTATGGCATCGGCTTCATCGGCTCCCATCGGCCAGAGAAGATCGGACATGTCCGTTCTCTGGCCGGCCGAGAAGTGGGGCGACAGGGATCTGTCGCCCCATGTGGGCACATGCCGATTTTTAACCTGACCGACAGCGCGAGCGCGCACGCCCGTCGGTCAGATAAAAAAATCGGCCGCTTATCGGCATGTGTATGGCTAGCATTAATGACTCCTGACCTTTCTGCTTTCTCATGACCTCTGCCAGGCTTCTCAGGTTTTCAAACAACGAACACATATGGAACCAATTAAAACCGGTCCTAGTCATAACATTCATACAAACCTATGGGAACCTGAATTTTTACGTGTATTTTATAGAAAGGACCCAAACCTTATTATTAATATCAGAAATATGAATGAGTGAACAATCAATATTTCTAACACAGTGCCACAGAAGATGGTCGAAATCTGCGTGAGGAAGAGTGCACTTAGGGCATTCTTGAGTAGGGTCAAGGGTCTCCTTCTGCAACGCCAACCACCCCTCTTTTTAAATATGCTCTGTGTCCTCCTCTGTGGTTTCCAACAGGCGTGCCCATGATCGGATATATGGAGTGAATTTGCGAAGCTGAGAGTACAGCTGCGATATGGAGTAACAGCATTCAGCCGAGGTCAGAATACGTTTGAAAGAGTCAGGTAGACAAAGGCGGGGGGGGGGGGGGGGGGGGGGGGGGGGGGGGTGTGCCTAGGGTGCTCATCAGAAACCTGCAGAGCTGTAGGTAGCAAAGGGAGTGCCCTCTTGATCAAACATGGAGACTTGGATGTCCAAAACACCTTTAGATGCCCAATATTGGAATAGCGAGTTATCTCGGCCCTGGGGAAAGGCAGGAGTGGAGCGTATGGGCGGGGGGCGAAAGGACAAGGCTAGGCTTACCTAGCAATTTATGGATTTCCCTCCAAGCTAGAACCGTGTTCCGCACTATTATATTCTGTTTGAGGAGGGTAGGAAGGGTGAGCAGAGGGGAGTGTAGGATGCTGGCCAATGACCAGGAATACACCACATCGGCCTCTAGAGGGAGATCGGTGTAGCCAGTCACAAATGTGGTGGTAAACAATCGATAAGTTGTAGCATCTAAGATCGGGTAAGATTAAGGCCCATGTGGGTAATTGGGCATGTTAGTTTGGACAGAGCTATTCTGGGGCGGCGGCCTTGCCATATAAAAGTGGTCATTGTAGATTGGAGGAGCTGAAGATCTTTATGTCTAAGCAGGAGGGGTAAAGTCTGGAGGGGGTATAACAATTAAGGAAATCTCATCATCTTAATGAGGTGGCACCTGCAGAATATGCCAACCTTGTAATTCACTCCAAATTTTCCGAAGGATGGGTAGAATGTTAAGTGAGCAAAGATCCAAAGCTGATGTGGTCACACAGATCCCTAGATCCTTTGGCAGTATCTCACTTTTAGGTTTATTAATGTGAAATCCGGTGAAAATACTGAAATTGTCAAACATCAAGAATATGACCCCCAGGTGTCGTTCTGGGTCTAAGATGAAGAGCAGCATATCATCCGCGAAGAGTGCTAAATACCAGGTTAGATATTAGAGTTCAAAAGTTTTCTGGCTAGGGGCTCTATGGCTAAGGTAAACAGCAAGGGGGAAAGTGGGCAGCCCTGCCTGGTGCAACGGGCAAGGGCAAACGGGTCAGATATAGCCTCATTAACCACAACACAAGCCTTAGGGTCCACATATAAATTGTCAATAAAGCGGAAAAATGTTCCCCGGAAGACGAAGCGGTGCATCACCAGCCATAGCCACCCCCAGCTAATGCGGTCAAACGCTTTCTCCGCATCCAGGCCCAAAATGGCATCCGGAGGCAGAGAAGCACCCGACAGCCTGTAGTGCTCCAGCACCGCAAGTAGTTTTCTAGTATGCAGGATCAGGGAGCAGCCCATCACAAAACCAACCTGCGAGGATGCGGTTAAATTGGGCAGTATGACAGCTAGGCGGTCAGACAGGATTTTAGATAAATATTTGGCATCCTGATTAAGGAGGAAGGCACCTGGGTCAAGGGGGTCTGACATTTTTTGGGGTATTAATTTGATATGGGCAAGTTTGCCGGTCTCAGGATATACACCTTCCTTAAGAATGGTGTTAAAGAGCACACCGAGAGTAGAAGCAAATGACGAACTCAAGGCATTATAATATTCATTCGAATGGCCATCTGGGCCTGGGGCCATAGCATTGGCAGAAGCCTTAATCACCCTGAGAACTTCCTGCTCGGTCACTGGCTCATTTAAGAAGCTTCCCCTCTGTCCTGTGTGCCCGCCGTGTTATCCGCATACAGGGTCTTGTTGTAGGTGGTGAAAACGTCGGCTATGGCTGTGGATTGTGTGCGTATCCAACCCTGTTTGTTCCGCACCACCTTGATCCTATGTTGCCCCTTGCCAGATTCGCCTGCCGGCCTTGTTCCCATACCTGTAAAAATACGTATCCCTTTGGTCTCTGACATGCCTATCATACTTCTCCACCCACAAATCACAGATTCTTTTAGCATCAATCCAAGCTGTGCGATTCTGGGTGGTCATATTGTCAAGCCTTGACGCATGCCTCCATATATTTCAAGCAGAGAACGTGGCACCTTACTGGAAATCAGGCCCAGACAGCAAGCCAGAGCCCAGATACCGGTCACAAAGGACTTTAACGGTCACCTAGAGAGTCACCCCCAATGGGCGGGGAGGGTCCAAATACGCCTATATTGGGGAACGAGGGGTCCGTGCAGATCTTGTTGCATCGTCCACAACCACCTCGTCAGTGAAACAGTGAAACAGCTCGTATCGCATCTCCTGGTCAGCATGTGGTTTGTATGAGCTGCTTTGACTGGTGTTAGTATAGGTGGCGTGCATCAGTCATGCCTCCATATAATTCCTTATTAATTGATTTTTAAAGAAGGAGGTGTAGGATAGAATATTCCCTTACCTGCCTCCCAGTACAATATGGGGTCATCTTTATGTTCTGGGAGATCTGGGACAATACCACCAGAATTGCATCCAGGCGCAACATGGAATCATGAGCAGCAGAATGGTGAGTAAACACCGTCATATTGATGAAGCAGGCACCATGGGTCCACAACACCCAGAGAGTCCATGAATGATTGAAAGGCGGAGTCCTGAGGGGTGGTGCTGGTGCAAGTGGATGCTGTGGACATTTTTCTGTCTTCCTGAGTGGGCGAAACCACATTAAAATCCACTCCTATGACAATCCGTCAGTGTATGGGAATCTAGTGGTGAGCAAGGCATAGAAGGGGGCGGCCGAAGCATCCATAAACATTCAATATAGTGAGGGTTACCTATGCCCAGCGGCCTCCGTCCTTGTCTGCCTGGCAGTCAAGGATAAAGGGTACCAGATATCTTTTTATCAGAAAGAGCACCCCAGCTTTACGGCCAGGGTCCTCCATGGTGGACACTTTCTTTTTTCCCCGACATGGGGTCATGACCAGGAGGGCCATGGCAAAGGTCAAACAAGAAACAGATGCTCATTCAGCTGTCCTTCCCTTGAGAGAAGCAACGTCATCTAGTAGGCAGCAAAGAGTGAGAGCCGTGGCATTGGTGGCGGTCCCCTGAGGAGAGTGGGACAATGAAGGGAGCGGCATGTTAGAGACATATCGCGCAGCAGCTGGTTCCGTGAAGGATACCGTCACGCCAGAGGTGGTGGTTACACGGAGTGTAGCCGGGTAGTGTAAGGCAAACCTGATGCGTCGATGGACCAGGTCATGGCAGACTTTCGCAAAGGCTTTGCGTTGTTTTGTCAATTCAGTAATTCAGTAATTTGAATCCGTCCACCACAAGGTGGGTGCTGCGCTCTGTAGGCGCGTAGAATGGCGACCCTATCATTAAAGTCCAAATAGCGCAGGGATTTACAGCTGGAGTTCGGTGGACCCACACAGTGGGCGCGTTTCACTCTACAGGATGTGTCGAAGCCCAGAGCTTTTGGAACAACTGACTAACTCACCCGGCTTGCATGATTCCGGGAAGGCCAATTATGCAGAGATTATTTCTTCTATTCCAATTCAAAACATCCAGCTTGTCAGCCATGTACTTGTTTCTTTCCAGGAGGAGGATATGATCTGATTGAACAGTGTGCACTTGTATCTCGCGCAGGGAGTGGGCAATAGACTCTTGCAGGGGGGAGGCAAGGTCCCCTTTCAGGTGGTGGGCAATCTCTTCCTGTAATGGATGGTGAGTGTACTGGCGTGCTGTGCCTCCCCATCTGACTCATCTTCTGTGTGGGAGGAGAGTTCGGTGGCCACCTTGGGTGGTCCACGCCGGTGGTCAGCTTTTGGCTCCTGTTTCTGTTATTTCCCCTTCGGAAGTAGCTGCGGCGAATCTGTCCATGGGCGACTTCTTGGATGCCACCGCCATGGTGAGAGGGGGCCGCGGAGGTAAGATTGCTGCCTTCTGAGCAGTATAATGGGTGACAGGACAGAGCAGCTTCTCCCTGCAGCCTCTCACATCGGGCGCCGGAACCGGAACTTATGTGTTTTATATTTTTTTGAAATTTTGCAACTTTTGCATTCAAATAAGAAAAGAGTTATATTGATTACATTACATCTTTGATACCATGACAATAATTACATTCCATATTTCTTGGTTTTGTATCTTTCTCAGTTTAGTATCTTCCTCATGTTATACCCGTTACTTATCTTAATCAAGGCTCTTTGTTAGTCTTATCTTAAGGTATAGTCTCTTCATATTGTGTTGTTACATTTCAGACTTTCCTTTACTCTTATCATCATATTCTAGATATACTGTTCTCTAACATTGTATTAACGAACTAACAAACATACATTGGATAGTTCATCAGTATCCAGTACAGTAAAATAAGTGATTATTTTCAGTACTACTGCATTCAACTCCCATTGGTCATTTAAAGAGGTATTGTGTTTGAAGTGTGAGTCGTGTGCCCTGGTTATAATTGTGTCTTTCTATATTGGATATTTGTCATAAAATAGTGACCTTTTTTTTTTTATTTAATGCATTGGGATTTGGTTTGGTTTCGTAAGTTGGGTATATCTTTCCTCATTATTTCAGGTTGCATTGATATCACCTGTGTTAGAGGGTATATATTGGCATTTGCCCATTGGCTCTTCTTGCAGAGAGTAGGCAGGTATGTATCCAGGTATGTATCCAGATAGAATTTCTAATCAGAGTAACACCAGTTCTGTTATCCATATAGCTAAAAAGCATCAGTTTTGGGTTCAATAAAACTGGTTTGCTTAATTCTGTCCCTAACTAGATACCATGTTCCAGAATTGCTGTATTTTTGGACATTTCCATAAACAGTGAGACAATGTTGGATTCTGTTCTCAGCATTTGGGGACTTAGATTGCCATCTATTTTCACCCTGGTGGCTTGTATGCTCTATGTATAAGTTTGATTTTGGTTTCCCTCCATATTTCAGATACTTTACACTTTCGCACTATTAGGTAACCCTTTACCACTATGTCTACCATTTCATCTATATTCAAATACTTTCTCCACTTGAATATATTGGTTTGTATTTTATATGTTGATGAGGCTTTAGGAACTTCAGCATATATAGACAAAATAATGTTTTTGTTTATCTATCAGTGAATCCAGGGTATTCCTAATGAACATTGGCGCTAGATTGTTGGCTATATTGGTTCAAAAGTATTTTACCTGTAGATAGTGCATGGGGTGAATCTGGGTTTGTTTAAGAAGCTATCGGTCTTATATTTGCATTAAGGTGTGCCTTTTTCATCCATATCAGGTCTTTAAAGTTGATGAGACCTTTCTGTTTCCATTTATGCAAAAACTTGTGGTGTGTCCCTGGCGGGAACAATGGGTGGCCTATTATGGGTAGATACTTGGAGAAAGTATATGGAAGTTTCCAAATTTTTCAGATTTTCGAAAATGTCAAAATAATGTCTATGAGCAGTATGCTAGTTTTTATCTCCGTAGGTAGTTTGAATAAAAAAAATAAAAAAAACATCTGCTCATTCGAATTATGAATTGGAACCGGAGACATGGGACCTGAGGGCCATCCTCCACTGCCCTATATCCAATCTATGGTGTGTCTAAATATACTATATACTCGCTTAATTGTACTTATATCGGAGAACCCTCATGTTTGTGTAAAGATATTCTTGCTCTTTTCCCTTTCCACAGGAAACGGAAGAATGCCTTGTTTAATTTTTGTACATCCTTAAGTTTAAGCAAAATCAGTATTGTCTGTAGTGGATATATTATTCTTGCAAAGAATACAATTTTTACCAAGTGACGCCTCCCCAGTAGAGAGGAGTAAGGGTAGATTGTGCCATGTTTCCAACTCTTTGAGTATCTTGGTTATTATTGTAGAGTAGTTTAGTTGGTAAATTGTTGATGCCGTCTTGCCAATTCTGACAAAAGTGATATAGTGTTTTGCTATTGCAAAGTGTGTATTTTGCAACTATGGTCTTACTTGGGTATTAGATAGCAGTAACAATTCACTTTTAGTGGGGTTTACCTTAAATCCAGATTTGTCCCCAAAAGTTTGTAGTGTATTGGCTATGACTGGTATATTGTGAGACAGGTTTGCTGAATCCTACCTGGGACTTGGCAAGTGGGCGGAATCAATGATAAATGACTAACGCCCATTGGTGGATAGCAACTAACAGTGTATAACACTTTCTGTCAGAGCAGTGGAGTGAAAAACATTACTTATAATGTTTTTTTGTCCCAATCTGAATGTTTAAGTATAAAATCCGAATGCAAGATGTTATGGCTCTCAAATGATGACCAGGCAGTAATGTTCTTTGTTCTAGATGGTATAGGAAAGCTGTCCAGTATTAGGTGATATGAACCTCCATTTGTAGATTATTAGAATTGTATCTGTAGATTATTAGAATTGTATTTGTAGATTATTAGAATTGTATTTGTAGATTAATATAGGATCATATGGACGGGTAATGGAATGTCTTTGTTTGTGGTAATGGAACCCTGGAATGTATGTTTGATTTACCTGAGGAAGTTGGGTGGAGGAACCCTTATCTAATTAGCTGTCCTTTAACAAAAGAATGTCCCCTCTCTAGTATGTGTCAACAGTTTATGACCTTGTAAAAGGCCTTAGGAATACAGGAAACCCTTTTGAAGTTTTGGCTGAGATTCTAGGAATATCCAGTATCTAGGGTTTCACATATTTATGCAAGTAGAATCTTTAGATGATAGAGATGGACTTCAAAGGGATTTTGGGTATAAAAAGAGGGTAGGCCAACCAGAAGATAGGACAGCGAAGGCCAACCAGTGAGAGGGCAGTCCACAGAAGGAAGCGGAGCCAAGACCAACCAGTCAGGAGGAAGGGCCGAGATAGAGATAGCTGGCAGCTTCAGCCCAAGTCATTCTAGGAGACAGCCAGACTTTGACCCTTGGTAATGTATACCATATGATTGTGTTGAGGTATATGGGGTGTGTTAATGTGGTGTGAGTGATTTATTTATGCTCGATTTGATGTAATGCATTATTTTTGGCTTTTTATGTTATCCTTGTTGTGCCACATGAGTGTATAATATATCTTTTATTGATTTACCTACAACGGTGTGTTTCTTTTCGCCATCAAATCACCTAAAAGAGCTAGGTGATATTTTCATACTTTATGAATTATCATCCCCAGGAGGCATATTTCTTACACTTATAGGGAGGAAATAACAGCTACTGTTAGTGAGGCATAGACAGCTCAAGGAAGAGGGTGGACACCTAAATTATAATGTCTTGGTAGACCAGACCAAACAAATTTATCATAGCAGGAAATAATTGGATGGTATGAAAAACTTGAAGTTCCTCAGAACAATCTGTACCCTGTTTTGCAGGTTTCCCTGATTCTTAAGGCTGCCATACATGGGTCGATGCCGTGAGATAGCGGAGCCTTCCATTTCAATAGCACAATATTAAAGCAGCTGAAGGCTCAACACTGCTGCGTCATCCAGCTCAGCCGCTGCTTTGCAATCGACATCAACCTTGATTTACGGTCATGTCTGTTGATCGATCCAGCTCGAAGATAGGGATGGCCACATTAGATATGCACCAGATAGATGGCCGTGAGTGCACACGGCACTCGAAGCAGCCATCGATCTAGCACATATCTATGCGTGTATGGCCACCGTCAGGGTAATAATTCTTGGTTAGGGTTAGGATGAAGCAGTTTTACTGATGCCAAATTCAAATCTAGATCTCATAAAAAATTGTAAGGGGCCCCTATTATCAGTTTGCAGACATTCTGTCTAACATTTTGTAGCCTTGTTGGCTCTCCATTGTGTGAGACCAACATTCAATTCATTTACCGTGGGGGGGATGTTGTGGAAGCAACAGGAACACTAAACCGGATGTATTTTGCACTCTTTGCAGCTGAGAGAAAATACATGCATAAGATAAAATTATAAAAGACCATGAATGGTCCAGGTTTGGTCACGCAAGTGAAGCGATCTCAATAATATTATTAACCCTGGACCATTAAACTACTTACTCGGTTAAGCGTAACAGTATACTGCTCCCATATTGTCATTTCCTCCATTTCTGACACCTAAAAGAAAGCATATAAGGGTAAAATGTTACACCAAAAATACAGTTTAAAAATGAAGAGCTTTTGATGCTACTAACCTACTAAGTTATCTGTCAAAAGGTAAACACCTAGGAAAATACCTTAAATTTACACTGTAGCACACCCAGTTTCCCAAACTGCTGCGGGCTGAAAGCAGCTCAAGAAAAAGAACAGTGTGCTCCTGCAGCCATGCAGGAGACGACTGGCTGCTAGCGGGTGCAAAATAGTGCAGGCCTACGCAGGTCATCTAGTTTAGGACCCCATGGAGTTCCTATCGGGCTAAAGCCCGAAAACTGACCGGTGGACGCCTAATGTTGCATCTGCCGGTCGGTTATCTTTATGGTTTATTTACCTGGCAGCAGTGTAAATGAGCCCGTATTTACTATTTTTATACATTGTTTATTTTAATAAATAATACAATTTACACACCAAAAAGAAATAACCAGCGAGGTGTAAGAATAATAAAGACATGAAAATGTTACAACCGTACACCTAGGGGTTTACCAACACATGAACAATATTCACAATTGACTACCAATTATCCCATGCTTAAAGCGTAGTTGGCAAGTACCAAAAGAGCATCTTACCCTACCACTAGAGATCAGCTTGTAAATGTAAGTGCTCATAATAATAACAACAAAAAATATAAAAAACAATTGAAGCAGGAAATAGAGTAGCGTACTAATTCGTACTTAATACTGAGAAGTCAGAAAAAAAATGAGAGATATGCAATATCATTGACGTTAAAAACAAGAACTCCAGTATTTGCAGTCAAGGTGAGTGTATCCCAAGGGACCCAAATGGTTTCAAACTAAGTGAGGGTATAAGTAAGTAAGGGTATGGAGTAAGATACACCATTAATCGCACATCCGATATTCTAGTTAGGAGTTCGAGAAGTGTAGGTGGCAAGGGATCTTTCCAATTTAGGGCAATCCGTAACATGGCTGCTGTCAAGATGGCTGTCATCAGTTTATGGGATGAGGTAGATAAGTGCTGGACAGGCTAAGAGGTGGGTAGCTTTATCTAGAGGCAGTATGGGGTCAATCAACCTTTTGGTGATTATAAGTTTGCCAATAAGAGGTTATAAGTTTGCAAAACCAGTAAATATGATCTAATGTACCCTTGACCACCTGGCTGCGTCAACATCTATTGAAAGATTGTGGAGTATATATGATGGAGTCTATCTGGAGTATAATACCCAATAAACAAGATTGTACATTGTACAAAGAAAACCAATACAAACTGAAGGCTTGTTAGCTCTTTACCAAATTTTCTGCCACATTTCAATCGAAAGTTCCCTTCCCAGGATAGACTCCCATTTTATCATATATGGGTGTTCACAACACCCTGAGAGGGACAATCATTAAGTTTTACATATATTTCTGAAAGCAAGCCCTTAGTAGTGGGACCTGATTTACAACGTTTTTCAAAAGGAGTAAGATCAGGAGAGACCAATGAAATGGATAATGTACTAGCATAATTTCTAAACTAAAGGAAGCAAAATGGGAATGGAAAAACAAAGTGTCCTAACTGATATATTAATCGAGAACTCCAAGGCAAGTTGTTGTTTATTAAGACTATCAGGTATCTGTGAATTATACAGTAGAGACGTCAATAACGATGCAGGGGAAGATAATATAAATCTGTCCTTAGCTTCCATGACTTTCACTAAGGGCCACCACACATGCAACAAGCGGCGGGTGATTTTGCCAAACGCAGAAGCCCACATGGGGCGATAGGTCCCTGTTGCCCCAAAGCTCGATTGGCCAGAGAACGGACATGTCTGTAAACTTCTGGCCGATCCCATTGAAACTAACGGCCAGCAAAAAAAAGGGTGCCCATCAATGCTGTGAGCGATGGAGAGCACAGCTCATCTGCCGGCCCACGCTCGTTAACCCAGCATGTGGGCACCCGCGATCCGCGGACGATTTTGCCGATGTTCTCGTGGCAGTTGGTCGGTGGCAAAATCGCCCGTGCCTCGTAACGTGTGTGGGGACCCTTAGTGGGCACTTCTCCTTTGCCGAGATAATCCATCCCACCTCACAGGTGTGGCATCTTGATTAGACAGCATGAATATTGCACAGGTGTGCCTTAGACTGCCCACAATAAAAGGCCAAGCAGAAATTTGCGGTGTGATCACACAGCACAATGCCACAGATGTCACAACCTTTGAGGGAGTATGCAATTGGCATGCTGAATGCAGGGATGTCTACCAGAGCTGTTGCCCATTAAATTAATGTTCATTTCTCTACCATTGGGTCATCTCCAAAAGGTGTTTTAGAGAATTTGGCAGAACATCCAGCTGGCTTCACAGTAGCACACCATGTGTAACCACACCAGCCCAGGACATCCACATCCAACATGTTCACCTCCATGATCGTCTGAGACCAGCCACCCAGACCACTGCAGCAACAATCGGTTTGCATAAGCAAAGAATTTCAGCACAAACTGTCAGAAACCATCTCAGGGAAGCTTATCTGCATGCTCATCATCCCCATTGGGGTCTGGACCTGACCGCAGTTCATTGTCGACAAGATTCTGAGGCCCATTGTTTTGCCATTCAGCCATGACCATGACCTCATATTTTACCATGATAATGCATGGCCCCATATTGTAAGGATCTGTACACAATTCCTGAAAGCTAAAAACATCCCAGGACATGTCGCCCATTGATCATGTTTGCGATGCTCCGGATCAGCATATACGACAGCGTGTTCCAGTTCCTGTCAATATTCAGCAACTTTGCACAACTATTGAAAAGGATCAACTCTATGTGATGGAAATGTGTTGCACAACATGAGGCAAATGGTGTCCATGTTGGAATAAAATACAACAGGCTTAAACTGTATTATGCCAATATGTAGATGGCACTGTATAGATTAGTTGTTGCTGTGTAAACGGTTTGTGCTACTTTATTCTCTGTTGTTCGTTTTCTCTTCCTTCCATCTCCACCATTTTTTTCCTGCACATGTTATTCCTGTGGTGAATCACAAGTAAAAGCTTCTTCGCTAAACTGCTGACTGGAAGCTTCCTGTATGTGATCTACATAAGACCACTGTGTCCAACAGTCCACACCAGATACTGTTTTTCTGACCCCTACCCCCCAGGAAGGCAAAACTGTGCACACTAAGGCACACATGTGCAATATTCATGCTGTCTAATCAGCATCTTGATATGCCACACCTGTGAGGTGGGATGGATTATCTCGGGAAAGGAGAAGTGCTCACTAACACAGATTTATGAACAATATTTGAGTAATGGGTCTTTTGTGTATGTAGAAAATATTTCAGATCTTTGAGTTCAGCTGTTGCAAAATGGAAGCAAAACGAAAGTGTTGCATTTAATTTTTTGGTCAGTGTAGAATATGAAATAGAGGAGCCCTCTAGGAACTAATTACAGAAAGTACATTGTAGAAGTAAGTGGGGACTAGTGATGGCCGAACTGCCCGCAAGGCAGACAGTTCGGCCGCGAACAAGCATGTTCGCCCTCCTTCTCGCTGGCGGACAGTATGGGTGTTCGACCCGCCGTGTTCGCCAGCGAGAAGGATCCCTCTCTATTCTTCCTCCGGTGGGATCATTAGCAGCGAGATCCCGCCGCAGGAAGAATATTTCACTGAAGACCGGGTAGAGAACCCGGTCTATCAGTGAAAATCCGGCTCGTAAACCTGGATGTGACATCAGTGACGTCACACACACACAACCAGGAACTATGCGTTCCAGGTGCCGGATGTGACGTCACTGACGTCACATCCGGGTTTTCCAATTCAAATTCCCCGCCTAGAGGCGGGGAATTTGAATCTGTCCGCGAACGGGCGGACAGCGGACGGACACGCCAAATGTTCGGCCATCACTAGTGGGGACTATTTCTTTAAACTGTTTAAAGTAACAGTACAGGAGGCCACCTGGGCCTGGAGCTTTATTCTTTGGAAGATGTTTAATAGTTATAATGTATTGTGTTTCGTGATTTGAGCTATATCAGAGGTTAGAGTAGAAATGGTACCCTCCCCCCACCTCACCAAATAGTGAGGATTTTGACGAATCTATGGATAGAGGATCATATATTACAGAATATGATGGGGGTTTCCGAAGGTGCCTTTTCAATCAATATATGACACAATTAAATACTTAAAAAAGATTCACATTTAATTTTTTAGGGTAAAAATACATACCGTATATTCTTTTTTACAAAAAAAAAACAAGCAATTTGTTGATATACAGATATAGCCAATCCTTATACATTTTTTCTTTCTTAAATAGCAGCCCCAACAATGGGGGTGATGTCCAAGCTGTGTATGGGAGTGACCTTCGACATGTTTCGTCTCTTTGGGACTTTATCAAGAAGACCCATTCACTATAAGCATTAAAAAACATTCGTAATCAACAACAAAATATTAAATAATGTGCCTTTGTGATTTTACCTTGCCAGGGGTTGATGGATAGTAAGTTTTACCTGTTATGATCTGTGCATCAACTTCTCATTCAGGATGTTTCTTTCTATAGCTTTTAATCTGGGAGTTTTTCCCCTCATTCCTTTCAGATGCACACTAAGTAAATTGTTTTGTAAAAGAGCACAAAACACAGACACAGAAAAATTGGAGAAGATAGAGTAAAAATAAGAGACAAGGCTCCAGAAATGGAAACAAACTATTTTCTTTATTTATCTTCTGAAAGGAATGAGGGAAAAAACTCCAAACCAGACTAAAAGCTATGGAAAGAAACTTCCTGAATGAGAAGTTGATGCACAGATCATAACAGGTAAAACTTACTATCCATCAACCCCTGGCAAGGTAAAATGACAAAGGCACATTATTTAATATTTTGTTGTTGATTACGAATGTTTTTTAACCGCCCTAGCGGTCGGGACGGCACCATCTCGTCCTGCACTTCCTTGTCTTTTATTGCAGCTGACGAGATGGAGCCGTCCAGCTAAACTCACATCCCCCGGCAGCTGCACATTCTGCTTGGGCTGTCCGGGGGGATCTGAAGCTTGCTTTTTCACTGAAGCAAGCCAGCATGTCACCCCCCTCCCAGCCTAATTTGCATATGAATGTAATGACATTCATATGCAAATTGAGCCATCTTCAAGGAGCACACCTGAAATATCACCCCCATTGTCATTCCCAGATGTGCTCTTTGAAGTTAACCCTTTCAAGGGGTGTCCAATGCCATTGTATTGGATACAGTGATAACTGTATCCAATACAATTCAAAGTAAAACAAAAAACAAAACACATTTCCAATTGTAATAAAAATGTTATTATAAACAAACAAATACTGTTTTGAAATCTTTCATACCGAATAGGTATTCAAGAGATTTTAGCATTCAAATGATACATTTTCTAAAAAAATTTAATGCTTTTTTATGATAATTTTTTATAATAATTGTGTGTTTCAAACATTATTATAGTCAGGATGTCTATTAGACCCTTGTACGGACATATTTTGGGAAGTTACAGGCCTACAACATAAAGAAAAATTTTGGAACAGAAATCTGGACCGCAGCAGTGCGCTAGGGAGGTTAATGCTTATAGTGAATGGGTCTTCTTGATAGGTCCCAAAGTGACGAAACATGTCGAAGGTCACTCCCATACACAGCTTGGACATCACCCCCATTGTTGGGGCTGCTATTTGAAGAAGAAAAACATGTATAAGGATTGGCTATATCTGTAGATCAATAAATTGCTTGTTTTTTATTTGTAAAAAAAAGTATATGTACTTTTACCCTAAAAAATTTAATGTGAATCGTTTTTAAGTATTTAATTGTGTCATATATTGATTGAAAAGGCACCTTCGGAAACCCCCATCATAATATGTAATATATGATCCTCTATCCATAGTTTAATAGTTATTAATAATTCATCATATGTGATAGGGTATTTAAGATCTGATCGTTCTTAAGGTTTCAATTGAGGGAGATGTGCATCAGCTAAGTACCTTTTCATGCAGTCTGTCAAATTAGCTGTGAGGGTTAATGTATGGTCCGCAGGTCATACATTAAAGTTTTTTCTACCCTGTGCATCTCAAATTGTGCCTGTATGGAAACAGCTTGCTGTAAGGTAGTAACAGTGGGGTGACCGTAAATTATGACATAGTTCTGTCAATAAGCTCAACATTTATTTTTACATGCAGTTGCTATAGAAATGCACTCTTATTACTGCCTTGTGGGCTTCCCACAATGTGGACATTGATGAGACAGATTACACATTTTCCTTTAAGGGAATTTTCAAGATAAATATGGTATGCAGAATCCTTTAATGGACAGTTATTGAAATGCCAATGACATTGGTGAGGGGTGGAACAAGCGAATTAAATTGTCAATTTTATTGGGGCATGATAAGACCAAGTGATAGGTTGAATAGAGGTCATTGGTTTGGAACAAAAAAATGGCAAGTTTCCAAAAAAATTATCTATTCTTGTAGGAGTATGATGCGGTGAAAAAGAAAATGTGTATTGGTTAACAGTGGGATAAGCTACTCTTTACAAATCATATGGGGAATGAATACAGCTTAACTGACGAAACTTTCGGGACATATTGGTCATGTGTGGAGAGGGATTCATCGGAGAGACTGACAGTTGGTCCATACCATGTGAAAAAGGTACATTGAAATCTCCACCCACAATCAGGTAACTTTATAGGTTAAAAAGTGTGTATACGTTCAAGTACATTTGTAAGAAATGCTTGATTGGTATTAGGTGAGTAAACATTAATAAGAGTAATACTATAAGGTCCCAAAATACCATTAAGAATATTATACTGTATATACTCAAGCATAAGCCAACTCAAATAGAAGCCAAGGTACCTAATTTTTATCTACAAAAACTGGGAAAACTCATTGACTCGAGTATATACAGGGTGGGAAATGCAAAGTCAGATAGTGGAGTTTTATAAATGAGAAAAATATAGAGAAAGCCCCATTGCCAATAGGAATGAATCAAACAAGTGAATCTTAGGTCCCCATACACCTTTAGATTTCTCTATCAGATTTCCTCTAGATCTCCTTTTGTTTTACCAAAACCATGAAATATGCAGTCACAGAGGACCCTATACTACATAGTTGTTGGTAGATCTAAAGGATATCTGACAGAGAGATCTTAAGGTGTATGCCCATCTTGGGAATGCTGCCGATAGAATATTGAATACACATCGGACCATTCATAGATGCCCCTTGTGTCTGTAAGGAGACCAGCGAACACCCTGACAGGTAAGTGGGACCCTGACTCGAGTATAAGCCAAGGGGGGCTTTATCAGCACGTTTTTTGGGCTGAAAAACTAGTCTAATACTCAAGTATATATGGTATCTCCCTTCAGAGTCTAAAATTATTTTGGTTTGAGGAAAAGCTACTGTGATATTGCAACGCTATTTTACCCACTGAAGAGGATACCATATATAGTATATAGGGTGATATTTGAAAGCAAATTGAAAATTGCCCAATTGAACTAAATGCTTTTTTTGAACCCTAATTATATCAACTTATATCGAATGTTCCTTTCCCATTTCTGTATATTTGATACCTGACCAATGTTCCTTTCCTATTTCTGTATATTTGATACCTGACCTCCCTCTGTTTCTATAATATCACTGTACACTGCTGCAAAGTTTCACTGGTAAAGCCTGTTTACCAGGCTGTGGAGTCGGAGGCAATTTTGGGGGGTCCAGAGTCCTACTAAATTTAAATGGGAATAAAAAATAAAATAATAAAGCAAGTTCAAATGTCCCAATTCACAAACAGCCATAATTTACTACTTCTCTGCTATAAGAATAAAGGCCAATGCGTGCAGTGCATAACGTTACTGCAAAACGAACATGTCAAGTGACCATGAAGCATGCTTTTCATTGACTGTATGCATCACTAAATAGAACATAATGCACAGTTAAGGTGCTGCACTGCTTTCGATTGTGTTTTGTTCCGCTGTTACAGGGAACGCAGCACCCACTGTGAACCTAGCCATCTATATCACCCAAATCTAAGGTGGCCACACCTGTCTTCGAGCGGGTCCCCATGTAAAGCATCAGCTGAACTCAGCGTGATTATGCTTAGCTCAAAGGCTGATCCATCTCACAGGCATCTGTTTATGGCAGCCTTAAGTGTTCATATTTGTTTTAAAATCTGCATGGCTGCTGATCCGTTGTCTTTAAAACTTTTAGCCATAGACCCTGAAAAAGCATGCAGCAGATCAGGTACACGGACTCTGGATTAGCCATATGCTTGTTCCAGGGTTATGACTCAGACACTACTTATGCCAGAAGATCAACAGAGGAGTCAGAGTGGGGGAGTCGAAAGAATCAAAAACTGAGAAGTCTCAGAATTTACTGACACCACAGCACTGCTCTTTACATGTTTTTTTCAAAAGCTGTAAGTGGTTCGGTAGTGGCCTATTGTTAAGTTTATACCAAAGAGGCAGTGTCGGAGCTGGTACAGGTGCAGAAGTCAATAGTCTCCAGGTCTACATTTCTAATTTCTTCCTGTTGCAGCAACTGTTCTGACCCATTTGGATGCCTACCCATTTTTTGTCTGTTTCAGTGCTTCCTTAAAGTGCTCTCTAGTCATTAATATTTCCATCTGTGCAAGATCTTCCTTCCTTAACTTGGGCATGTCTGCAACTTTTATATATTGAATAATGTCTCTTTACAGCTCTTTCTGTATGGGGTCCTTTGATTGGGTAAGGTTATATTATTTCGCATACTTACAGAATTCCTATGCTTTGATTTAAAAAAAAAATTTGCCTCCCGACCCCCCATTTCGTTGGGTGCAAACATTTTCATACGTCTACTAGCTGATATGCCATTGTTTCTTTCGTTACGCGTTTAAATGTTTCCTATCAGAAATAAAAAAAATAATCAAATCCACAAATAAGGAAAGGACCCCTCCCTTTGCTCCAGCTATAGACCCATTTCCCTCATAAATACATATATAGGATTATACACAAAACGTATTGCCTCTCGACTCTCATACCGACTCTTGATCACCCTAAGCAAGTTGGATTTGTCCCTGGGAGGAAAGCCAGAGATAGTACCATCAAGACCATTGACCTCATGTAATATGCCAAATTTGAAAATATCCCCTTAAACCTTCTGGCGTTAGATGCTGAAAAGGCATTTGACAGACATAGGTGGAGTTTTCTCTTTAGTACAGTGGTGGCCAACTGTGTTAATATGGAGGGCCACAAGTGCGGCCCACAGCATCACTTAAGGGCCGCACATAACTGTTTCAATCTATACTGAAATTTTTAAATGAAAAAATTACAGCAAGCATATCTAGAAGACATTTTTAATTAATAAATAACAGAACTTGTTTTAAATGATACTTAAAGCATTAGGGAACACTGTAGTGTGGTAATGCACATTTGGGGTCATGTGTATCATCAAAGGTTATGTGCCGCAATTTATATTATACAATCATCTCCGTTCATTGGTGGATAGTGGGAGTATAGGCACTCACCTGTCTGCTGATCCATGGCAACACTAGAGGAGAGGTGCCATCTGGGTCTCTGATTGGCTTTTACTTGCACCTATCACGCAAGTTTATCGCCTCTCCTCCCCTTGCCACTCTAAGAAGATCTCAGACGAGGTCCTGTCAGCGGGGAATCGGTGGACATGAACAGTTAGGTTTCGGGGGTTGCATGTGGAGGGCTGAAGGGGGCCGCCAAAGAACGTCCAAAAGGCCGCATGCGGCCCTCGGGCCGCAGGTTGGGCACCTGGGCTTTAGTACATGGTCACAAATTGGTCTTTCGCAGCAATTTGTAAATCTGTGAATATTCCTATACCTGTTGTTTTATTACGTTACTACTACTGTGTAATGACAGCAGCAGTAAGAGAATGAAAAATGTACAATTCACTCTAATTTTAGAGTGTTTTAAGACATCTAAAATTTTTAAGGAGTTTTTGTAATTTCTTGTCGTCTTTTAAAAAAAAGGTCATTAACAACTTATAAAAAAAAAATATATGTCCATACAAGGGTCTAGAAAAAGATAGATAGAATAGAGTAGATAGATATAATGTTTATGTAAAATTATGTAACAAAAATCCTCTGACCCTCTGATTACTATTGAGGATCATATGGTAACCTTGCGCCCAAAGGTTGCCATACCAAGTCCACCGAGTGTTTCACAATATTTCTCAAAATGTACAATCGATAGTCAGTCGAACATCGTTTGATTGTACCACCACACAGTGTAATGGATTCCAAACGGAGTAATTCTTTTCGTAAGGTTTCTGCACATGCACAATGGTACAATCGAATACAAAATCGATCAACATACATAGAATACCCTTCTGATACTTGTACTATCAATAAAAATTTACCAACATGTCTCATTACTTTTCAATTTCTTTTATCAATGTGGCCAAACATACAAGGTGGGCAGGAATGGATTCCCGTTTGATCGACAACAGATCGCTTGAATGGGAGCCTTAAAGCTAGGGCTCCACTTGCATTAAACGCAGGGATTTTAGCGTAGTGCACAAGCCAACCATTGACAGCAATGGGACTATGACAGGGCTGTCTACACAGCCCACCATATGCCCCATGGTATCCATAGGTCCAAGCCATCGTCGTGTTAATGTCGTCGCGTCGGCTTGGCAATGGAGGTGTCATAATGACAACCCAGCACATTTGTTATATGTCAGGCCATTAATTTAAAGGGCCCACACTATCAGCTTCCCCTTTGTACCATGGGCAATAACATGGCACTAGCAGAGAGAAAATGGGGGGCCGTGCTTGTTGGATGCGCTGCCAGTGCACAGTGGATCCCTAGCCTAAGACTGAGGACATCACAGTTGTGTTCAAAATTATTCAACCCCCACTGAAATGGAGTGTTTTGGCCATTTTGACATTGATTTTGATCATTTCAGTCTTGTTTACAATTAAATCAAAGAGGCACTTGTAAGTCAGACAAATATAACATAACATTAATAATGAAATAACCACAAATGTGTTTTCTGTGCTCACATCATTATCAGTTTTATTCAACCACCAAGCGACATTCATTCTTAGTACAACATCCTTTTCCAGTTATAACAGCTTTTAAACGTGAAGCATAGCTTGACACAAGTGTCTTGCAGCGATCTACCAGTATCTTATCCCATTCTTCATGGGCAAAAGCCTCCAGTTCAGTCATGGGCCCATGGATCAACGCTCTGTTTGGAGGAGGAAGAACAAGGCCTATGAAGATAAGAACACCTTGCCTACTGTGAAGCATGGTGGGGGGTCAATCATGCTTTAGGGCTGTTTTGCTTCTGCAGGTACAGGGAAGCTTCAGCGTGTGCAAGATACCATGAATTCTCTTCAGTACCAGGAGATATTGGAAGGAAATGTGATGCAGTCTGTCACAAACCTGAGACTTGGGAATGTTGGACCTTTCAACAGGACAATGATCCCAAGCATACCTCCAAGTCCACTAGAGCATGGTTGCAGATTAAAGGCTGGAACATTTTGGAGTGGCCATCGCAGTCACCAGACTTAAATCCGATTGAGAACCTCTGGTGGGACTTGAAGAAAGCAGTTGCAGCGCGCAAGCTTAGAATGTGACTGAACTGGAGGCTTTTGCCCATGAAGAATGGGCTAAGATACCCGTAAAATCGCTGCAAGACACTTGTGTGAAGCTATGCTTCACGTTTAAAAGCGGTTATAACTGGAAAAGGATGTTGAACTAAGTACTAAGAATAAATGTCACTTGAAGGTTGAATAAAACGGATAATGATGTGAGCACAGAAAAGACATTTGTGGTTACTTCATTATTAATGTTATGTTATATTTGTCTGACTTACAAGTGCCTCTTTGATTTAATCGTAAACAAGATGACTGAAATGATCAAAATCAATGTCAAAATGGCCAAAACACTCAATTTCAGTGGGGGTTGAATAATTTTGAACTGTAAATATGCACTAGATCAATGGCAGCTTCGAGTGCTCACAGCCATCTATCTGGGGAATATCTAATGCGGCCACCCCTGTCTTCGAGCGGGATCAATCAATCCCGATCGAAAACAGGGATATCAAATATGACTGTAAATCACGGATGATGTCCATTGCTTTTGATGGAGACTCCCCAATGCAAGTCCCCAATGCAAAGCATCGTCTGAGTAGGATGACACAGCAGTGCTGCGTCTCCAGCTCCTTCGATATCAAGCTCAGCCTGATGATATCATCGTGCTAAGCTAGAAGGCTGATCCATCTCATGGGCATTGACCTGTGTATGGCAGCCTTAAGGCCCTTCTCCCCCGATAACCAGCTCTAGGAAGAGTCCTGATGATGGAGGCTACTGTGCTCATGTGGACCTTTAAAGCGGAAGAGTTTTTCTGTAACCTTCCCCAGCATTTGTGCCTCCAGACAATATTATTTTATTATCTGGTATTTATATAGCACCGCCATACTATGCAGCCCTTTACAGAATATATATATATAGTCATATCACAAACTGTCTCCCACTGGAGCTCACACTCTAATGTTCCTACCATTGTCATGTATATGTAACTTACATGGTCATCTGTCACATTCTAAGTCACGGGAGCTTACACAGGAGATTCTTCTTGGGGGATGCCAATTTACTTATCAATTTACTACTCTTTGAAGTATGGGAATAAACCGGAGAGCCCAGAAGAAACCCACGTAGACACAGGTAGAATTAGTGAGGATTAGTGATAAGTGAGCATGCTCGAATCTCCACCCCGCATGTTTTGCGGGTTGGTGACAGCCAGTACTGCCCTTACTGTAATGCCAGTAGCCATGTCAGGTGCTGGCATTACAGTGATTAGCTGGCCAAAACATGTCATCGGGGAGTCAGGGAGAGATGCTGTTAGGCAGGGGAAGATAAGTGTGCGCAGAAATTACAAAGATCTCATCAAAGACCCAAAAGTCCGTTTAAGAACTATAGTGTGTGTTTGACAGACTTCAATAACCGTGCACAATGTATGGTCCATATTCTACTGTTTTTAGTGACATATAGTGTCCGTTACCCAAGATTGAAAATCTGTGGGGTGATCTGAAGAGGGCTGTGCACAGGAGATGCCCTTGCAATCTGACAGATTTGACAGAGTGGG
Source organism: Ptychadena robeensis (assembly GCA_036250615.1). Classification (NCBI taxonomy): domain Eukaryota; kingdom Metazoa; phylum Chordata; class Amphibia; order Anura; family Ptychadenidae; genus Ptychadena; species Ptychadena robeensis. The sequence goes on from CM070033.1 coordinate 141,352,086, forward strand.
CAAATCTTGCAAAGACAATATGCCATGCTGATAGACTCATACGCAAAAGACTGAGTGCTGTAACAAAATGAAAAGGTGCTTCAACAAAGTACAGTTTTAATTTATGCAACCATATTATTTTTAGTTTCATATTTTTTCTTCACTCCACCTAAAAGATTTCAGTTTGTTTTTCATTTAAGTGGTACAGTTTATAGGTCACATTAAAGGTGGAAAAAGTTCTGAAATTATAGTCAGCTCAACTGCAGGCCCTCAGGTGTTTTTTTCAGTCTGTAAAAGTGGCGTACAACTCAACTTGGGAGTCCAAGATGCATTCAGACATCACCCCCATGCAATTTCTGGTCCATTTGGGTAGCGTTTTTGCCACTTTCTGAACTTTTCCAGTGAGGGTGCCTGGTTGTCTCCCTTTAATTTACATTACAATCGGATGCTTGGTAGAGCACACGAACATAACAATGTGTTCTGACCGAACACTTCAGTGTTTGCTCATCACTAATTAGAATACTAGTGCTGCATGTCCAGAGCGCTAACCCCTTGAGCAACCTTGCTGACCTTGTTTACAGGCAATTACTACTAAGGCTAATGCTAGGCATACACTTACCGACACACGCCGATATCTTCCTCCGATATCTTCCGGGATGCTAAACGTGATGATGTCATCACGTTTAGTCTCCCGTTGCATTCTGGGGCCCCTTCAATCGGCTGGGCACCTATTGTGTGCCGGCCTCAAGCTGCGATGAAGACGCCGCTTCATTGCAGCTTATGGCAGCGGCTTTCATCGGCTCCCATCGGCCAGAGAAGAACGGACATGTCCGTTCTCTGGCCGGCCGAGAAGTGGGGCGACAGGGATCTGTCGCCCCATGTGGGCACATGCCGATTAGCGGCCCATTTTTAACCTGACCGACGGCGTGAGCGCGCACGCCCGTGGGTCAGATTAAAAATCGGCCGCTTATCGGCATGTGTATGGCAGCCATAAGTTTACAATGTCTCTTGTTGTAAGAAATATGCCTATTATGGAAAACAATAATCACACCTAATTAGGATATGAATATTA
>CM070033.1:141378564-141394057 GCA_036250615.1 Ptychadena robeensis
TTTATAGTTATTAAAGCTTCCCTGCGGTTTTTCAAGTGATATAAATTGTATATGTTTAACTTAAATTTTTTTAATAAAAATTGCCAAAGAAATTTGGAAATAAAAAAAAAACATTTACAGTCGTGTTTAAATGATGTTTAAATGTTATATGGAGCTATTATCTCAACTCAAGCTGCAATATCAGCTTCAGCCACCGGGTGTCACTACAGAGCGCTTGTCGTCCGATCACACAGCAACACAGGCTCTTCACAAAGCAGGAAGGAGGGGGGAGGACGGGCTACGGAAACTCTGTGAATCTGCTCTCTGACTGCAGTCCGCAAATGCGATTCGGGTGGACAGGACAGGTACGCAGAGCGGGTTTTAAGACCTAAATGCGTACCAGCGGACCAGTTATGTGCATCCCTGGGCATAGCAACTCACCTGTGAAGTGGTCACATGCTGACCCAGCTTTCCTAATCAACATTGGCTGTCCTACATCAGTAAAATTGTCAATGATGATCGGGGAAACCAGGTCTACAGATGAGCACTGCGCCCAGGGGCAGGAGGGGGTGGGTGCTGTCGGGTTTTGACTGCCTCTCTGGATTTGGTCCACCGCCTGCTGAGATATGTCGACGGGGGGGGGGGGGGGGGGGGGGGGGGGGGGGGGGGGGGGGTCTGGATCAATGCTATGTGCGGCCCTTTAGTGACTTGTGCCCCTCCATATCAACTCAGTTGCCCAGCCCACCACTATAATACATGGAGCTTATGTTTCCATAGGACATAACATAGTTAAAAGACAAAGCAGTGAGTTGAACCATGCAATTGTAAGAAGGGGTGAAATCTTAGAGGTATGTGTGACTACACAAAGAAAAGCGTATTGTTAGTACACAACAAAGAGTAAGTGCAATAAAAAACCCCCATAAACATTGACAAAAAACCCTGTACCCCCCTGCTCACCTCACCCAACCATAGCGAGCCTAAACCCCAAAAAGCTAGTAGCATCAACAGACTAGCAACAAACTGTGCTGGGAACATGGAGTGCTAATGTGGAAGGAGACCACCTCTAGTCAAGGATGTGTGGGCTAGAGCCGTAGAACGGAAAACAATGATGGTCTGAAAAAAGAAATTTGATATTCAGGTATACTTGTGGACATAGATGTCCATACTGCCGGTGGTGGAGATTGTCAGACACAGTCCAGCAAGAGATAAGACAACTATAAATAAGAACAAAATAAAAACAATAGTACTAAGCTTAGACACCGAAAAAGCCAATTTGATTAACAGAGTAACAGATGTTAGGACGATGGAATATTTAACGGCAAGTATCCATGACAGAACCAGGAAATTTTATGAAGTGTGGGACTATTGAGATGCCTATGTGATGCTATAAGATAAGAGAAAGAGTAAAAATGGGCTTTGAGAATATAGATAAATTGAAGAAGACATATTTTATGTTAATATTTATGTATTCATTATGGTAGTATGTGAGGAAAATGTGATGAGTTGTATGTCATAAAAATTAAATAAAGAGAAAAAGAATTAGATGGGGTTTACGATGTGATGTTTCGGGTGTAATAGTTACCTATATAACCAGACATGTCTCAAGGAATATCTCAATCTTTATATTTGTTTCCAAATAGAAGGTAAAAGCATGAATAGAGTAGGATTTCAGATTGCGCGACAAGTAAACAAGTATACAGAAAAGTGGTTACTAAGGATAAATAGGCCATTGTTCTCTTAAAAACCAAGGTGAAGAATTCGTTATTGTGTAAAATTATGAATTTCCAAAAATATATTCACTGAACTCTAGTGTCCTCTGGTGGTAGAGCTAACTAGTCACTTGTTATTGATTGATTTGGTCACACCTATTCCTTAATAGGATAAAAGGATAGAGGTGGAAATGGAAACATAGGCATTTGATCCATCAATTCATCTCTAGAGCCTTCCATCTAATGACTTACTGAGCCATTGATCTCGGCCTACCTCTTGACCCATCTGATCCATCTTTCTTGACAAAATCTGAACCTGTGAACTGATTTCCAGTCAACGCATGGGTATAGTATAATCTGATTACCTCTTTGGTAGTATTACCTTAATATATACACTAATATATATATATATATATTTATACACACACACACCGGTGTACAATTGACCATACTATGTGTATAGGATTTGTTTTGGAATAGGGAAAGTTTGTAACTGCAGTATTAACCTAACCTCTTTCAAGGGAGATTTTATATACCATTGCAAAGTATTCATAGGTCATTGTATTATCTCCACAGAACTGACTTCAGTTCTAGACTTGGATGATTTTATATATATATATATATTTATTTTATAAAGATAAAATATAACTTAATGTCAACCTAATTTTGGTTTTACCTGACCTGATATGTTCACTGAGAAAAATCAGATATTCTAATTGATTTGCATAATTGCATTGTTCCTGATCTTGTATTTGATTTATTTGTACCATATTACTATACTGAATTTTTGTTGTTTTTGTTAAATAAATATATAGTTTTATTTACCACTGCCTTTCTTTTTTGTCAACTTAATGCAGATCACAAGCTCTTGTTAGCTTTATAGTTATGTAAGTAATTTAGAATCTCCCTCTTTACAGATTCTTAATTATTTACATAATTAATATGGATTGTTAGAAACAAACAAATATTCAGAAACAATATAAATTATCTTGACATACCGCAATATCCCCACTCCTCATATCCCTTCCTACTGTAATTTTTATCTCACCTTCTTTTCCCCTGTTTGTCTGAAAGAAGTTAAATTTCTGCTTTGCTCCTCTCCTTCCACCACTTGATATTTGACCCTATACCTGCTAATCTACCCTGTAATGACACAGAACATTTTAACCTCTCCCTCTCCTCTAGTATCTTCCCATCATCCTTCAAACATGCAATGGTCCCCCCCATACTGAAGAAGCCATTGCTTGACTCCTTTCCCTCCAGCTACCGACCAATCTCTCTTCTTCCTTTTGCTTCTAAACTGCTTGAGCGCCTTGTGTACAAAAGACTAACTGACTCAGTGTGAAATCTCTCCTTGACCCCCATAAATACACCCCTAATCACACCCTCCGCTCCTCCATTGACTGTAGTGGCTAGGCGTTGCTAGACAAGTAGGGGGCCCTTTAAGAAACCAAGCCTCGGGGCAGGGAGAGGATAAAAGGATGTGTCCTGCCCCAGTGCTCAAGCAGGAAGGAAACAGCACACTCCAATACGCTGCTCTGGCCAAGGCCTATCTTTTTCCACAGCTCTATGCAGCGTGCAATCAGCCGGAAAGCACAGTAGCACACTTTCCTCCACATCTCCTACACCATTGCCCTGGTGCCACACTGCAGTTCCCACCGGAGACCTATACTGCCGTTCTGGTGGGATGGACATCTGGCCCCCATCCCTGGGCTGCGCCAAGATTGGAGCCATTGCTGATGTGTCCGCCACTCCGGCCCACCATACCCATTTTCTGCACTCGCTGTGCTCATCCGTGCGGCCCCTGACCTTACATGGGTTGAGGAGCCTGCTGCCCAAACCGCTTTCTGTGGGACAATTTGTTTGGGACTTACTGCTGTGGACTTACTGAGTTCAGCTGTCTATTTTTCCAGTTTGATTAAACTGAGACCATTGCTGGGCTTCGTGGTTAAATAAAGTTTCAGTTTAAGCTTTAAAAGCCTCTGTCGTCTGGTTGATCCCTAAACCTTTACAAATTGGCCGTACGAACAGGCTCAACCATGTCAGAAAATGGTAACGAGGCTGGCGCAGCAAGCTCCACCGCACCGCCGCCACCTAGATGGACACTTAAGCCAAGATAGTGGCACAGCTAGCGTGCTGGAAACTTAGAGGAGCTCTGCAAATAGTCCATCAGCCACAAGCAACAGCCTGGTGAAACCATCACTCAATGCGCCATGCTGTTGCAGGAACTCACCAATCAGATCTGCCAGAAACAGATTAGTCAGACAAGCTGGGTGGCCTAGGGCAAAGATAAATATGTGAAACCCCCTATGTACCCTTCTTCAGCTTGCTGGAACTGCCTGTTAATTTACAGGAGCGTGAAAATACAGAAGCACCACCTATACGGTATGGTTGCCGCAACCCCTCCGCTGGCTTCCCCCTTTAAAGTAGCAATCCATAGATTGACAGAAGGGATGCTGGCACTTCAGACCAGTCACCGATGCCTGGAAGAGAGAATCCAGACAGGCCGAGATGCAAGCAGTCCCCCAGGAGAGCTGTCAGGCGCCAGGCTGCGTTGGGCCAGGCCAAGTTCTTCTCCATGATTGACCTCGCCAGTGGGTATTGGCAACTGCCTGTGGCCAAGAAAGACCGCATTAAAACAGCATTCTTCACTCCAATGGGACTATATCAGTTCAAGCGAATGCCTTTTGGCCTAAACAATGCCCTGGACACTTTTCAGAGGAAAATGGAGCACTGCCTGGGGGACCTCAACCTGGAAAGTATCCTGATTTACCTGGATGATGTTGTAGTGTTCCCCCTGAGGTTCGAGGCTCACCACAAGCATCTTGAAGCGGTCTACTCTAGACTCTACCAATATGAACATTAGCTTTAGCCAAAAAAAGGGCACTTGTTCAAGGTGCAAGCCGTGCCGCACTGGGAGCTGCCAACTCTTGTCACCAAAGTAAGAGCCTTCCTGGCACTCATTAAATATTATCTGCACTTCATCAAGAATTATGCCCAGCATGCGGTGCCGATACAACAGCTGCTGTGCGGGGTGAGGCAGGAGGGGTCAAGGAAGGTAAGCTGGAAGGCAAACAAGAGGCTTTTGATTTCCGAAAGGACTGCCTCACTACGGCCCCTATATTGGCCTTCGCTTTGCCTTTCTGGCTAAGGACTGATGCTAGCAATCCGGATCTGGGGGCAATCCCTTCCCAAGTTCAAAAAGGGGAAAGGAGTCATCATATCTTCGAGCTAAAGCCTACAGGACAGTGAAAAGACCCCGGCGAACTACAGCTCATTCAAATTGGATCTGTTGCCCCTGGTCTGGGCTGTCACAAGAAATTTGCAGAGAACCTAACAGGGGCCAAGTTTGAAGTGTGGACTGACAGCAATCCTCTATTACACTTAAGCTAGCCATACACGGCACGGATTCCCTGGCTGATCGATTCAGCACCCGATGGATTCCGGCGATTCCGCCGGCATCCACAGGTGAGAACGATTAGCCAATTAGGGAATCCGATCGTGGCAGCCCACCTTGTACGGCCGGATCCGGGAGGGATCCGTGTCCGATGGCTCGCCTCCCGGACCGCAACGCCCCCTGATCAGAGCAGAATCGGACCGAAAAGACCAACAGGTTGGTTCTTCCTCGGATCCGATTCTGTGCCCCTGATCCATCGGATGCGATCGGACGGGCAAGGTGGGCTGCAGGGGATTCCGGCACGATGGATCCGCGTGCACGCGCCCGGAATCCATCGCGCCAGAATCCGGCACGAATCCGTGCCGTGTATGGCAGCCTTTAGACTCTGCAAAGTTGGGGCAAAGTTGAACAATGCTGGGCCTCTCAATTGGCCAAATTTGACTACACAATACAGTACCACCCGGGAAAGAGCAACATCATGACGGAAGCCCTATCGAAACACCCAAAAGGCACAGCCACTTAAAGTCCCGGACGAGGAAGAGATTGTGAGACTTCATGGGGCCGTGCGTGCCTGCCGCTTCCTGAGCCCTAAAGAAAGGGAGAAGTGGCCCAGAGAGGCGTTTCGGTTTTTAGGGGAATGAGCCAAGTTTATCCACCATGGGATACTGTACAGAAGGATTCAGTTTCCCCATGGAGCCCATGTCACATGTGGCATGTAGTGCAGTCTGGTGTCCGAGCCTGTGCCGTGGCGGAGCGCATACATGCACACTTGGGACACAAGACATTCTACAGCATGAGACCCAAAGCCATGTGTCTTGGTATGCAAGATGTTGTGGAAGAGACTTACAAGCAATGTATCACATGCTCACTTAAAAAGAGGGGAAGAAGCCAAGGTACCTCCATTGATCTGGACTACGTCCAGCCCGCTTGAGGTACTGACGATCAATTTCCTCAACCTGAACTCATCTGAAGATGGCTACAAAGTTTGCACACACAACACCAAACCGCCAAGAACGCAGTCCACGTGGTGTGGAAACACTTCTGCCTGCCATACGGGTGCCCTAAGAAGATCCACTCTGAGCAGGGGCCATGCTTCAAGAGTTCTTCAAAGAATGGTGCCGCTCCACAGGGATACAGAATTCACATACCCTTCTGTATCACACACAAGGAAATGGGGACAGGGAGCGGTTCAACTGGACCCTCCTTCAAATGTTGTGGGGCCTGTCCAAGGAGAAGCATTTGAAATGGACCCGGTACCTGGTGTGAAAGTAAAACCACACAAGTTACTTTCCCTGACAAAGTACATCGCTCCGCGCCACCTCATGGGTGAATGAGTAGAGGAAGAAGCTACAGGAAGTAGTTCAGTTTGTGCAAGGTCGAAGTTGGACTGGCCCAGAAGAGACCAATTTGTCCGGGTATGAGCTTCGGCCATGTGACCATGTCTTGATTAGAAGAAAAGGGGCCCATCAGTATGGGAAGTTGTAGACTACCTGGGAAGAGAGCCCTGCCAGAGTGAGGCAACAAGTCATGCCAGGACAACCCGTCTACGATGTACAGCTGGAGGGCGAGCCACGCAGGGTGAGATGCCTTCACCGCCAGATGCTCAATCGAATACCGAACAAGTGTGGGGCAAGGGGGGTTCCAGTAACACCAGCCGACCCTCAGATCGCAGCTGCCACGGTTGAAGAACCATTTGGTCCCAAAATGTCAGTTTAAGCATTAAAAGCTGCCTCTGTCGTCTGGTTGATCCCTTAACCTTTACAATAGTGTAGTGTCGATTGGTGTATCTGATCAGCTTGACCTGGTTCTTTTCAGTTACTTTAGAGATGCCTATGCTCTGTCCTGTCAATTCAGCTCACACATGCAGTAATTAAATGTCCACACAGCTGGTAGAAGGAAGAATTGGTTTACTGAAGGAGTATATACAAGTCTTCACCATCACCCATTGGCAGGGATGGGGCACAATGCATAGGGAAATCTATGTTGCAAACAGTAGTTCTAACCAGCTGCTGAAGATGGCTGATGGCTCTTACCCAGATTATAGTCCAAAGAAGTAGTTACAGGCGCTCCATTCAGTGTATAGGTGTGGGGGATGCAATTTGTCACTCACCCATCACTGTTGGCACCTACTTCGGTATAAGCTTTTTCAGGAATCCATAATCAGAATGGCAGTCCTTGTGAGAGGTTACACTGGTAGTAGAGGTATCCTTACCTAGACCCTGGCTGGGAACATAACCCTCTGCTGGGCAGATAACTCAAACAGTCAAAACAGCGGGAAAAAGAGCCATTATCTCTGTCTCAGCAGCTGCTTGGGGCAAAAGATACATTTCCTTAAAGGTATATATAAACATTTATAGCAGTCATGGCCTAGATTGTCATGGCCTGACTATACAGATAGATATATATATATATATATATATATATACACAACATTATTTTTACACAGAAGTGTAACACCACTTCCCTACACTACTAATGACATTGCCACTTATAACATCATCACATGCATGGCTTCAAGACTTCTCTAAGGCCGCTTCTTCTATCTGGAACTCTCTCTCTCGCCCCATTAGACTTGCCCTTACCTTTGCACTTTCAATAAAAGCCCTGAAGCCTTGCGTGCGATGAGGTTATTAGCGGGGATGTCATTAGTAGGTCACTGGAGGGGAGGAGCACGGAGGGCGGTCTAGGGGTTTTTGTATTTGGTGTCACCAGGTTTGGAGATGTGAGGAGGTACAGGAGGTGTGGAGTGGATTAATAAAAGCAATCTAGTGAGAGGAAGACCAGAGAGATGATGTAACAGTAGATCCAGACGTGAGATGATGAAGAGCGTTTTTTGGGTACCAGAAGAATTTGGTGGTTCTCTAAGGGAGAGGAAGTGGGCCGGCGGATTTTGGAAGATGTTGCGGAGATGGAAGTGGCGGAGGATCTAGCAATGTTCTGATGTGGGGAGGAAAGGAGAGTGCAGAGTCAAAGCTGACACCCAAGGCAGCGAGCTTGTGGAATGGGGGAGATGATGGTGTTATTTACTGTAAGATGAGATGTGGGTGGAGGCTTGGAAGGTATGGGGAAGAAATGAGATTCTGTTTTGCTCAAGTTAGTTTAAGGAATCTGTGCAGCCATCCATGAAGAGATGGCCGATAGGCACTGAGAGATGTTGTGCAGGGCAGAGGGAGTGAAGGCCGGGGTGGATAGGTAGATTTGGGTTGTCCATCAGCTATAAATGGTATTTCAGGCCAAAGGAGAATGAGTTTGTCAAGAGAAGGAGTGAGGGGTGATAGAGGGAGAAAAGGAACGGGAACCAAGGAACCTGAGAACCTTGTGGGAACGAAAACCACCAGGGAGGGGGGCCCCCCCTCTTCTCTTTTTTTTTTTTTTTTTTTGTTTTTTGGCCTTTTTCTTTTTTTTTCCTTCCTTTGTGAGCCATTAGAGGAGCCATTTGATTCCAGTGAGGTGGTTTGGTAATAGCCCCCGGCCCTCTGGTTTCAGGCTAAAAGCGTAGAGAACCTAGGGGTCAGATAGACGAAACCTTTGACGTTGGTTTACACCTCCCCGACTCCTTCCCCTTCTTTTTTTCCTTCTTTTTTTTTTCCATTTCCTATACCGCATTTTAGAGCTGCAGGCGTCTGTGACAGATTTAATGTATGGGGGTCAATAAGTGTTAATTAGGGACCCCGCAGGAGCCCAGACTCCAACAGAAGCTATGTTAGGGAATTGTAAAGTTGCCTTGGGCTTTCCCCTTCTTGGCCCCATTGAGAATAGTCGTTGGTAACTTTAGGTGATGGCTCCCTTTTGTCTCAGTGGAATTTTGGAATGAGAAGGTCGTGAGGAAGTACTGGATTTTTGGACAGGGGTACTCTTAGTCCACAACTTATGATTCCCCTGGGTAATTCTACCTTCAGTGAGTTATTTCCTACGTTGTTTGTTGTCCTTTTGTAAACCAGGCCGTCGAGTTAGTTTGTGGACTAGTTAAAAGGATGAACTGTCTAGATACCCGGTTCCCCCCGGTTAGCTCCCACGACGGGAAAGCAGAGGGATCATTAGTGATCGGCTCTCAGTTATGGGAGGATGCTTTGTGCGCTTATGTTTTGCCAAGGATATATGGGATAGGTATACCAGAGTTAAAGGTTTTTCGACGATGTTGAAAAGTTCATTGTCTCCAGTACATGCCAGCTCTGTTCGCCGCTCGAGCGCCGGCCTAGTAGAATGGCCGTTCTTAATGACGATCAGGGGTTTATTGACCCTAGGATCAAGACGGATACCCTTTTTTTTTCCCCTCTCTCGGTTTCTGGCTCCCCCAGCCTGGGAGGAGGAGCCCTCCCTTGGTGTAGGATTGTGCAGAGAGTTGAACTAGGTCGTTTTGAGAATGATTTGGCAGTGAGGGTGGGCATGCTCCCTGTGTGACCGGCCACTATGATTTTTTGCTGTACCGGATGTCCCCCCGTCCCTATGTAGAATTTGAGGTTTGTTCTTGGGCAGCAGTAAGCTAACCGCATACCCATAATTGCTCGGAGTTTTGACCTTTTGTAGAGTGAGAATAGTCGATTCTACCCTTGACCACAGACTTTAGACTTCTGCCATCTCCGCGAACATTTCTCGTGGGTAGGTGCGACGCGCTTGCTCTTGCTGCTCACATCTACCGCGAATAGTGGACGGTTGTGGGTTTTTCCCCCCCCCTCTCTTCCGGTTTTCCCTTTTTGTTTGGGACGGCCCTCCGTTGTTTTTTGTTGGGGGACGCCTTTGAGTCGGCTTTTTTGGAGTTTGGGTGTCACGGTAGCAACCACTTTATTCTAGGGACAGAAAGTCAAGGTGAGATATAGTGAGACCGGCCGTGACCCCTGGTAAGCGGGATTGTTGATGGTTTATTGCTTAATTCATGTTAACGATTAGCATTCTTCGACCTATTGTGGAGCCGCGCACAGGTTTCTCTTAAGGTGTCTATTTTTCTCCTTACCCTTTAAGTTTTGTGAAGATAAGAGTCAAGATTGAATGCAGAGTCTGGTCACAGCCGTTGTCGTTAGCTGCTGCGGTCTCTGATGCCAGCGTCTCAGGTTACAGGATTGGTGGGCAGGGGCTTTTTTTGTTGGATTTCAACGGGCTAAGATTTAGCGTGTTTCATGTCGACTTGGTTAGAGACCTCCCCCCTCTAGGACACGCGGATGGTGGCTCATGACCGAGACCCGGAAACAGAGTTTGTCAACGTTGTGGGTCCTCTTCCGCGCGTGAGGCGACAGAGTGGGAGAATACTCGGTCAAGTGCTCCCTGTGTTGTCCTAGAGAGCGCCTTTGGTTTGTGGGTTGGTTCGGGATGTTGTTTCCGGTCAGACCAAGGGTAGTATGTTCAAACCCGAAGGAACCGTTTTGGCAAGTACGGCACGTGGTTGCAGGTGGTCATCCTGGCTTGTACTTTTCATATTGATTTATTCGTCATCTTCCTTAAGGATATGTGATTCGTGGTAGCGTCCTATGCGGTGAGAATGCCCCCTTCCCCCTCGTGTGGGATTTTCCGCCCGGAGCGTGGTAATAGCCTCCCCCCCTCCTTCTCTTTTTTTTCCTGTTTTCGAGGACCCCATTTTTTCCGGCATCCCACCTTATTTATCTGTTGTGATTGACTCAGGGTTCAAGGCCCGGGCCCGCCTGTATAGGATTACAGCAACAATGAGGGGCGGGGTTGGTGAATGATTGTGAAACAGGCGCGATGGAAGTGGTACCTCAAATGAAGAGAAAGAGGAAAATGAGGGAGGGAGGGAGGGGTTGTTTGTAGTACAGTGTAGGTGCACGAAGGAGAAGAGGAGGCCTACACCATCACCACCACATGGCATGTGGTCAGGTATGGGGGTGTGAGTAAGTGCAGGGCAGAGCAGCAGCAGAGGACAGATTCAGAGGTTTAGAGAGTCAGGTTTCAGTTAGAGTGAGGAGGGTAGGGCCTTCTTAGAAAGGATAGCAGATAAGGATTGTAAATGGAAGACAGTTTGTTACCAACAGATCTGGCACCATTCAAGAGCTTCTATGGGAAGGGGCCAGAATGATAGGATCAGGTTTAGGATGAGGGTGTTTATTGACGGAGAGGCACTCTACTCTCTTGTTGTCATAACTGTACGTGGTGTGTGTCTTGTGTGGCCATCCAATTATAATGTAAAATGCATTGTGTAATCGTTGGCAGCCATAATAAATGAAAATAATAATACCAGTCGTTGGCCCCATTTCCAGAGCTTTACTAGCATATGCAAGCAGGGGATCTGGTTTTCATGGGGGATGGGCCCAAATCTGTGGTCCTGATTTTCAAGAGCATAGCAGACCCCCTGCTCAAATGCAAATATAATTTGAAAAACCCCATTTATAAAAAAAACAAAAAAAAACATTGATCTCCCTATGACAATGTCCTAGGTGTTTGCACACTTTTGAAATGTTGTGGTTTGAAATTTGTGGCTACAAATATGGCCTGAAGGTTTGAGAAAAGAAATTCACCGTCATTTAAGTGTGAGTTTGTCCGCGAAAATGAATACTGTCAACGGTATTTGCGGCGGAAGCAGGTTATGCTCATCCATCACATAGTAAATTAACCCCAATAACAGTGATAGAAAAACTCACCTCCACAGCCTTTTTTCCTTTCGTTTTTCCCCGGCCCGACCCACCATCAAACCCTAACTTTTGAATACAGATTCACACCCCAGGGCTTTTTTACTCATGAGACAACAGGTGGGGTTAATCTCACCCCCCCTCCCTCCCCCCTTGCATAACGGACTTTTTTATAAACCCCACCCCTTTCTAGGACACCCCCTTCGACCCCCTAAAAACAGCTTCTCCTTTATGTCGGGTCCGATTCCGCTAAATACATATGAGCTTTCACCCCCCAAATAGGTTTCCCCCCCCCCCGTGGGACTCCACTGACCGGGCAATGGGCGCCCACAGTTCGCATGGTCATGGTGCGCAACCTGTCCACTTTCCCATACAGTTTGTTGCCCACCACCTGCCCTAGACCACTCCACCCCCAGTCCCCCCTGCTGAACGCATAAACCACTATCTCCCTCCAGCCATTATGCCGATTGGGTTTGGTAGGAGATTTCACCCCCCTGTAATAGGGACACAACGCTCTTCTTAGCCAAACAATTGGGGAAGGCATTGCATTCTTTTCCCCCCTTTCCCGTTTCATTGCCCACACTTTGTTACTGGTCGCCAGCGCTGAAGACCGGGGTAGGCACAATAATCAGGACGCCAGTTGCGTTCCTTAACCCCGTGCGTGTTTGATTTATGTGTCCAAACCAACTTCACCCACTAACAACACACATGGGGGCCCCCCATAGTTGGCGGGCCACCCACACGACGAACTGTTCTTAGCCAGTGCCCTTATTTCATTGCTTCCCCATAGAAATACAATGCTTCTCTGCACAGATCCCTACAATTACCTATTTTTTTTCATATATCGTATCCAAACAGTAAGTGTTAGAATATCTCTGGGCATTCCCATTAAATAGTTCATTACCAATCCTTGTCTCCGCCTTGTTTTCCTTCATCAAATATTGCGTTTCTATGCTGGTTTTTGTTGTAGCATACTGCAGGAAATAACTATATAGATAAACGTTCCTTCCATGTTCTTCTAAAAAATTTCAAATAAAATATCTGTGCTAATCATCCCTCATTCGCCCAGTAAATTCTATATTTATATACATGATTTGTTGTTGCTTTATTTCTTTTGTTCTTCCTATTCTGATAGCATGACAACTCTAAGAGGCCTTACTTTATTGGTTTATTATTTTTGGTACTGCCTGCCCCCCGCCCGGTGTTTTCCCTTCCGGGTGACTACTAGGCTGAGTGATCTCCACTTACCCCGCACACCATTTGAATATTTTCACCACACATTTTGGCAGAAAAAGCTTTACCTGTTTGTTTTCTTGTAAGACTTTATCACCCTTTTTTCTCCAGATTTAACGCCGTTTGCACCGTTCTGTCCGTTTCGTTTTTCATTCTTTAGGGCCATCTGACTCACTTAAGAAGTGTAAGGGTCTTTGAAATAATATTTTCGTAAAACACTTAGATGATATATAAACACTTTAGGCGTTTGCATTATTTTGACTTTTACTTACTCTTGTTGTTCTATATGGGTTTTTAGTGTTACTTTTTTGTAATTGTCTAGGACGACTAATATAGAAAGCCTTTATACTATGTAGATTGGAAAATTATGTAAATTTATAAAGCATCTTCCCCATTATTTCTTGCATTTCCCCCAAACCCCACCAATTTACAAGTTAGATGACATCCTTTATGAATATTCTTTTTTTGTTTTTAGGTTTTCCCCCGGTTTCACACTTTAGCCTAGGGATTTCTGCTTCACACAATACCCATCTTGTTTTTTCACTTTTGTAGCAATTATAAACCCAACCCAAATGTGACAATAACCCTCACAGCATGGCCCCACCAATTATGATTTTTGTGGGCTTTTTTCCCCCTTGGCGCGGTTATCTGACATTGTAGGGATAGCCCTGCCAAGAATGTCTAGTGCACCATGTAACAAGACTGGTTTCTTGCTACAGTATAAGTCATTTTTAGTCCTGCCACCTGCCAACCCCAAAAGACCTGAACCCCCCCAAGATTTTTTTTTTTAGGTTAAGTCCTTAATACAAACGTATTAAGCATTAAAGGATTTTTTTTGTTGCAACACTTAAGCAGGGAAAACACATGTCTTGGCCCAGTCCATCACTTATGATTTGGATCTTCATAGCGTTTTTCATTGCTGCCCCGACCCCATTTAGCAAGAAGTGCATTTGCATGGGCTTGCCTGCGCCCTTATATGCCCTTGTGTCATTTCAGCTCCGACGATTGTTTCTTTGTCCGCATGTGCCTTGGGCTCGTGGTACACCATTGTCAATTGCATATTGGATCATGCGACCGTTTTCATTTCATTGGTGCTTGTCTGTTATCCTATCACAGGATTTTCAGGTTTGATCGGCCGCACCCCCACCCCACCCTAACTTGACACATTCCCGAACCACCCGCACTTTAGATTTAAACCTGTTAAGTCTGAACACATAAGGTGCTATTCTGCACATGCAGTGGTAAGGGTCTTCATTTCGGGATCTATTCATCTATTTAGAAAACCTGCTGAACACTTTTTGATAAAATAATCAAACCTTTCAAAACGTCTTTCCCCTTTATTAACAGGTAATATATCGTAAACAATGATATTTCTTTTTGAACACAGGGGGACAAAGGGGCGTCACCTTTACACAATGGCCTGCCATAATAATTTAAATAGAATACCACGTTGGGTTTTTCTCAGTCGACTCACACCAAGTTTTAGCCTAGTATTTACTTCTTGGGTAACAATTTTAGTTCTGTATCATTTATTTCACTTGTTCATTTTAATTTTGCACCCCCTTTGTAGCAATCTGTTTCCTACAGTTCATTTACCAGTGTATGCATCTTCCCCACCAGCCGTGTCTCAAGTTATTAAAACGTTTTTTTTAGGGCTGTATATTTGGTTGCTTGTGCTTGCTCCCTCTGCTCTCCATTTTTTTATCACAGGGAGCTCCAACTGTTGATGGAACGATGGACTCGGAGCCTGTTTTGAAATAACAAAATGTATCCATCGGGTTTCCTTACTTCTTCTTCTTGTTGAAATGTAAGGTGGATGTGTGTACAGCATCCTAATGCCCCAGTACCGCGCACAGTGCTATCCAATGATAGTCTTACAACCCTCGAGTCGAGGGCCACTCCCGCTTTGTGCCCATGTGCGTAATATGCTACATCCTGTTCTTTACGTGTCATTCATTCTCTTTACCTTTCCTACGAGAACGCCATGTTGATTGGGACCGCAGGACGAATTTTTGGAATTTTAGGTTTTTCTTGCCCCCCTGTGCCTTGCATAGTGGGCTTAACTTTTAGTAGCACTGTACACGTAGTGTTCCAACCATGAGGCAAATGCACTCCATACTTGGTATACGGTCACATCATGAGATGAGACCTACGTGATCAGTACCGTGTACTAAATATTGACACAACATATGAACGCAGAACGGTCCTTGCGGGGGAATTGAAATTTTGTTTGATCATCACCCCCTTAATTTATACACCAGCTCTTATTTACAATTAACCCGATGTTAGGTCATTTAGATTGTTTGGGGGAAATATTATTCATATTTTTCCCATACAAAAATGGTAGCTTAGTATTTTTTTAATTGCATTTTCTTTGATTATGTACTCATTCCATTCAGTTGACCACCCATTCGGAGGGTTCACAAGTTATCGTCATAGCACCCCTGCCCCGATCTTAGGGCTTTGTTCCGGTCATGGCCTCGAATGTAGTCTTTCTCAGACGCTTCTCGGGACCCACTATTTATAAAATGGAGTTCGCTCTACGGTATAAATGTCTACTTCAAAGATTAAGCTTTATCTGATCTGATAATTACTTCACA